>JAVXUP010000465.1:0-458240 GCA_033070095.1 Escallonia herrerae
ATATATATATATATATATATATATATATATATATATATATATATAGGGAGCTGATCCGTTGATAGCGCTAGCAAAATAGGAGATCTTGCTAGCGCGATCTGGCCGTCCATCCCGAAGGGATGGACGGCCCAGATCCTTTTTTTTGCGGCGCTGTCAGTCGTCCGCTACATAGTGTAGCAGACGGACCTTTTTACCATTTTGCCCCTGCTCCCCCCTCCGCTACACTGTCTAGCGGACCACTTTCTTGGCCCACGTTGACAGTCAAAAAGAATTCCGCTACACTGTCTAGCGGACGACTGTTACTTTGTCATTATCCCACCGTCCGCTAGACAGTGTAGCGGACCGTTTTTCCCTTTCTTTACTTCGAAACCCTTATTCATTCCTTCTAAACTGCTATTCATTCCTTCTTCTCACAATTCTTCTAGCGGCGTTGGCAAGTAGATCGGCGCAATTTCTTCTCAAGAAATCCTTTAATCGACGAATCAATCACGTAAGTTCACAAACCAATCCTTTATTTGTTCATAATCTAGAGTTGTTATCGCGGCTTATGCATGATTTTGAATGTGTGCGCGGTGCATTGTGCTAGCGTTTGTCAATATATCTATACATATATATAGATTATATATGTGTATTGCGTATTATTTGTTCATGTGATTTCACTTGTAAAATCTCATTCCGTGTCTGTTTGTATCTATGTACATTGCATATACACAGCATGTGAACTTATGTGAGTATTATCTGATCACATGCTAGCGTTGACTGTGCTAGCGTTGTATGTTTGAGAATGTTTACGCTTCCAACCTTGCCGTTTTGCATAATTTCAGTTGCGAAAAATGGATTTCAACCCTGGACCAGAAGATCCGTCCGTATTATACGACCAAGCAAACCATATCAGTACGCTCATATGGGATGGTGGAGTAAGATACTTATTTTATCAACTTTGTTATTCTTGGGAACGTTGTATATCGTTTAATTTGCTTAAATTGTATTTATTAATTCGTAGGAAAGAGCACTTCTCAACACGGTAGAAGTATCCGATAATTTTAAAGCATGGAAATTGAACAGAACCCAGAAAAGATTACTGCGTGGGATTGGGTTTGGGATTTTCACGCATGGGCAGATCTTTCAACAACTTGACCGGCACTTAATAGGTGCCCTTGTTGAAAGGTGGAGAAGTGAAACGAATACGTTTCACTTCCCTCTCGGAGAGCTGACAATTACCCTAGAAGATGTAGGGTTCATCTTAGGGTTACCGGTGACGGGGCGGCCGGTAATAGCTCCTCCGTCGGAAGCAACGAATAAGAGGACCGCTAGGGACTTCTTTACTTCGATACCCCAGGATCAATTTAGCACTGGGGGTATCAAGTTGAAATGGTTGGTAGATACCTACAAGGTTCTGCCGGATAACTACACGGATCAGATGCTTGTGCTGTACACACAAGCTTTCCTCTTGTGGGTGATGGGGGCAATTCTGTTCCCAACAACGTCGAAGAATACCGTCAGCGTCAAATATTTACCGTTGTTGGGTAACCTGCTGGAGGTTGGGGATTATGCCTGGGGAGCCGCAACTCTTGCGTACCTCTACCGAGCATTGCACAAGGCAACGAGGCCCGACTCCAAAGCGATATGTGCATGTCTCTCGCTATTGCAGGTATATCATACAATTCTTGATTACTTGCTCGTTTCTTTTTTTTTTGGGTTGAATTGACAATAAAATTTGACGATACTTTATTTAATTTGTCTTTGCTCTCAGGTGTGGTCTTATGAACACCTTGCTACCGGCGCACCCAGGCGTAGGGACGGAACCGATAATGTGTGGCCTCGGTTGTGCGCCTGGGAGTACAGCCGGAAGGACAGCCACTACCAGAGGAGAGACGATCCCCATCACAACATTACGTACTATCGGGGGGAGCTCGACTCGTTATCTCCTGGCCAGATGCGATGGGCACCGTACAAACATTTGGCGCGACGGGTGGGAGAGTCGTTCGTCTTCACGCTCTCCGGGTTGCAACGCACACCCCTGATCCACTTCGAGGTCGCAGAGTGGCAGCTGCCAGATCGCGCTATGCGCCATTTTGAGTGCCTGCAGGGGTTGCCAGCCGGCGCCGGATATGAGGCTTAACAGGAACCCACCGGGTGTCCCTCGGTTTGGCAAGGCAAATGCGCACGACTTGTGCGCACGAGAACTTGAGGTTTGGGATTCCTGGCAGGACACGCTGGCGGCCATTGTGTCGGAGCCTGACCCCGTGATCAGTATCGAACAGTACAATGGGTGGTACTACCGCATCACCCGGAGGAGAGTAGCTCCAGTAAGGTTTGAACGCGGGGAGAAGTACCACCCTAGGGGTCAGATCGATGAGCACATGGCATACAATCTGGTAAGTTGGCCAATAAGTGCTTTAATTGAACTTGATGATTCTAACTGTGTATGAAGTTACTTATTTATTATCTCTCTGGATGTAGGTTAATGCCTCGTTCGCCTTCTTCCAGAAGTTGCGCGAGCGGAAGGATTTGGTGGATGCAATGGGCGAGGAGCTTCGCCAACAGGCTGATGCGTTGGCGTATGGCTGCGGGAATTTTTTACACCAAGCATCGGGCCAGCCTTCCGGCGTCAGCCCGGGAATGGGTTATCCGGGGTGGCAGCCCCCATATGTGAGCGAGGGATACACCGATCCCTCGGGACAGACTTCGGGAGTGAGCCAGGGATATGGTGGTCCCTCTGTACCGGGAATGGGTGGTGATTGGGGACAGCCAAGCACCATGGGCCAGGCTCAAGCGCCGTGGGAAGACTACAGTGCGCCCTCCTTCTCTTTGCTATTGGACTCGGAACCCCAACCCTTCTCTCAGAGTCAAGTCACGCAAGACTGGGGTTTCGGACACATCAGTCTGTCGGAGACACTGCCCATTGTCCCGTGGGCAGGACCATCTATTGCCGAAGGAGGGCAATATCCCCCGGTCGACCCCCAGTGCATCCCCCTGTCGACCCCCCCGAAGGAGTGCAATATCCCCCCGTCGACCCCCGAGGGCAATATCGCAAAGGGCATCCAGTGAAGCCCCTAAAGCCGCATAAATGCCAAATAATCAGAGAGCGTTATTTTAGCGGCTTCCCCCGGGACAAAGCGTTGTATAGTGTGAATCATCCGGAGGGCATGGATTACACTTGCGAGTGGGGAGAAATGGCCTCCCTGGCTCCGGGGAGTTGGTTAGACAACGGTGTCATCTCCACATACGTGGAGATTCTGAAGGAAAGGGGTCGGGAGCGGCTGAACGAGTACCCGGCCATTTTTTTGGTGGATGCCTTTTTTCATAGCCTCCTAGTGTCTGAATGGCATGAGTGGGTCGAGCAAAGGCGGAAGAAAAAGTTGAGCCAGTGGAGACCGTCCGCTAACCTACGAGCGTATCTTGCTAGGGATAGTCCAGTGAGCGCAAGTGTTGCCGACGTGTTTCTAATCCCATTTTTAGGGGAAAGCCACTGGTACTTGGTTTGCTATGAACCGGTAGAGAAAGTCGTATCGGTGATCGACAGTCTCCACGACGATACCGCCCACATGCCTGTGCTGCAGATGTACAAAGCCCAGTTGGACTCAATGGTAATATTACGATTGTTGTTTAACAGTTATTGTAACTTGGCATAAATGTTAACTCGTGTCTTACGCCGTTTTGTGTTTCTCGCAGAATATATTTTGTGCAATGGTCAATGGTATCCGTGGTAACCCTGTACCGGCGCGGCCAAAGCTCGATTGGCGACTGAAGAAGAGGAGGCCCAAGCAACGTAACACTTCGGACTGCGGCGTTTTCCTTTGCATGTACATGGATTACATTTGCCGGTCCGAGAGCCTCAAGGCGCCGGTGTGGAGCCAAGCAGAAGTAGACACCTTTAGATATAGAATGGCTTGGCAAATTATGAAAGGCCGGCCTAGAGCGGTTAGGTATATTGTAAATCCGGCTAATGCCGAGAATCCCTCCCAACATGATTCCCCCAGTTGACATTGTACCATTACACTGTCAAATTTTTTTAATAAACTATGATTATTTAGAAAGCTCTCATTGATTTGTGTTGAAGATTATTGATTGATTGATTTGTCTGATTTCCGTTGAAGATGATTTTGATTGATTTGAGTTTGGTTTTTTTGGCTCTCATTGAGAATGATTGAAAGGTGGAAAACAAAATGTGTAGCGGACAGTAGGGAAGTGTTGGGTTAAGAATTCTGCTGGTCCGTCCGCTACACAATGTGGCGGACAGTGGGGGAAGTGAAAAAATTTTCTAAGTGTTGGGTTAAGAGTTTCTGCTGGTCCGTCCGCTACACAATGTGGCGGACGTGGGGGAAGTGAAAATTTTCTAAGTGTTGAGTGTTTGTTGGCCGTCCGCTACACAATGTGGCGGACAGTGGGGGAAGTGAAAATTTTCTAAGTGTTGGGTTAAGACATTCTGCTGCTCCGTCCGCTACACAATGTGGCGGACAGTGGGGGAAGTGAAAAAATTTTCCAAGTGTTGGGTTAAGAGTTTCTGCTGCTCCGTCCGCTACACAATGTGGCGGACAGTGGGGGAAGTGAAAAAATTTTCCAAGTGTTAAGTGTTTGTTGGTCCGTCCGCTACACAATGTGGCGGACAGTGGGGGAAGTGAAAATTTTCTAAGTGTTGGGTTAAGACATTCTGCTGGTCCGTCCGCTACACAATGTGGCGGACAGTGGGGGAGTGAAAATTTTCCAAGTGTTGGGTTAAGAGTTTCTGCTGCTCCGTCCGCTACACAATGTGGCGGACAGTGGGGGAAGTGAAAAAATTTTCTAAGTGTTGAGTGTTTGTTGGTCCGTCCGCTACACAATATAGACAGTGGGGAAGTGAAAATTTTCTGCTGGTCCGTCCGCTACACAATGTGGCAGACAGTGGGGAAGTGAAAATTTTCAAGTGTTGGGTTAAGAGTTTCTGCTGGTTTGTCCGCTACACAATGTGGCGGACAGTGGGGAATTGAAAATTTCTGCTGGTCCGTCCGCTACACAATGTGGCGGACAGTGGGGGAAGTGAAAATTTTCTAAGTGTTGGGTTAAGACATTCTGCTGGTCCGTCCGCTACACAATGTGGCGAGGTGCACAGCTGAGAGGATCTCACGTCATAGTGGTGCAGATCATTGTCTGCAACTTGGACCAGAAAATGGTTGGCACAAACGAGACACTTAGTTCCGACCTTCCCCAAGGCCTAAGTGGAGGCCTTATAGCCGCTATATTGTAGAGCTAGACTTTGGTGTCCGCTATATAGTACAGCTATACAATGTAGCGTGATGCAGTTTTAATAAATTGGCGCCCGAAGACTTGTTTTAGCGACGGAATCAACAATCTCAATATCGATAAACAATAAATAACGTACGATTCACAATCAACGATCTCAATATATTGAGGGTATCTCAAACGGCACAATTAAGCAAGAAAAAATTTGGAAACATAATGAACATGTATACAATAAATTTGGTTATTAATAATAAATTAGGGTTCACATTGGGGGAAAGAAATTTTTTCACAAGCGCTCCGATCAAAGATTACAACTTGAAAATCCCACCACCCAAGGTGTTCAAACACTACAAAGTCCCCGAGTTCGAGGCCATGCTGGCGCACGAAGACGTTCCAACCCTCTGCGAATTGCTTTTTTTGGGGTCGGCCGGGCTTCAGCTTGATTTCAACCTGCCAGGCCCCCTTGCGGCTATATAATCTTGAACTGTCATGAATTGTTGTAAATTGATTGGTAAAGGCTTCCGGTATGTCCTAACAAACACAATACAAAAAATAGGTTAGTTTTTAACCAAAAGATCAAACTTTTAACACACGAAAATACAGAGAAAGAGGGATGGCCTACAAGTTCATTCTCAAATCCCGGCATCATGACTTTGAAAAAGTGTTTGCCTGCCAGGTGCAAGTTGCCAATAAAATCGTAGGTGGTCTCCGATCCAGAAGCCATCGAGGTCGGCGATGAGGGGAGGACGGTGGTGTCGCCGGAGATGTGGGTCGCCGTAGATGGGGTAGCGGCTTGGGTTAGATGTTTGAGAGAGAGAGAGAATATAGCGGACTGATAAAAGCTGATTGCCCGATTTGATTAATATATATATATAGGATAGAGGTCCGCTACATTGTATAGCGGACATAAATGAAAACAACAGTTTTCAGTCCGCTACATTGTATAGCGGACATAAATGAAGACCAAAAGTTTTTCTGCGATGACGTCCGCTACATTGTATAGCGGACATAAATGAAGACCAAAAGTTTTTCTGTGATGACGTCCGCTACATTGTATAGCGGACATAAATGATGACCAAAAGTTTTTCTGCGATGCCGTCCGCTACATTGTATAGCGGACATAAATGAAGACCAAAAAATTAAGGCTATGCATATCCGTCCGCTACATCAGAAATCGCTACATCAGAAGAAAAAAAATTCCAGTATTCGGTCGAAAAATTATTAGAAAAAATTATTACAAATGTCAAACTTATATAAAAATTATTACAAATGTCAAACTTATACAAAAAATTAAAGGTCCACTGCAGCTTGTTCGTCCTCATCTTCGGCGTCATCTTCTTCCCCATCTTGCAAACCCCCTGGACTTATCCCCAGTGCCTTGTAATGGTTCCGCTTGTCGTGGTCGGTCATTTTGTTGCACAATGCACACCTTCGCAGCTTTTTAGGTTGAGTTGCCGTTTCAATTGAGCTTTTCATCCGCGTAGATCTCTTGCGGCCTTTCGTTTGCGATATAATTGGATCCAACGGCCGGATATCATTGTCGCCTTCCTCCCCCGGCTCGTCATCTTCTGATTCCGTCGTAGGCTCGGTGTCAACCGCATTGGTGACTGAAGCTGCTTCCAACTGGTCGACGATGGGCTCTTGCTGCTGAGCTACCTCGAGGAGATGTTTATAACCGACCATTGTAGCAGCAGCCTTTACGGACAAACGGGTGAACATCGTCACCAGATGATTATACCGCAACGTCTCTGATTCTTCAAAGTCAGTATACGGGTGCTCCGGAAAGGAAATGGTACCGTGCAACCTGTTTGCACCTTTCGTCCACCGTGGCAAGACGTATTTATCGGGGATTGTCCTGATATTCTTCTGGGTGAAAAACCGCAGAATGTGTCTACACAGGATGCCATGGAACTCAAACTTCTTGCAAACACACGTCACCGAGTCCGTCAATGTGTCGTGGCTCACCGTATAAATTCTGCGCAGCTTCTCAGGGACGAGGTCATTCACGAGCGAATAAACCTTGTACTCACGCGTAGACATTTCTGCCACCTTGTTTATACTGTATCGTCCCGATTTTCGCAGCTCTACTTGGTATAGCAAGAAGATCTCCTTCGTATAGACTTTGGCACCGTTCAGCTCCAGCGGGGTCTCGAGCAACCTTCTCCTTTGTTTGTACGTTGTTGCAAAGTCGGCAGCCCTTTCTTTTACGAACAACGAAGCTACCGCTTTTTGTGCGGATGCAACGAAAGTCTTCAAATTGGTAGTTGTACCCACATAACTATCGAACGTGGCATTCATAGATTCACTCCTGCCCGTCGTTTTCATGCCCGCTGAAAAATACCTCCTCGTGTAAACGCCAATCCATTGCTCTTTGCGCTCGTACAAGTGCTGGAGCCACTCGTTGTCTTGCAATGAGTAATCCCGAACAAGCTTTTCCCACCTCTCCTCGAATTCCTCAATCGTTAACGACTTGGTAACGCACTTGTCAAAATCCTGTTTAAAGTCTGGATACTTTGCGTACACGTGATGCAGACGTTCGGGTATTTGTTGCTTATGTGCCAAGTGCACAAGTTGTGCCGGGTGTCTGGGAAGACGGTCGCAATAGCCTTCTTCATTGCCAAATCTTGATCGGTGATGATCACTTTGGGTGCTTTGAAGTTCATTGCTTCCAGCCACGTCCTAAACAACCATACAAAAGAACCCTCGCTCTCGTCCCTTAACAAGGCGAACCCGAACAGGATGGAGTGATAATGATGATTGACGCCGGTGAAAGGAGCGAACGGCATCGAGTACTTGTTGGTACGGTATGTGGTGTCGAAAGTCACGACATCCCCAAAATGCTTATAAGCTAGCCTCGAACGACCGTCGACCCAAAAAATTGTACTAACTCGATGCTCGTCGTCAAGTTTATAATCGAAGGTAAACTGCGGGTCCTCCATCTGCATCCGTTTCAATAGGCTCATTGTCGATTGCGCATCATTGAGGTCATACGCGGCTCGTCTATGGGTTCGGACCGCGTTACGAACGTCTGTCGTGTTAAAGTTTAAATTTTGAATTCCCCCAGCCTGTTCAGCAAGAACATTAACAATCTCAGTAGGTCCAATTCGCGCATTGCTCATTGTGTGAATTAGGCTCCTCGCGACCTTACCCATCTTCTTGTGTTGATGCATCTGACTCACCTTAGAAGGAGTTACTAACGGGTGATTGTGTGCCAGTTCCAGGCTGGTAATAAGCCAATGATCATGATTGGCTTTGTAGCTTACGAACATCTTGACCTGGCAATTTGTGCGCTCAAAGCAGTCCCGTCTTCTACGCGAATATCCTATTTCGTCATCACTGTCATCATTGCCTACGCGTGTCTCATTTTGCTGTGGATTTCTGCCCCTATGACACTCGTATAAGCGAGAGCATATCTTTTTTGTTACGTTGCTTGTTCTTGTAGTCTTTATTCTAATGCCAAAACCAACCCTCAATGAATACGCTCGAAAACATTCTTCAGCTTCTTCCAATGTTTGAAACGTTCGTCCTAGATACGGATCACTAGCATCTACGGGGACGTTGGAGCTCGACACGAAATCAGACATTGTGAAACAAGACCTGTGTAGAAATAGACTACGCTTAACAATCAAATGGCATTTCTAACTGAAAATATTACCTAAAAATTACCTTGGCGAATAGACCAATTTAGGATGACAAACATACCGTATGCATAACCCCTGAAAGTGTCTCCAAATTAACAATTATTAATTTATTGAACATAACAAATTAAAATTACTAAGATAAATAGACGAATTCATCATGCCAAAAAATCGAATTAAACTATAATGAATTTATTTAGAGTTAACAAATTACACCTTTTTTATGAACATCATGTCTAGAACATCACAAATTGAAGAATACAGTGACAAATTTCTAGAACATAAAAAAAAATCTATACTTTTTTGTCCAAACAAAATAAAATTATATTTTACCAGTCAATCCATAAAGAAAACTTCACCATTCGCAAACTTACCTTACTTGAGTGAAGCTTGAAGCAAGTTTTACTCGAAACTTGAAGGGAGCTGAAAATGGAAGCGAGTCCGAAGGAGAAGAAAATTGTAGCCGAAGGAGCTTGAGGAATTCCGACAACCTGTCGTGTGTAGAAATAAAGGTACAAACACGTGGAAATGTGTCAGTTGTGTCAGGGAAGTCAGTTGTGTCAGGGAAGTCAGTCGTCCGCTAGACAGTGTAGCGGAATTCTTTTTGGCTGTCAACGTGGGCCCAAGAAAGTGGTCCGCTAGACAGTGTAGCGGAGGGGGGAGCAGGGGCAAAATGGTAAAAAGGTATGTCCGCTACACTATGTAGCGGACGACTGACAGCGCCAAAAAAAAGATCTGGGCCGTCCATCCCGAAGGGATGGACGGCCAGATCGCGCTAGCAAGATCTCCTATTTTGCTAGCGCTCTCAACGGATCAGCTTATATATATATATATATATATATATATATATATATATATATATATATATATATATATATATATATATATATATATATATATATATATATATACGAGGTCGACCCAAAGTTTTTCATTTTTATTTAAAGGCCCAAAGAATTTATTTTGAAACTTTTATGTGTTTTAAGAAATTTGTTTTAGTGATGTTACCCAACCTTGCTGCTATAATCGTCCCTAAAAGTTGTTATAACAATATGCATGCAAATTTAAAGCTCAACGCTAACAATACTAATTTAGCCCAAAAAGTAATAAATAAATAAATAAAAGAAAATAATTCGGGTATTACATTCTCCCCTCCTTTAAAAGAATTTGGTCCTCAAATTGGCGCATACCTCAGGATTGAAATAGGTGAGGGTATTTGTTTCTGACTTCGTCTTCGTGTTCCCACGTGGCCTCCTCAATCACATGGTTTCTCCACAGTACCTTTACCAAGGGAATTTTCTTAGTTCGGAATGTCTGCTCATTGTGATCCAAGATTTGAACCGGGTGTCTGATATAGGTGAAGTCTTCTCTAATCTGTAAGGGCTTCGGCTGTAATACATGTGTAGGGTCTGGGACGTACTTCCTTAGCATAGACACGTGGAACACTGGAAAATTCCGTTGGTAGAGCTATTCAGTAGGCGAGAGAAATAACTCTGTCCAGTATCTCAAAGGGGGGACGTACATAGGGCTCAACTTTCCCTTCTTCCCAAATCGTAGTATTTCTTTCATCGATGACACCCTTAAGATTACCCGATCGCCCACTTGGAATTTTTTCCGATGTAGCTTGTACTATCTACGGCCCCAAGGCACCCAAAAGTTTCTCTTCTCCAACCTCAAACCAACAAATTGGTGTCCTACATCTTTGCCCATACAATGCTTCAAACGGTCCATATTAATACTAGCCTGAAAGCTATTGTTGTAAGCAAACTCAACAAGCGGCAATTGATCACTCCAACTATCCTTAAAATTTAGACTACAAGCCCTAAGCATGTCCTCCAGAATTTGAATGGTCCTCTCTGACTGTACTAAGGTCAAGTTGAGTACCCAAGGCGTTTTGCAACCCGTGCCAAAATCTTGATGTAAAACGTGCATCTCTATCTGAAATGATCAAAACGGGCACACCATGGAGTTAAAAAATCTCTTGAATATAAAGTTTGGCCAATCTTTCCAAGCTATAGGTAACTTTAGCCAGAATAAAATGCGCTGACTTAGGGGCCGTTTGACAGGGTTTTTTTTTGCTCTTTTTTTTTCAGTTTTGAAAATTGGAAAAAATTGTAGTGTTTGATACCACTTTTTTTTTTCAATTTAAAAAGTGGCTTTTTAAATTGTAGAGTAAAAAAAAGAGGAAAAAGCTCTTTTCGTTTTCACTTTAATTTTTTTTTAGACCTCCATCACAACTCACCCACCGCCGGTAGCCACCACCCACCGCCGCCCGGTAGCCACCGACAGCCACCTCCGGCCGCCGGCAACCACCACCGGGCGGCTAGTGGCCTCCGGCCACCATCGCCGGCAGCCACCGTCGTCCACCGGCATCCACCACCTCCGGCCGCCGGCCACCACCGCCGGCCACCACCACCATCGACCACCGCTACGCCCCACCATCGCCACCGCAAACCACCTAAAAAAAAAAGTCAAAATAAAAAGGGTTACCAAACACCAAAAAAAAAAACTAAAAAAAAAAAAGGGTTATCAAACACCCACTTGTTTTTGTAAAAAAAAAAAATTAAGCTGCTCTTTAAAAATTGCTCTTTAAAAACTGAAGACCAAAAAAAAAGCTCTGTCAAACAGAGCCTTAGTCAAACGATAAATTATCACCCAAACTGAATCATGACCTTGCCTCATCCTAGACAACCCAGATACAAAGCCATGGCAATACGTTCCCACTTCCATTTAGGGATGGTAAGCAGTTGCAAAGGTCCAGTAGGCCGTTGATGTTCCGTTTTAACCTATTGACAAATTAGACAACGAGCGACAAAATCCACTCTCTCCCTTTTCATATCATTCCACCAAAGCACGTCTCGTAAATCCCGATACATCTTAGTACTACCTGGATGAACTGTGACGACAGAACTATGAGCGTCACGCAATATTTCCTCATTCAACCCTACATCAAAAGGAACACACAATCTTTTTCCAAAGCATAATGCCCCTTCGGCATCAATCCTAAACTCCGGTTGCTGACCCTTTCCAACTTGCTCTTTGATCTTAATTAGTTTCGATTCCATATTCTGAGCTTGCTTAATTCTTTCAATCAAGGCCGGTTGCGCCATCAAATTACCAAAATAGTTTCCCGACCCGGAAACCAAAACATCCACACCCAAACATTCAAGATCCGTAAGAATTTCTTTACATGAAGTTAAAAGAGAGGCACATGTACCTGTATCCTTTCGACTGAGAACATCGGCCACCACATTGGCCTTCCCAGGGTGATATAGAATCTTACATTCATAATCCTTAAGCAATTCCAACCATCGTCGTTGTCGCATGTTCAGCTCCTTTTGCGTGAATAAAAGCTTAAGACTCTTGTGATCCGTGTAGATCTCACACGTCTCACCATAGAGATAGTGCTTCCAAATTTTCAAAGCAAAAACCACAGTAGCCAATTCCAAGTCATGTGTCGGGTAGTTCACTTTATACGTTTTGAGTTGTCGCGTTTTGAGTTGTCGCAAACCGTAAGCAATAACTCGCCCATGCTGCATCAATATACGTCCCAAACCTTTCTGCGAAGCATCGCTATAAACCGCAAATCCTTCAGTCCCCGAAGGCAAGGAAAGAACTGGAGCTTAAACCAATTTTTTCTTTAATTCTAAAAAACTGCGATCACACTCTTCCGACCACTCTAACCGAACCTTCTTTCGGGTCAACCGAGTCAACGAAATAGCAAGCTTTGAAAATCCCTCAACAAATCTGCGATAATAACCAGCCAAACCAAAGAAATTACGAACTTGTCCGACTGTTTTTGGTCTTTCCCAATTCCACACTGCCTCTACCTTAGATGGATCCACCGAGATCCCATCTTTAGACACCACATGTCCTAAAAACATAACTTTCTCAAACCAAAATTCACATTTATCGAACTTGGCATAAAGCTTCTCTTCCCTCAAAATCTGTAGCACCATACGTATTGGTCCAAGTATCGGTTGAATACCCGATTCATTAAATCCATAAACACTGCAGGTGCGTTAGTCAACCAAAACGGCATTACAACAAACTCATAGTGTCCGTACCTTGTGCGAAAAGTAGTCTTGGATATATCATCCTTTCGAATCTTCAATTGATGGTAACCCGATTTCAAATCAATCTTGGAAAATATTCCACACCTTGAAGTTGATCAAACAAATCGTCAATCCTTGGCAAAGGATACTTATTGCAAACTGTAATACGATTTAACTCTCTATAGTCAATGCTCAATCTCATCGTTCCATCTTTCTTCTTTACAAATAAAATGGGAGCACCCCAAGGAGAGACACTTGGGCGAATGAAGCCTTTCTCGAGCAATTCTTGAAGTTGCACTTTAAGTTCTTTGAGCTCGGCCGGGGCCATATGATAAGGAACCTTAGAAATTAGAGCAGCTCTTGGTATAAGGTCGATAACAAACTCGATTTCACGATCGGAAGGAAGACCAGGGAGTTTTTCTGGAAACACGTCTGAAAATTTGCTAACGATGGGAATATCAGATAAGTTCTGAACAGCTATACGAGTATCTACAATGTAAGCTAAATATCCTTGACACCCTTTCTGAAGCAAATGTCTAGCTCGCTAGGTAGATATAAGGCAAAACGAAGTAATAGAAGTAGAACCCTTATACTTGAACTTAGATTGACCAGTAATCCAAAAATGTACTTCTTTGGCATAGCAATCTAACGAGCCATGATAGGAAGACAACCAGTCTATGCCGAGAATGACGTCAAAATCCCGAATGTCTATTGCTATAAGGTCAGCAGGTAACACCCTACCCTTAATGTGTACCAAACAAGGCTTGTACACAGTCGATACTAAAATGGATTTCCCCATCGGGGTATCAATCATCAAATCCAATTCTAAAGGTCGTGGGTCGGAACCCAACTTACATGCGAGAGAAGAGGTTATAAACGAATGCGTGGACCTAGGGTCAAACAATGTATGAAAAGAATAAGAACTAATCTGAACTGTACCTGTCACTACGTCATTGGAAGTTGTGGCATCTTTAGCAGTCAAAGCATAAGCACAGCCTTGTACTCTCGGCCTCTCATCTCCCGTGGGCAGTTTAGCTCCAACCGGTGCTTGAGTGTTATAAGTCTTCTCTTTTTTCGATACGGGCATTCCATAGCATAATGCCCCACCTTCTCACAATTGAAACATGAGTTTGTCAAACGATGGTAAGGCTTATCCTCATAATTCTTGCCGCAGATGTCGCAAACCTTCACAACTCCTTGAATCGATCGCATGCTCTTTTGTAAAGTTGCTTTCCTCTTGTTTTGACCACCACTCTTGGTGTTGTCCGAAGCTTCTGCACGGCTCCTTTTGTGTCTCTGTTCCTCCTGCTCTTTTAGAAACTCCTTGTAATCCGTCTCTAGAATTTCTGCAGGGGCGGACAAGCATCAGGAATTTTACAGTTGGCACAGCAAGGTACCTAAAGCTTGAGGATGAGGCAGAATTAGGGATTTAGACCTGCATCGACTCAGGGATTTAGTCCTGGGCAATATGGGATTCGAATGAGTGCTGGGGGTACGTGCTCGATCAACTCAGAATACTAGATTTTTGACCATCACAGAGTTCCGAAGTTTGTCCTACACAGAATACTGGTCAGGGTAGTGGGTCATCTTTTTTGGCCATCCTATATGTCATGTGTGGGAGAAGTCATGGCAGTAAGTCACGCTCTAGATTTACCAGATGGTGTTTTATGTGTGGCAGTGTAAACATCAGGTTTGAGACTATCCATCCGTTAGAAATAATCAGCCATCTTTTTATCTTGCACCTATAGCTAGTGTAACAGTGAGTAGTATTCCTTGTCAGAAAAGAGGAGCAGGCCCGTAGGGCCAGGCTCAGTAATCTCAGTCTTAATATAGCCAAAAGCCATGAACATCAGCCATACTTTAGTAAATGTCTGCTCAGGTTGCTATTTCATCCGATGACATGGTGTCAGGTATCCTACACGCTAACCCACTAGGTGTTCTTCTATTGTTTGATTTTGAGCTTCATATTCCTTTTTATCCCATACTTTTGTATAGCGATTAAGGGTGCGATTAAGGGTGTAAACCCATCCTTCAAGAACTGACCTTGTGATAGGCACTCTGTTGGGATAGTCTTTGATTGTTTCTATGATTTTCTGTAATTGTATTGTCCATGTAGGGGATAGAGATCTTCCTATGTATCTCATTCCATTTGTTTTTCCTGATTTCGATATCATACTAGGTATGGGTTGGTTATACTTCAATCATGCATCCGTAGATTGTCAGGGGAGTTAAGTTAATAATTTGATTTATAAGTGAGAATAGTGCATTTTGTAGAATGACTGGTGTCACGTCTGAAAATTGGTTTGAGAATACGATAAGAAGTGTGGGATCTTACTTTGTCATCCCGTTCATTCCTTTGTATGCTGAATTCAATTGCAACTTAATTGGATTCCAACCTGCTTTGAGATGTTGATGAAACCCGAGATCAAATTTCGAGGACGAAATTTTTATAAGATGGGGAGATTGTCATATCCCGCATTTTTTGAGCGGTTTAAAATAACCATCTGTGCTCCAAGAAATAAATGGTTGATAATCTTGAGCAATGCTCAGGTTTTAGTAGAGCACGGAATGTTAAAATAAATTTAGGGGGAAAATGTAATTTTGAAAACTTTTGGTGTCATTTTGTAACTTTGAAATACTTTGGGGGCTAATTTGTAATTTTTAAAAGTTGGGCATTATGTGTCAAACTTTAGAGAAATTGGTCATAATATGGCCACCTCCTACTTCCTATTTAGTGACTAATGTAATTATAATATAAACAAATAAGTGGATAAGTCTTAAGGGAAATAAAAGAATTGAATAGAAAATAAAGAAATTCGCGAGGAAAAAAAAGGAAGAAGAAACAAGAAACAAGAGGAAGAAATAGAGAAAAAGGAGGGAAAATAGAGAAGAAGAGCAGGAGCTTGGTAGGCAGAAAATTAGAGAGAGAGATTCATGGGAATTCCTAAGGTATCCCTTACCTTTAGTGCGTGTTGTGGGTGTGCAGCGTGCATGTACGTGTGTGTGTGTGTATGTGTGTGTGTATGTGTGTTTTCAATAGGTATATGTGTACATGTGTTTTAGGGGTGTAATTTTGTAGCTCATGTGTGTGTGCGTAAATGAGTGAAGGGGAAATGGGGTGTCGAGAGCAGCTGCTCTGTGAACTATGTTTGTGTGTTTTGGGACTGTGAGTAAATCGGGTGTGTGTGTGTGTGTGTGTGTGTGTGTGTGTGTGTGTTACAGAGAGTGTGTGCGTGTGGGTAACAGGGGTGTGGGGTGTGTGTGTGTGTGTTCAGTAACTGAGGTGTGTTTTGTGCAGTCTCTGTGTGTGTGGTGTGTGTGTGTGTGTGTATGTGTGTGTGTGACTGTCTTTGTCGCTAAAAGCTGGCTGGGTGGGGTTAAGTCAGCAGTTTTACACAATTTTTTTATAAATAGTTCAGATCAAAATCTTACAAACTTCAAAACAAAGACCCCTGATATCTTTACGAAACGTAGACTGTGGAAAATTTTGGGATTTTTTGGTGTCCGTGGAGTGTGCAAAATTAGGTTGTCAATTAAAAAGAAATTCTCGAATTATTTGACATAGTAAATAATGTTATTTTAATCTAAAAATTTTAGGAATGACTTATTTTACTGAGATGTTTTACAATCTAAAATTTCATGTCATTTCGAGGCCAAGAGCTATTTCTAGCAGAATTGGCTTTTGAGCGCTCATTTCGAACATCTGTTCGAGATTTTCATGCAAAACTTTCTTAAGACACTTTTTGGCCCAAAAATGACTTTGGGATAATTAAAATATTGTTTTAATGTATTTTTTAGATCTTTTCGATGTTGGGAATCCCAATGGGGTATTTTAGTAATTTCTCACTCATAGGAGGTATTTTGGTAATTTTATTTGTAAAAGGTACTTTTGGGTAAATTGACATACATTAAGGATATTTTGGTGATTTTACTTACAAGAATGATGTTTTAGGATTTCAAGTGGGGGTATTTTTGGTAATTTTACATATAAAGGGCATTTTGGGGATTTTACCTACCCGGTGAGGGGGTTCATTTTGAGAATATGCACGAGTCAGTATTGAGTTTATAATACCATAAGGTAGGATGTGTTCTAATGATTTAAGTTTTCTGTTTAGGTTAAAGCAAAAGGCATTCCAGTTAGGATAATTTAGCTTCGGATCCAGGTAAGAGTTTCTATCTGAACACTGGGTAAAAGACTACTGTCTGAACCTTAATTTGAATAATTTGTGCTCATAAGTATTCTTTCGGTTTGCATATGGCTATTGTCGAACACAAAGATTTGCATTGATATCGGCATGTTATTGCCAAGAGAATCCCAACATTGAACCTGAATCGGTTATTTGAAAATCTTATCGATGTTCGCATGTTAAGCAAATTTGATAATTGTTTTCATTCTCTCTACTGAATCTTTGTGCCTAAATTTGATAATTGTTCGTATTTGTTCTTGCTATATGTTTGAGGCTATTCTTGAATCTTGAATGATGAATTGATATCTGAATGTTTAAATGTTATCGAAACCTTAATTATTTTCGATTAATCAAATTCATGTTGATGCTCATTTTTATTACATCTCAAGCATTAAATTTCTTGTTGATTCTATGATTATTGTTTTATGTGTCGAACTCGTAATCTGTTCTTTGGGGAGGAGTTATAAGGGATCTGAACCTACGTAATTATGCAGGGCTAGTTCCTTGATCGATAGAAAGGGCTAGTTATTGTACATCATGCATGTGTACTTTTTTTCGGTAAATAAAAATATATATCAACCGATGAAACAAAAGTATGAAACAAAAGTACAACATCTACAAGGGGCATACCCTAGGAAAACAACAACGAAACGCGAGTCTTGCTAAGCAAGAGCGAACAGAAACCACCTATGTTAGGCAAAAACATGCCACACTGGCCACAAAAGAAAAGTTAGTACATAACAACGAAGCTAGATCAGCAAAATAGATACAAAGGACCCAGTAGTGACCACACGAGAAGCCACGCGGAATCTAGAAGTCCTAGTGGAAAGATTATCACACAAAAACTGCGATAGAGCATGCTAAAGCTGCATCGGTCTGTCTGTACACAAACCGATCACCCAAAAGTCGATCTGACCAAAAGATGACGGAATCAGCCGAATATGGAGTCGGGGAGTTGCCATTCACCCTGGAACCATCGGTTAGTCGGGGTATTGGCCACTTTTCTGCAAGAGAATAACCTCCACCGGATGATCTGCACAATACCTGCAGAACAAGAAACCACATCAGTATACTTATTTTGGAAAGAACGAGAATTCCGCTCTCGCCAGATATAGTACACCAACGCCGCAAATGCTATCGACAGACAGATGCCGGGAATCCAGGGCCTTGCCATTTAGAGGAAGCTCTATCAACCATACCCTGCCAACTCAACATAGGCCAGTTAAAATTACATTTCTTTTGAATAATAGACCATAATCTGAACGTGAAAGGGCAATTAAAAAATAGATGATCATGAGACTCAAAACGAATGCGACAGAAAACACAGCTCATACTAGGAATAACATGAAATGACATTGCCTCTGCCCACGATCAATATCTTCGAATTCGCTTACATTGTATCTTACAATGATTATATTGAAAAATGATGTTCAAGTGAATGTCTTGTTACCTGATTGAAGGGGATTAAGTTGAAACTCTTCCCTATATTGTGATCAAACTGTTTGTGATTGTATCAAACCCTTCCCCTATTGCCCTTTGAAGTATATGTGTTTGTTTTGAAATCCTTTTGAAAATTCATCATTGCATTTTAAAATGATGGCTTTAAAATGATCTTTAAATGATCGTTTTGAGATCCGTTTATGATTGTTAATGATCATTTTGGAACATGTTGTGATTGTTAATGTTTGTTTTAGTATATATTTATGATTGATTATGATCGTTTTGAAAATCATCAAACTACTTATGATCGTTTCAAATCTTTTGAATAATTATCATAGGATCAAGTCTTGAGTTGTTTGTAATTCCTTCGGTTGTCCTTGAACGACCTTATTAAGCTCTCAAAATCTCACCCTTCGTTTGATTCCCTTTTACAGGTAATGATCAGCTGTAGAACGCTCGGGGATGGATTCAAGTCTGTGTGAGATTTCGGAGAGCCAACCATTACTGTATAGTAAGATCCCTATGTGGATCGGTACTGTTAACTCGTTCTATAAGAACTTGGGTTTGTAAAGAACTTAAGTTTTAGTAGTTTTTAGTTTAAACAGTGCTTTTTGAAATCTTGTATTTTGAAGAATTTGAGTTAATATCTAGTTAGATGATCTGAAGTATGTGTCAGTGAATAGGGTTTGATGTGATTTGATGTGAAGTGATAAATTAACGCTCCGGGAGTTCGGGGCAATGGAGCACCCAATTTTCGAGATGTTACATAGCTGCTTTGGCAATATGCTTGGTGGCCAAATATCTAACTTTTTCTAGCTCCAGGGTTGCTGATGTGAGGCTAGCTGATATATTGATTCAGATATCCACCAAAGGTAAAACCCTAATCCCCTTAGCGCTAGTTGAAACCTTGCATGGTATCATCGATGTGAAAGTGTTCCTTTTGGGGATAGCCCCTTGCTTCTGTACATGTGGCTGTTGGATCACATGAGTCTTATAGCCCAAGCCATCGAGGTAGGTTATAACCCTAGTGCTTTCCTTTCTCGGTCTCTGTTCTTTGAACGTCGTTCAGGCGTAGACAAGTGGACTTTCTTCTGCTGTGTGTGGGAGTCCAAACATATGGAGTTCGTGGCTCACTTTTACAGACTTCGGGAAACTATTGTGTTTCTCTCTTGGGACATCGACATTCTAATTCTACTTTGCTTGTTGGATTCTGTGCCAGTTTGGATATAAACAGGTTATTCTGGACTTTTACAGTATCTTTGCCACTGTGGCGGACATCATTAGCTCTTCTATGACCAAGGCCATTTCCAAGGGTTTAGGTTATCTTCCTTATTTTGATCGTTTCATTGGCGACAACTGTCACGCCCCCAACCCGGAGGTGGACCTACACATACTATTTTAAAATATTCCTATTTACCAGAAATATAATACCCAAAGAATTTTACCAAGAACATAACCCCAAAATCATAATCAGAGCTCTAAATGTATTAATAGCATTTGTATTTATCATCAAGTCTAATAAATGTAGCGGAAATCTAATAACAATAGTCACTTCCCAAACACTGGGGTTATCAAAAGCTACTTAATCAAACTATTACAAATTCTTATTTTCAAGTCACTAAAAAAAGTCTACAATTAAAGAACAACTCTGACTCATGCTTAGAGATAACTCTTCTACTGATGTCGTAGCTTAATTACCTAAAATGGAAGGAGAAAGGAGGAGTGAGCACAAAGCCCAGTAAAGATCACACGCACACACCCACAGAGTACAACGCAGGTATCCAATAATATGTAGTTAAGTCAAAACAAAACATATGAAAACAAAGTGCAAAAATGATAGTTAATCTTGGCACGACAAATCTCATTACGAAATATTAACCCATCAAAGGTCGAATCAAGTCAAAGGGTCATAATCAAATAATTGAACTAATAATTAAAACAATACAATCACGTAACACGTGACTGTAAAGCACGTTAACCTAAGTACGCGGAGGTTCTAAGTTTAAAGTTTACATACCGGTAGCAATTGCCGTATCATGTCATGGCATCACGTTAACCTAAGTACGTAAAGGTTCCAAAATATTAGTTCAATTCAGAGAGGTCTAATGTATATCAAAGTATCTCACGGATATACTAGTCACAAAAGTATCAAAACTTGCATTTCAATAAGGACGATTTAACGATTTTCAAAACTAGTTGATATTAGACTCGAATCGAACAGGAGGAAGAGACGAGTTTAACAGAATTGAAATCGCTTGAATCCGAGTTTGTACGGTTCCAGATATTTTAAATAACAACATATCGGCAAAAGGGTTAACAAAATATGTGCACCATTCACAATTGGACACGTGGCAAGGCCACCTTTTTCCATTAGACGGCTGCTTCTATATGAAAGAAGCTAGAAACTCTTCCAAGCAATGATTAGCAATGATTGGTATTAGATATATTACCAAGTAACAATAACAGTAGTCGGCAGAGAAGCAGTGATAGCGGCAGCCATCCGAGAGAGAAAGAAAGAAAGCCCGAACAATAATAGAAAGAAAAAAAAACTAAAGCTACCGGTGGAGATTTACTGCGTGAACAGGCACATCAACGGAAGCATTAATAATTCTAAGACGTGCGTGCGATTTCGACACAACATACCACACTTGAACAGTAACGTTAATTTTGACAAAATATAAATTTTATCATTGATCTAAAATCGGAATAACATGACATCATGATAATGAAGCGGATCTGTACATGAAACCCTTACCTCAATTCACACTACAAGATTCACAAACTTGTGTAATATCAAACCAATTGTGAGTAGAAGGTTGAAATTCTCAAGCTCTAATTTTTTCTTTATTCTTCTCTCTCTGAAAGACCAGACTCAATTTATCGATAAAATACAAATTAACCAATCTTTTTATTTCTCTAAACTTGGTAAATTATTCCAAAGGCCTTTAAAGATATGTTACTTATTCAAAAGGAATTTCAAAATATTATTAAAACTTCAAAAGTAGTCAAAGAATTAAAATAATTAGCTACATATTATTTGGGGTGTTACATTCTCCCCTCCTTATGAAAATTTTGTCCTCGAAATTTATACACCTTAGCCACCGAATATGAATACACAATCACAACTACAAACTCCCAGAGTTTTCACTATCTAAGCACTCTAACTCACCACCAAAGCTCACGAGCAAATATCTAAAGACATACAAAAATGTGTAACAAACATCAATTAAAGCATAAGCTCGAGCTCGAGTTGTTCCAGCTTGATTATTTCCTGGTAGCTAATTCCGCATCCCCCTACCCTGAGTAAATTGAGGCCTAAGCGGCTGAGGGCAATCCCGAATCCTATGTCCCTGCTGCTGGCAATTAAAACACGCGCCACTTTGCCAATAACATACACCTCTATGGTTCTTCCCACAAGTTTTGCAAGTTTCGACGGGATTCTGGGTATTCTAAACCAGTTCCTTAATAGCTAAGTTGTTGGTCTTACTCTTAGACTGAACCATGTCATTGCCTTTTAAGCTACTCTCTTCTCTTCCTCTCTTCTGTCTCTGCTCCTTATAGTACTTACGCCCAGTCTCGACATTTTTCCTCGACCCTCAGAGCCTTGTACAAGACTTGACCATATGTGTCTAGAGTCACAGTAGTTAAAAACTTTCGAATGTTGTACCTTGTCCATTCCTGAAACGTGTTGCACGCCTCTCTTCAGTATCTATCACGTGCGTTGCAAACCTCGACAA
Source organism: Escallonia herrerae (assembly GCA_033070095.1). NCBI lineage: Eukaryota > Viridiplantae > Streptophyta > Magnoliopsida > Escalloniales > Escalloniaceae > Escallonia > Escallonia herrerae. The sequence goes on from JAVXUP010000465.1 coordinate 22,281, forward strand.
TTTGGCAAATCTAGCCTCGTAATCCTTAATAATTTCATCCTCTCCTTGCTCCAGCTTTAAAAACTCTTTTACCATATTATCTTTCACATTTCTAGGGAAGTATTTGGCAAGAAATATCTCCTAAAAACGTGCCCAAGTTAAACCATGTTCCTCCTCAGTTGTCATAGTTCTCTCGACCATTTTCCACCATTAGTCAGCCTCATTTTCTAACTGGTACACACCGCAAGGTCCACTTTTTGACAATCGGTAATGTTCAGAAGTTTAAACTTTTTCTCTAACTTACTCAGCCAAGCCTCTGCATCCTCTGGCTTGTCTGCACCAACAAATGTCAGACAATTTAGACGGTTAAACACCTTGATGGTATCTGCAGTCAAAGGAGTAGGAGGGACTTCTGCTTCCACGTTGGCCCCAGTGACATCATTACCCCTACGACCGCATCTAGTACCGCCTATAGCTGAACGCGGCGGCATTGTTCCTGAGATAGCGAAGAACTTATAAGATCACAACCTACTATATAAATACTACAAACAGAAGTGCTAATAAAGCTAGACTCTCCTGAACTATATCCCAAACATCATAAAATTTATCTCAAATCATTGAAAGCTTAAATCTAAGAGTCTACAGAATCTTGAACCTATACTCTGATACCAAATATGTCACGCCCCTAACCCGGAGGTGGACCCACACATACTATTTCAAAATAACCCAAACATCATAAAAAAAAATTCGTTTTCTTTTTTTGTAGATTTTTATCAAAATTTTGAAATTATATGTATCAAACTTTAGCAGAGCATTGTAAACTCAATGAAAATGTGGAGTATGTTTTACATTTTTTTCTTTTTAGGCAATGATAACCTAAGATTCAAAGCATGAATTGCGAAGTCGATTTACATTCCAAAGAAAGCTGCACCAAACGTGTAGAAAGAACATGAAACAAATGACATGCCAACTATAACGAATTGGATATTTATAAGCGCCTCTCATTTACGTTCTCATTCGGTGACGGGGCTATAGTCCGAAATCTGAATGAGCAACACACTGGAGGCTGGATGCCCGGGGAGAGTGGGGTGATGGTGTTAGCCTGATAGTTATAGAGCCAAAAAAAAATAGGATTCAAGGGCTAATCCATTGAGAAATAGGAGAGGTCTAAAGAGATGAGTGCATGATGTGCTACATCTTTAATAGCTAAAGGAAAAGACTGTGAATGGATTTCCAAAACTGATAAAGACAGGAAAAAGTCGAACCTTACAGACGAGAGATACATCTCTACAATTTCTATGTAAAAAGGAATCCAGTTACGGTCAGTAAATGTAAACAAGTGACAACCCACTGAATTATTAAAAATTTACATTTACACGCTACCTCCAAGCCAGGTCAGAGACCGTTCGCGAAAAGGCTTCCTTATTGCAACATTAACTGAAATTGTAAAATGATTTTGAAAGCACAACTTGGCAAACCTCAAAGCTAGAAGCAAACTCTCATTGGGGCTGAGGGCGTGTCTGCACAATGAAAATGTCTTTGCCGACTACACATCCTTCCACATCCTGAGGGCAGCCAAACTTGCGCTCAAGGAAAAAGCCTACAGCACCAAGGCGCTGCCCAAGCTGTCGGCGGAAAATTGGGTCGACTGTCAAAGGTTTTTTGCTATAATCCACTGTCAATTGGATAACTTCTCCGTCGGCTGGACCTGGACCAAGCACCATCTCCTCGCTGAAATTCGCAAACGCCAACGTCCGCACCAGCCCATCAAATTTTCCAGAGGATAGACGCCAAGGTGTTCCACGGGTGCCAGAAGCTAGTGTTTCACCAAGGCCAGGAGCAACCTCAGCCTCGACGGAACTATGGTCCCGATCTGTCGGGCTGAGCGTGTGGAGCACAAAGGATAGGTGCGGCGAGAGCATCTCCTGCACCAGGATAGACATTGCAGCATGCTTTTGTGGAACACCAGCAGCTCTACGGCTTAAAACTGCTCTACGCGTGTATAGTGAAGCCCACACACGGCTAACAGCATGTCCAAAAATAACTGGATTTGTGGGGCTGACATTAGGGATTGATTCATAAAGTCCAGCAGCTGACATTCCAACCAAATCCTCCACATTTGCACTCGAACGAACAATTAACCGTGCATTACCAGGAAATACTCTCCCTACGCTTTCAATGACGTCCTTCGGAGGCTGTAGGGAAGAGATCAGTTTTTGAAGTTCATCACAGAGTTGGTCAAGTTTTCCACCATCCATTTCAGCTGTTTCTATTTGTTCCACAAGAGAAGTGAAGGTTTCCATGGACCCGCTTCGCTCTACTGCCAATTCCATAGAGCCAAATGATATTACTGCTCCAGCAGGGACATAAAATAACGCTGGAACCCCTTGGTCACTATAAACTACCATGAGAAGAGATATATTAGTTGACAATACGACATCGTAGTGTCATTTTTCATTTGCTCAGTTCTTTCAATAAACAATTACGAGTCAACTACATGCTTATATACATAGCGGATTAGCAATTAACAATATAGCAAATCAAACCCCAAGTAGTAGCATGCATCATAGCTGAAATTACTAGTGCTGACGAACTAGCACATGCATCGGAAAGCCAAGTAACGACAAAAACTGATGTGAAGACACAATTCAATCATTGACAACAAAGATGTAGCAAACATGAAGTCATCCAAAGAAAAAATTTAATGAGCATCACAAGCCAAAACCAATAAATACTAATTAAAGTAACAATAATAATAATATAAATGAGATCTTATGGCTGACTATTGCTTCCCTATCTCTATCTATCGGCAGGAAGAGTTATATTAGTTGACAATAACTACATTGTAGTGTCATTTTTCTTATGCTTAGTTCTTTCTATAAACAACTACGAGTCAACTCCATGCTTATATACATAGCGGATTAGCAATCAACACTATAGCAAATCAACCCCAAGTAGTAGCATGCATCATAGCTGAAATTACTAGTGTTGACGAAATAGCACATGCATCGGAAAGCCAAGTAACGACAAGTCATTAATAATTAAACTGATGTGAAGACACAATTCAATCATTGACAACAAAGATGTAGCAAACATGAAGTCATCTGAAGAAAGATTTTAATGAGCATCACAAGCCAAAACCAATAAATACTAATAAAAGTAACAATAATAACAATATAAATGAGCATCTTATGGCTGCCTATTGCTTCCCTATCTTTATCTATCTGCAGGAACAAATCAGGTTGTCCATAATCTAAACATGTCATTTTTCAACTCATTTCCACCATAGCTATAGCGCCAGAAGAATATCGAGGGTTAAGAGAATGGCCCATCTAATTACGCCATGCTTTGAGCTAAGACTTACGACCTGACAGACTTTTGCTACTTTTGAGTGATTCAAAGTTCGTATTCCAATATCATATAGATGTTGAGCCAGTAAATAATATTTTGGAGCACAGACTAGCAAAGGAAGAAATTAGTCTGAGAGAGAAACACAAACCGAAAAACCCAGAGATTTTTGTTGCACCGGAAGTCCTTTAATAGGACAAACCAAAGACCAGAAAGGAAACTAACCACCCTAATTAACGGATTATGGGATTTGTAGAAGACAAACTGAGATCAACCATTCCATGATTGCACCAATGTTTACATGGCAAATCTCATTTCTCCTTGGCAGGGAAAAAAACCTCTCCTCAATTAGGGATAGGAACCTCCTTAAGAAAACCAACAATATGCTTAGCAGATACCTCTCCGATCAATGATAGCTAAAGCTCCTCCAGGTTCAAACTATATCAGCCAAGATTTCAACCAGGATATTCGTGGCGCTATGCAGGCCAGCATCGCCCAGGAACCAAACACAAATTTAAGCTAGCTTAAAACCACAGAAAGTTTTGAGAATAAGGACAACTAAATGAAACAAGTAGATAAGCATGAAATGAAATTAGGACACATGGCATTGTCTAGAATCTAAACGATACTACAGACCGGTGACCAACTTGACAGTTGCCATATTGCACAAGAATGTTAATTCAAGTCCAAACGCACCCCATAGATTCGTGAAACCACAAAAGAATTTAGAGAGGTGCGCATAAGTCTTTTGTATGCGTATACTTATGATGGTGTGGCAAAATCTGCACGTTCATTTGGCTAAACTCAGCCTACCAATAATGTTATTGCTAGCTATAATTTCATCATTCTACAATCCCTGTACCTACAATTTCTTATGGAGGGTGTGGATCAACAAAATGGGGTTCAAATTTAGGTCATAGGATTTAGAAGCTTGGGCACAAAGTGATCAACAGCTAGACTAACATGCCCACAACCACAAAGAGTGCCACGTACTAACATTGACATATGGAAAGCGTAATACTTTTTGTTTGGCCAAGCAAGAAACAGAAGTAGAATCACAAGTTAGTTCGAAAGAGGGGTCTCATTGGTTCAAGAAATTTGGTTACAAGCTAGTGTGCTACCAGTTATGCAGGAGATATCTCAACTTCGTGGACTAGTCTCCACATAGAACCACAATGCACTTTCCAGGCATTCTGCTCAACCTTCTTCTTAGAAAGCTCAAAATCAACTTATCCAATGTGTCATTCTTATCTCTGTGCAGCTTATCTACACCCGTTGAAGCTCAATGAAGAGGAGATCTCGGAGGTGCAGGAGCTCGACGTTATGGGCTGACGCACATTTTACATCATTCACAACCAATGCCGTTTTTGCAAAAGCATCTTCCTCGTGTTCGGCAGGGGCATTTCATATCTGGAGGATGTAAGAGTAGCCTCAGTGCTTTCTTTCAGGAAACAAAATAAAGACTGCAGAAGGAACAGAGCAATCCTTTGCTTCAATGATAGCCCACTTGAAACCAAAAGCATCGAGATCGCTGAGTGCATAGCTTCTGAGATTTCTACAGGTGGAAAACTCTCCGTCACTAGGAACAACAGAAGGATCTGATGAGTTTAATTCTTGATTGTCTTCATTAAGTTCATCGAGACAGTTTCCTGGATGGAAGAGTCACTTCCATGACCAAATGTACGAGAGAGGTTTGCTTACACTCGAAAAGAATGAAGGCTTAGAATTTTATGAGAGCTAGAAGATAAACATGAGGGGGAAGTCAACTGTGCTTTGAGGAAACAAACCCTATCGAGGTAGCAGAGGAAAAGGTTCCAACATCATACAGAAGAAAAGAAGGGCAGTAAAATTCAAACAAAGGTGCACAACCAAAAGCCGATTGAGCAAGCAAACAAATTACAGATGTCTCTGGTTGTTTCTTAGACTATGTCGAGCTGCAAGTCTTACTTTTGAGCTTAGAATTAAGTTGATCATAGTCAAAATAATTCTCCTGGGACCTCCCCTATTCGACCGCGATGTCATCTCTTTCCTCATCTTCTCTATCTCCACCTAAGCAGGAACTAGATCTAGATTCGCCTCATCCACAAAAGGAGAAGGGATTTCCTCGTTACTGGTTTACACGAATATGTGGGATTTCTTCAGCGAGGATGACACGAGCGAAGTCAAAAAGACAAGCTTGGTCTGGTTTCCGGACAGTCTTTAGCTTACCTGCTGGATCCTTGCACTTCACGACAACAGGAATTGTAACCTCATACATCGAAAGAGCAGAATAAATGGACTGAACAGAGCTGCACCAAAGAAAGATTGCTAGCCTTCTTATCATGGTTAACCCAGAAATTTCTTAAGGCTTGGAAGACCAAGCAGGTTCTGCAGTTTGTTCCGTGGGATAATCCTCAACACAGTTGTCCTAATCAACAAGAATAAAATTGCTAGAAGGAAACAAAAACTGAACAATTACTTTCCCCAAATAATAATCTATGACCTTTGTCTTTCGGCTAAGTCTAAGTCGTGCTTTCTCTGGCGAGGAACCCGTGTCTCTTAACATTGGGCAAAAGTAGGCTTCCATGCAGCAGGAGAGGCCATCAACAAATTGAAAGTCATGGAATGTCGTTGTAGCATTTGAAGGCTTCAGAGAGTGATCGAAGTTCAGAGACAGATCTGCCATCAGATGGAAGAGTCCCAGTACAGCCACTGAGCCACAGACCCTACTAGTAAAGATCAAAGGTTAGAGGTGGTGCCATCATTCTTCTTCTTTTTCTCTTTAATCTTCTCCCTCCCTCCCTCGCCCTTCTCTGCAGAAATGACTTACTTAGACACTAGATTGATTCCTCCATTTGTGAAGAAAAATAGAACCCCAACTCTAATCTTTCAGACGATCAATATCCCTTAGTCTCAAAACAACATATCACAAAATTCCTTCATGAGCTGTCCCAAAATAAGTTATCACAAGAAAATCTAACGCTCTACTTCATAACTGCCCCTGCTGCAAATTGGTAATTGGCCCACCATCCATCAAAGCACCGTCTCTTTCTTTTTGATACAATTGGGGCCCAATCATTTATTGCCTTTGAATGCAATTTCATCTCCCAGAAATCACGGCTGGAACTTCAACTAGCTCAGCTGCTGCAATTCCCGCTGCATCGCTTCTGTTTTCCCCTTTAGGTGACATGCCAACCATTACGAAGAAATCACTACCTACCTCTCCTCTCACCCCCTTTCTGTGTGACCACCAATACCTCACTTTAATAACCACCACCTCTCTACCAATCAGAGCCTGCCACCCTGCCGCCAAAATCCCCATCGACACAGATAGCAAACCGTCAAGCATGCACCAACCACCACCTCCCAAAAAACAGAGCTGGAGGAAGGATCTCCTGCCAACGACGTCGCTTTCAGGTGCAACTAGGCACTGAGTAAATGGATGAGGTGGGCTGGGCTTTTGAAGAGGCTGCCTGGGTATTCGATTAGGTCGCTGACTACAAGTTGAGGCGCTCGGTCCGGGACCCATGCGTTCGCCTAGGCAGGCAGTGGTCTGAAAATCTTGCTATAAGTTGTTTCTTTTTCTTTTCTCGTTTTTACTTCAGTGGCACTCTGTTTGTGATATGATCTCCACAGAACCCCGATCTCCTCAGATCCCGGTCTGATGGAGATCTAGAATGAAACCCAGTTAATGGTGAATAGGACGCACTGCGTTGCTTCAAATATGATGCTTCCTAGGATGATACTCAATGTGTCATCAGAGAGTTTGTAGCATAATATGAACAAATTCTTTTAATCATGAAAGGTGCTCGCATAATATGAACATTTTCTCTTTATCATGAAAGGTGCTACTTAATTTAGCATCCTGCTCTACGTCGTATATGTTTCATAGAGGTCGTATAGAACTTCATCGCATACACAATCTTATTACCTTGTAGTTGTAAATTATATAAACATACTAGTATACTACCATACAACTTTGTGCTGATTCATTTTTGGTTAGTTGTGATCTGGATCAAATGCAGGTAGTTATTGCACTAATCTACCTGGAATGTAATAGTTTACACAGAAATGCGGTGCTAAAAGGAACTTTTTTTTATTTCATCTTAATCTTCTGCTCCATGGCTCTCTTGTCTTTGCATATACCTGCTTTCTTACTGCTCTCTTCCATGCTTTCTTGCTTTTCTGCTGCTCTGCTCATACCTGCTTTTTTTGCATGCCACTTGTCTTTTCTGTAATCATCTTCCTAAAGACTTGATAACATGTTCTTCCTTTTTACTGACTTCCTTTTTGTTATTTAATCATTTCACAATAGCATTTTCCTTGGGAAACTGTATGGTCGTATGGTACATCCAATATTTACATGCAAGATAAAAATGATTTATAACTCTTCAGGAGTGTGCAATTTTAAAATCCAGATATGTTATCTGAAAAAAAGGCACAAAGTGACATACATTTTCCTAATGATGAAAAGGAACGAGAAAGAAAACAAAGCATGTCCACATTTTCTCAGAGGAAGACGTTGCCTTTGGTACAAGTTCAATACCTTTACTGGAAACGGCTGCAAGGGAAGTCAAGCTGCCACAAGCAGCAGCCTTTGAACCAGAATTTTGTACATCTGCGTCAGCAAGCAGTATAATGCCTCCAGTAGATGCACCCTAAAAGAAAATACCTCATTTTTACTAGGATGATCATAGAAATTAATGAACTGATGGCTAACAGCAATATATTCCACATCAGTTTTAGTCTCATCGATCATAAAAGGACAGGGTTGAATTGAAATCTAAATGCGCTTCTTTAGTGTTTGTTTTACAGCATTGTTGCATTTTTTTAGAATGAACATTTTTTTTCCTTGAACAATTTCACATAATTGTTTTGTAAGTAAATATTTCACATAATTTAAGAACACGTGGACTTCTCTGTGTGTGTAGCAATCATTATATCCATTGGCAATATTTAAAAAAAATATGGCAATAGCTTTTCTTTTTTTTTTTTCTCCCTTTTTCTCATCAACTAAGAAGTACAAATAGGCAAGTTGATGTACTGGTGAGGATCAAGGCTCTCCTGAAGAAATATATTCAACCTATCAGTAAGCCAAGAATCAGTACCTCACTTGAGTACGAGGTTCGGACAGCTTGCAAGGAACAATTACTATCTTTGCGGAAATCTGTGGTCAAACCATTCAGGGAAACATTTTCCCCAAGGAAATTACCCTTGCTATCTTCCAATGACGACGGATTCATGCTAACACTTGTCGAGGATGCTTCTAACCTGAAAAGTTATGGAGCATATACATAAAATAGAACAATAATGAAAACAAAAAACCGAATTCTGATCACCTGTCATAGTTATTATTATGATAATAACAGAGCTCCATGGAAATTAATGGAACAAAGAGCTAAAACGGAACATGAAGATGTCCAACATGATAACCTCACATATTTCCCGCTGAGTTTTTTAATTTCAGAAATTTTATCATCATCTTCACAAGTCACAAAAACAACCTTCTCCTGCAGAAGACAATTTATCATCTATTAAATTCATTGTCATTGGACAGTTGACATCCCAAGAGAAACTGAGAAAGTAAAGCGTAAGACTTGCTTGTCGAGCCCTAACACCAAGATGGGATAAGTGAGGTAGCTCCTGCAGAAGTACTACTCCAGCTATATTACTCCCAGCAGCTGTTACCTGAGAAATTACGTCAACAGTGTAGTAGTCACGTATCTTGAATAACCCAAAGAGGAAAACTCAAAGAGAGGCAGGAAGAGTAAACAACCTCTTCATCTCCGTCAGCTTTGCTGACCATAAGAACAACAGGCCCTGGAACAGATGATGGAAGCGCCCCAGGAACAATTCTCTCAACCTCATACCATGTTAAATTGTTAATCAATTACATGTCAAGCACAAAGAATATATGAGAATAAGGGATACGGTCCCCTTCCCACTTACATTTGTCAAGGGAATTTTAGCGCAGGTGAATATCAGCCAATCAAAGCAATTATTAAAAAAAAATTTGCAGCAAAATATCCATCTGTATGCAAAGCGGTAACTTCCTATTACATCTTTTTTAGGTAGGTGTTCAGATGACCATTGCCCACCAGATACACGGAGAATCTTATATGCCAAACCCCGTAATGGACAAATGGTGCCCATTGGGGTGCTGTGATGCCGCCTCTATGGAACCTTGGTTCCTCATTCTGATATAGACAGGCAGAAGCATTTATGAAGCATTGACAATGCTCAACACCAAAAAGTCCTTGAAACTGGCTACCAAGCCACCTACACTAGAAATACCACTGCACGGAGTATAGAAGCTCCCTGACTGCTTTTTCTTAACCAGGAAAGTGTAAGGACGCGAAGTTGCTTCCATCTGTTGTGATGAGCTAAGGTAATCCATGGAGTCATCTTCAGGAAGTAAGCACCGACGCGATACATACAAGGATACAATCTAGCAAATGGACCACGTGGGTGCTCACAAAAATAAAAATAACCAATGCGATGAGCACCGCGTGATTGAACCTGCAGGACCTTCCCTAGCGGGAACAGCAATGATGCAGTGGGCGCGGGAACAAAGTATGCTAAATCCCCCTACTGCTAAACTGTTGAAGTTAGGTTGTTTTTTATAATAATACAGAGGTTGACATGTGAACATTGCTCAACATGTTTACAGCAAGTTGTGATCGGCTACATGAATCCACTTTTTCCATTCTCCCTCAGTGCTAACCCCATCAACATGACACAAATCACTTGGCCACACTGGGGCATCTAAAAACCTATATTAAATATGACTGACTATTTCAAGCATGTTCCCATGTCTATAGCCATCTGACGAAAGTAAATACCTACTAGATCTTAATAGGTAGTAACCACCTTTACGTCATTCAAAACCGAACCTTGTAGTTAATGTATCCTTTGTACCTCGAACTTGGTTAATATCAACATCTCAATACTGGCAAAATTAATCAAGCTTTGGATAATCAATATGTTTAGGCACCTCTGCTGGAGTAAGTGACTACCTCTACAAGGGTTCCGTTTGCATCTCCTGGAACAAGAACATCCCAACCCTGAGACCCAAGAGTTGTTCTAACAGCTTTCAAAAGAAGGGTACAAAGTTTTGAAACCTGAAATATTACACTGGAGATGACAATTGCCAGTAGAAAATTAGATGCCAACAATAGTTTCTTAATCCGTTTCTAACTGCTTAGTCCAAGATATGAACAAGAGCAGAACTTAAATTACATATTAGATGATGAGGCACAAATTACTATCTTACCCAGCACGAATCTCAGCTTCTGCATAAGTCCTCACGCTATTCTCAGGAACTCCAAGAGCTTTTCCCAACATCTGCAAAGTGCAGCACACGAATACTCCAATTAGTGTGTGTTGAGATCTAGCACATGGTGCATGGTGCACTACAAACTAAAGAGATAGGAGCACACCACTCACTACATAAACAAATCTCAACTTGAGGGCTGACGAGGCCTACAGTGTATCAGGACCTACTACGTATAGTTCAACAACATAATTAAAAGTCATAGAAGTGAAACCTGGACTTTTTGAGGAAATAACTGGAGAAGTGCCTCAGAGTACTCTTCAGTCAGCCTTCTAGATCTATCAAGAGTAGCTTTAAGCCTCAATGCCCAAATAATTTTGCCATCTTCATTACCTTTACAAGTAAAAGGCAGAGGTAACAAAAAGTTTCTATACTGAACCACATTGAGAAAGGATTGCTGAAGACACGATAAATACCTTCTCTTTCTAAAAGACCTTTCTCCTGCCATGCTAGAAGTTCACTTTTAATAGCAGTACATTCTTCTGGCTTCCAACCAGAGAGACCTAGCTGGGAGATGCCGATAATGAGAGCCCCAATCGGATTATTCCAAGAGCTAATATTTTTGGACTCGACGTTTTCGGTAAGCCAATAAGCCCCTCCCACAGCTTCAAGTGCATTGAGAAACCTATCCATAGAAATCCGTTCAAACGATTTCAGCAGCTTAGATAAACCTCCAATGATGGTGCAAACGGTACAAGAACAAAAAAATTTTAACCGCAAATTGAACAAGAATCAATATAATTAGCACACATCTCAAATAGAGGAAGGTTAGATGAAATCATGCCAGTTAAATGGGGTGGCACCATAAGGGACTCCCTTGGGAATTAATATTTTAGCGTTCTCTGCATTTCTTGACTTATTAATAAGAGACGAAGGCAGAAGAGATCAGCAAGCAGAATGTGATATATCATCATCAAGCCTCTGCCCTAAACTAGCTAGGACATGAATCCATTTCTTCGATTCCTCCAATCTAAGCACCTGTTCACCGATAAGTTCCTAGAAAGCAAGTCTCTCACTACTTCTTTCCAAGTTATCCAAGGTCTACCCCTATCTCGTCTTACCCCATCAACTTCGGCTAAATCACTTCTTTTTGTGGGGGCATCTAAAGATTTACGTTTCCCTTGTGTATTCTGGCGCCACCACCACTTTGTTGCGAATATCGTCACTTGTTATTCTAGCCCTTTTTGTCTAGCTGAACACACAGCCACCATCCACATTTCAACTACACTCATCTTGTGTGTGTGGTGTTACTTAGTTACCCAGCATACATTCTGAACAATACAATATTTTTGGCCTCATTCCATCCTATAAGATTCTCCCTTCAACTTGAGACAAATGTTGCAATCACGTAACACCCCAGATGCAGACGTCCACTTAGTCAACCTGCTCATCATATGGGCAGCATCCTCATCAATTTCTCCCTCGTGCATTATTGATAAAAGATACCTGAAGATATCTTTCTTAGGTACATATTGACCTTCCCTACTTAACTCCTCCCTGGACCTCCTCCTAGTTTTGCTACAATTGATTTAAATCTCAGTCCTGCTCTATGAAGCACGGACACGGGTGTGGGTGAGATATGAGGATTCGGCATTTTTTAAAATTTTCGGATATTATGCAGAGATACGGCAAATTTTGTATAATTTTAAACCATGTACAATTAGTGTTGAATTTCTAAACAATTTGAATCTCAAAAAAAGCAAAAAAGGATATATAGTGCAATTTAATTTGACCATGACCCGATAACCACCACCAAATACATCATAATAGAAGTAGCATCAAAGTTTCAAAAGTAGGCAGTAGCAAAGTTATAAGGTCAAAACCATTAATGATTATATCATCATTAAAACGAAGCCATGACAAATAAAAAGCAAAATACTTCATCAAGTATCTAAGGATTCGATGGCCACAACATCTTCATCTATCTCTCCGTCACCATCATCCGTAAAAAGTACAGCCTCCAACTCTGGCTCATCAAGTGAAAGCTCCGCAACCGAGAATACACCAACATCATCCAGCGTAGAGCTAAGCCAAGAATGATGAAAATAGAGAGAGAGAGAGAGAGAGAGGTACAGCGTAGAGCAAAGAAAGAGTAAGAACAAAGACTTAACCTTTGGAGAAATGCTGCTGGAGGTGAGAACCGTCGTCGCCCATGGTTGCCTGTGGAGTGGGTGGTCACCAGAACTGTTGTTCTCTCTCTCTCCCCGCCCTTCACAGATCTGCCGGAGGTGAGGGACGGTGGTCGCAGGTGGTCAACTCATGGCTACTGTTACCGCTGCTATCTCTTTTGCTCTCTCAGTCTCTCCCTCTTCACATGTAAACATCTACCCGTTAAGTAGGTTAGTATAAGTTTTTTATTTATGTTCCGACCCCCGGAACTTCTTTCTAAAATTATTTTTTGCACCCCATAAGTATCCGATACGCATCTGACCTATATTTGATCCGCACCCAATCTGCACCCGATATTTAGGAAATTAAAAAAATAAAACAAAAATGTCCGAACGCACCCGACATGCACCCACCCCGCAACGGCACCCAACGCGCACCTGACCCTGATGCTTCACCCAATTTGAAGCACCCATTCTTCATAGGTCATGCCTAACCTAAAGCCTTTGGATTCCAAAGTACTTCTCCATATACTCTTACTTAACATTTACTCCTACTCTAGTCTTAACAATAAAACTATACCATGCGGAAAAAACATACAATATTCCGACCTCATTGTGGATATCTTAGCAAGCTCGCCCATAAGCAGAGTAAAAGATAAAAGATCACACTTGGTCAAGTCCACTCATTGGGAACTCACTAATCATTTCATCAGTTGTTCTCAAGCTAGTAGTTGCTTCGTCGTATATATCCTTTATCACCTCAACATACGGAATAGGCCCTCCTTCCTTCGCTAGAGCCCGCCAGATAACTTCCCTTGCTACCTTATCGTGTGCTTTTTCCGAATAGATAAGACCAAGAGAAGATCCTTCCTCTTTTCTACAAATCTCTCCACCAACTGCCTAATCAAGAAAATAGCTTCCATTCAGTTTCAGTTATTTTACTTTCCCTTGTAAGCCTATGTTCAATTACTCTCTAAAAGCTTCATAGTCTGTTTACACGAGCTCCCCTACAGTTGTTGCAACTTTGGATATCTACATGAATCTTATATATAGGTATCAAAGTGATTTTCCTTCGCTCCTCAGACAATTTCTTATGATTAAATCTCGTTAAACAACTTAGTCAACCAATCTATGCCGACATCAACCAGGCTTCACCAAACCTCAACTTGGATATCGCTACGCTACTGGTATGCATTTCGTACCTTCGGGTTTTGTATGTAATTTGGATCCTTTGGACCACTTAATGATCATTTTGCATATTTGTTTTGCTTTATTTGTATCGGCATCAATTGTTGTCACGTGTTCGTCAAGTTTTGGCCGAACTTTGGATTATTGTGTTGCATTCCATTTGTTTCCCCTTACTAGGCTATTCGAGCTCACTCCTTACTTGTTTGTTTTGTCCCTTACCACAGGTAGTAGACGTGATTAGAGACGTGGCATGCTTGGGAAATTAGAGCATTGATTTTGTTAGTGTAATTGAACAATGTAATTCATTTTGAGAACTTTACCCGGATGTGGGTAATTTTGATTTGAGACTGGAATTTTGTAATGGCTATTAACCTTGGTCATTATTTGGTTTTGGTGGATTTTGAAGAAAAAGGGTTTTAATTAAGTTCTAATGTAGATATTTTTGCTGCTGATGGATTATCTGTTATGCTTTATACCTTGGTGTAACTGAATATTTAGTAGAATGATTTAACTTTAGGACTTGAATTTTAGTAACGCCTTCCAAAGTTTGGGGCGTTACAGTTTGGTATCAGAGCAATGAAATATGGTTCGGATAGAATTCCTTACATTTTAATGACAATCATAAAATCAGAGTTCAATGGAATTCGCGAAATAGTAAGATTAAAACATTTGAATTCAGAATGATGAGTAGGGTTCGGACTAAAAATCCTTATAGAGACCAACCTAGAACAAACAACCATTTAACTATAGGTTTGAATTTAGGCATAAGTCAAATCCCAAAAAAAAAAGAATTCCGAATGGTAATGGTCCAGCCATAGAATTATACCCAGCAAATGGAACGGAAAGAACTGAAATAAAAAAAAAAAGAAGAAAAATATTTGTTGGGCAGAAATTCAGAAACATGGCATCAATGGTTTATACCAATTGAAAACTAATTTCAAACAAAATCAACGATTAACCTATGGACAAGCGGCTGAGAAAGAACTATTAAGCAAACCCATAATAGAATGAATACATAACGAATCCTTTACCACAACAAGAAGTACGAGATCCCTTACCTTAATCAAGCTTTTTGGTAATGAAATCCTCAAGGCACCACCTTAGAATCTAAAGAGCTTCCCAAGCCTTCTTCCCTGCTCTCTCAGCCGTAAAGGAAGAAGAAGCAGAGAACAAAAAGAGGCCGGAAAGGAGGAGTTATTTAAAGGAAACCCTAATTGGCAAATTACACTAACACCCCCCCAAACTTTAGATACTTATTCAAAGTGCACCCAAAACTTTCTAATATTACCAAAAGGGCACTAACTTTATTATTATTATTTTTTTGTTTGTTTGTATTATTTTACTAAAATAACAATAAAATAAGGGGATCTTGCACTTTCAGACTTTTAAACACTTTCTTAACATCAAATGTTCTAATTCTATGAACAAACATGAGATTAGTATCACCAAATAACTCAGTAAACTCACTGAGTACCTAAGAAGCACGGAATCGGTGCGTGTGCGGATTTGATACGGGTGCCAATACGCGGATACGTCATTTTTTTCAAAAAATAGGACACGGGTGCCGCGGGGATACGGCAAAAATTTAATAACATATATTATTTGTACGTAACAAAAAGAATGCTATTTCAGACAAACAATAAGATATTTTTTTTAATTTGGTTTGTAAATAAAGCTGGGACTAGAACATAATAAATAGAAAGTTTGATACAAACCCTAGCTTATAAACAGTTGTCACCCAAAACATAGACAACATCGATAGATCTCTGCAAGAAGAGCCATCGCCGCTGCAGCCGGACACTGTCGGTGGCCTCTTCTCCCGAAGATCAGTGGTCGTCACTACTGCCAGAAAACCGTCACCGCTCCGAAGGACGTTGTTTCTTCACTTCTCCTCCTCCTCCTCCTCCTACTCTTTGCCAAAAACCCTGGATGTGTGTCCTTGCCGTATCCCTGGAGTGTTCCAACCGCACCCAAAATCCAGAAAATTAATTGAAAATAATAATAATAATAATTTTGGACACACCCGACCCGCACTGGCACCAAGTGCTGGTGCTTCCCCCAAACTGTCACATCGGTGCCTCAGTGCTAAGAACTAAATTACCTTTCCTTTCTCGTTTAACAACGTACCAAAGCAAACTCTCTCTCTCTCTCTCTCTAACGTCATCCTCTTTAACTACAACCTCTGAGTCTTGCCCTTGATATGCTTTGTATGGTTCAAGTCTCAGCTTTTCCTGTCGCTTAACTTAACTAGATTGTAGATCCCTTTTTAACCACTTTAGTACCCAACGTTTGTTATAAGCTTTAATAAGCTTTACCTCTAGCATGTCTCACTGCCTTCTTTGTTTTCTTTCTAACCACCTTATGCTTCTCAACATTCTCCTAACCCCTGCACTGCTTTATAACATTTCCCCTTTAACTTAACTGCTTTTTGGACATCCATATTCCATCACCAGGTTTCTTCACATACAGGGCCATTTTCTATAGATTCCCCAAAGACCACTCTACCAACACCCCTAAGACAAGTAGACATTTCAATCCACATTACATGAGGCTCATCCTCCATATTTCACAGTCCTTCTTTAACCAACGTATCCTTGAAAGTGCTTAATCTTTCCCATTCACATTTCACCACCTGATTCGGGAAGTCTCTCACCTTTAACCTTCCTATTCCTACTCTTAAAACATGTGAAACACCACCTACCTATTTTGTGTTGCAAAGCACTCCCCTGGAATGACCTCACAATCTTCACATAATGCTCGATCCTCCCTCCTAGTGAGGAAGAAATCTATCTGGCCACAAGCAGACCAACTATTAACAGTAATTAAATATGAGTCTTTTTTCATAATGAAGTGTTTGCTTTCCAATTCATTCCTCTCTCCAAAAGCAAATCCTTTATGTACCCTCTAGCAGCCTCCACTAGCTGTTCCGACATGCCCATTTCACTCCTCCCCTAAACAACTTCTCGTCGCACGGTACCTCTTGCACTGTTTCTTCGAATTTCCTTCTGAATAGAGTCTACTAGTCCTACTTGAGGGGCATATGCGCTGATACCACTTTAACTAACATAATCCTATCACCCTTCCTCTTAAATCTACAACGTAAATCCTTAAGCTTCACAACTCCATTTCTGTTCGTAACCTTGTCTGTGTACCGCAACTTATAACCTATTCCCTCTATCTGACCTTTCACTTAGTCTCCTGAAGGCAGGGATATACTTACTCTCCTTCTAAACTTCGTATCAACTAGCTCGCTTAGCTTACAGTCTAAGAAACTTAAGTTCAAAAACCTAAGTCTATGCTTCTGGACTAACTTCCTTACCTGCAACCGTCCAGTGCGGTGCAAAAACCATTTTGCTCCCTTGTCATCGCATTCGGACACCGACACGATGCCACTTGCGATTGTTTGTACACCCGGAGGCAAGTGCAACACATCGCTTACGGGGAATGCCCTACTATTTACGCACAGTTTCTCTGGATACATAATTTGTGGATGTGACTATGCTTTACATTGGCACTCAACCTATTGCAACCCTCCTTCTTTACTCGGTCTTGGGACCGGCTACGTATGAAAATATCTCAATAAGCACAACATAGGAGGGGTTAAAAGCAGTATGCTATTCTGTTTCCTTGATTAACCTCTCACAAACACTCTTCCCATTACATATTAACATGGTCATAAGTGATGTTGAAGCTTTGTAATTGCTTTCTCTCGTACTTACAACGAGCCAGCAGGTTAGCAGTAGGTTTTCTTCAATCTAGACGCTCTTTCTCCTCGTGCAAGGGCCTATGTTACATGGACTCGGTACAAGTGTCCAGGTTGGATACGTGTCCATGTGTCGGATTCGTCTAATTTCTAAAACACAAGAAATGCGGACACGTCAAAATATTCATATCCGGCATAACTTATTAATTATTTCAAAGGTCAAAACATGTTTTATGTGACACACATGGTTTTAATTGCGAACTTGTCTTTTCTCAAAGCCAAAGAAATTAAAAGAAACACTATAAGATAGTGTTCATAGTAGCATATCCTATGAGAAGTGTCGGACGCATATCCCATACTCATGTCCAAGTGTCCAGTGTCTGACACGGGTACTTCATGCATTCTGAAGAGTCCATGTAACATAGGAAGGACTAGCTGTTTCTTAAACTTAAATCATCAAGGATTCATTTTTATAGCGTCCTTGATACCTTAATATTATGACTTTGAAGGTACTTAAGACCTTTCGTATTTTTGGCTATACCGTCCAATTTTACAGCACTTATAAATAATGTAGGCATTGTTAGGCCTATTCTCTAACAGCTTAAGCTTCCATAGGAAAAGGCAACTTAACAATGTAGCATGACCTCCCGTTAAGCAAGGCCTTGTGTTAAATTCTTTCTCCTTACAAAAGGCTCCCATACGTCTAAATGCATTTACATATTTGCAGCTTTCATTTGGCTCTCATATATTTGTCCCTCCACATACAATCGGGGCATGAACATGAGCGGAAGTGTTAAGCACAATACACATTGTTGGGCCATTTTCTAACAACTTGAGCAATTATAGCATAACAGCAGATATATTAACTTAACAATGAGAAAAAGTAGATTCAAATAATTTAACAGATACATGATCATAACTGAACTTCCTGCAAACAGGAGAATCAGTTTCTTAGTATTTTATCTGGTTCGTTTGGCCAAAGCAGCTATAGAAAGTCCTAAAAATCTTAGTAAACCTTACTCCGGACGACACATGACAGGCCCAAAATGTCAACGCGCAAGTTCTCTTAATCCATAAATTGAATGCATGGAATATATGGAGTATACCTCATCTATGTCTTCCTTCAAAAGCTGTTGAATGTGCGAAAGTCTACATGCTGAAGATAGAATGCAAAAAACTACTTCAAATATAATGACCAGGTTGAAGGATTCTGCCAGTAGGATCTAGTGCCATCCTCTTAAAGTCATAGTTCTGCTAGATGCCCTAAAGAGAAGTTTAGTGGATTCGTGGCTTGTTTAATAACAAAAGTGTAGCAGCTAATGTAGACACGGAGGGAATATGAGGGATGCAAATCCAAGTGTGGTACATTTGCATAAACCATTAGAATTAGAGAGTCAAAGTAGAAGAAAGTCAACAACTTTTTAACAAAGAAACGACATTATTATTGTTAGTATTTAGTCACTTTAGGAAGTGGAATGAAATCCAGTGCCCCTCCATTTATGAAAAAATTAGTTCTTAAACAGAACACAAACTCAAAGGACCAAGATTCTCTTTGAAATATCGGATACCATAAATGCTTTAGAATTCCTCCATGACATATGGGTGCAACTTGATACACAATATGACTTCAAACATTCCTGTATCATCGAATATGTTAGTTTTTCTACCCAACCATGCTGAATAGTACCTAGAAGACATGCAAATCAACATACCTTTTAGGGTCCAAAACAGAGTTCTGCTTCACTTCAGGGACCCAAAAGAAAGTGGACAACAAGGTGGAGAACATGTCTAGAATCCTCATCTAATTAATTCAGATGTGTAAGCACATGGATAAGAACAAAGTGGCGGGTGACAATAGTTTTGGATGCTGGTACTAGGCTGTTAACATGTTGTTAATATGCTGATTGACAACAAAAGGATAAGTGGTGAGTTATAAATGTGGTGAGTCGCCTAAACTGTTGGGTGGCTATATGGTCTACTTTAACCTCCTATCATGTGACAAAAAATGGAAACATGGTGGGACACCTCCCCTTGGAATGGTGTTAGGTGCATAAGCCAGTGATGTTGCTGGGGGCAAATTATTGACAACTACGGTTGTCTGTCAAACAGTGGGAAGGAGAACGAGACAAACTTCTCACCGAGTACAATACTCTGCACTTCGTATCATCCTCCTTACCCATGATATATAGTCCTTATTGCAATATACCAGTTTTTTTTGTGACTTTTCTACAATATTAAAAAAAAAATTTGAGCCCTTTCCGTAATATTAGAAAGTTTTGGTGGGCTTTAAATATGTACCTTCTTAAGTCTGAGGGGTCTTCGTGTAATTTGCCACTTCAGGGTTTGATTAAATCAGTCGCTCTTCTGTTCAGCAGCCTCGTTGCTACTTCCTTCCCCAATCCCATCCTTGACACACACCTTGGTTGAGATTTAAATCTCCTAATTCCGTAGGTGTTAGATTTTCTTTGCTATTAGTCATCTACATCATACTTATAGTCTTTTTTTGGAGGTTTGATTAAGACCTAGTTTCTTTTTCTTTTTTTCGTTTTTTGGCGCTAGGTCTTACGTGAGTGCAAATCGCGTAACAGTTGCGTGGGTTTAGCTTTTGCGGAAGTGCTCGAGTAAGGTAAGCGGTTCCTGATTTTTTGTTGTGGTAAGGGATTTCTTGCACAAACTTAATGAGTTTTTGTGTTTGATAACTTAACTATTCCTCATGCTTCCCATTGCAGTAAATTGCCGTAGGTTACTGTTACATCAGCCTATTTAGTTTGGCCGGAAAATGGCACAGCTGTGTTATTTCTGTTCTTTTGGCTACTTAATAGATTGCAGATTGCCCACCAATGCACTGTGTGCATGCCTCGTGCTGGCAAGTTATGCTCTCTATTTTTACTTCATCATTCCATTACTTACTTTGATAATGGTCCTTGTCTTTATTGAATAAAACATAATTTACTTCTTGA
This sequence comes from Escallonia herrerae, assembly GCA_033070095.1. Taxonomy (NCBI): domain Eukaryota; kingdom Viridiplantae; phylum Streptophyta; class Magnoliopsida; order Escalloniales; family Escalloniaceae; genus Escallonia; species Escallonia herrerae. Next base: position 42,879 of record JAVXUP010000465.1, read on the forward strand.
TCCAGTCTCCTTTTTTGAACAGCCATTCAGCAATACGCATTCCAAGTATTTCTCTCCCAAGTTGGTCTTCACACGTTGATTCGGCACATGGCATTGTTCTGGGCAATTGCCTTACCCACGGTTTTATCATTTAAGCTGATACTTTTACCATTTCAAGTTGCCACTGCATCCTAAACCCATTAAAGATTTATTATTTCGGAGTATGTGTAGCACTTTCGTTTTCAATTCTGAAATTGTAAGTAATTATGATTTCATGAACTCCATATTTTGTACTCAATACAAGACTAATGTTGACTATGTCTGAACAACTCTCAACTTCAAGAGGGTCCTGCGAACTCACATTTGTTTATATGCTGGCAATCAGTGGACGCCGAGCACGCTACCAGTATGCATATGTTTAATGTTTGTACGCTTGGTTCGACGTCTGGGTCTTTATCAACAACATAGTCTCTGCATTCTTTCTCATGCATTTCATGCATGTTACATATATGCATAAGGTTAAAATGCTAAATGGCGTTTGTTTCGTTACTTGATATAAGCACATCATTTGATTTTTTTAAATCATTGGTTATTGCTATTCCGTTCTTTCAACTTTGCCTTCGTGCCTTTAGCATTTTGGTACCTTATTGGGCTATTCGAGCTCGCCCTATTCTTTATCTTGTCCCGTCACAGGTGAAAAAGTTGACTAAAGGCTCCGGCAACTTTGGAGTTTTGAAAGTTGTTCTTAGTTGATTGAACTACTTGTCTTCAATGCAAGAACTTATCAGGATGTGGGTAATTTGATTGGGGTTTGTGCAAGTTGTTTTAGCCGCTGCGTTTAGTACATTGTGTTGTAAGGGATTCTTAGGAGAATTGATTCTCTTAGAGAGATTGTGGTACATTAGCTCAATTCAGGACTTTGATTTCAGTCACAGCTTTTCAGGCGCAACACATTAAGATTCGTCAAGTATAGAAATTGGCATTTGAATGACAATCTATGTTACATGGACTCTTCAGAATGCGTGGTTACCTATGTAGGACACTCGACACTTGGACATGGGTATGGGATATGTGTCCGATACATCTCATAGGATATGCCACTATAAACACTAAGTTGTAGTGTTTTGTTATTGCTTTAAGATGAGACAAGCTATAAATCACCATTTTCCCTTGGAAATAACAAACAATTAATGATCGATACGAATATTTTGCCGTGTTCCCGCATCTTTTGTATTAAAAATTAGACAAATCCGACACTAGGACACGTATCCGAGCTGGACATTTGTACTGAGTCCGTGTAACATAGATGACAATAAAGGAAGACATAACAAAGTAACATCAGGAGAAGGCTGAATATGGTTGCTAATGCTTATCTACAGTTGACTTTATCTGATGACTTGTTCAAAGTTTTTCAAAGTTTCTCTTTCGCGATATTGATTTACTACTTGGATCAGACAGCTATCACTAAAACATGAGTTTTACACAAAATTTGAACTGTCACTTTGTTACAGTTGCAAATAAATCATGGCAATTAGAAATGTCAAACATATGAAGCAATACTCATCAGTATATTATTATGATAGATGTTTTATGTCTAAACAGACCATAGGACAAGATTTCATGTGTACTGTAAGGTAAGAATATAGAATACCTGCTCAGGAGAACAAAAGCATAGTCCTCAAGTCCAATCTCACATAGACGCCACTGTACAAAAACAATTTTAGTGAGCAGCAGACAATTAGGTTCTCGGTTGAATAACATATTTCATCAGAGAAACAACGGAAAAAAAAAAAGATCACCTTTTGGCGCATTGCTATTGCAGCATCAGGAGCATCATTGCGAAGACCGCTTTCTAGACCCCGTACAATTACTTCTCTCAGACCATTCAAAGATTGTACTGTCTCAAGCAACAGCCTCATCTGGTCACTCTTCAAACAATTGTGCATGTCTTCCAAATGATCCAAAGCCTAAAACAGATAATATAACAGCGTTCCTCATCAGGAAATTAATCAACAAAATCCACCAATATAAGTATCAATATGCAAGATGCTGATTCTTGTTTAAAAAACTAAACTAAAAAGAGGCTTGCATTTTGCATATGGTAAATCAAGAGTGGCAACCGTATGAAAAGAAACGCCATGGTTAACTTTCACCCTTTTGTTTTGTTCTTCGTGCTTTCCAAATCATCTAGATAATCTGTCAGGCTATGTTTGGACAGCCATTTTGATGTTTTCATTGTTTTCGCTCTAAAAATAGTTGTGCTATTTACTAATTCAAAAGAACGAAATTTACTTGTTTCAAACACCTGTTCACTACTTCATAGCAAGTATACTAAAAACCCTTCTTGAGTCCACCTCACTGATTGTGACTTCGAAAGTGTACAGCACAGAACGTTTTCACAATCTTTACAATAGTATTAAATTACATCTCATTATGTTGATATTCTTTGAAAATGGTACATGCTAATTACCTTTGTAATTCTTTCCTGAAAAAGAATCTTCTCCCCCACCCTTCCAAAAATATGAAAATGAATATAATGAAAAGGCTAACTAAACACAGCCTTTGTCCATGATTCATTTTCTTTTTCAGTTTTAACAGTCTACTACATACTCGAACTCCAAGGACACTATCTGGACACTAGCCTAAATGAGAACAAAATGATGATAATAAGCTGGTAAGTGAGAATGAAGAGCAACATATTTGTAATCTGAATTAAAGAAGGGCAACATGAAGACATTTGTGGCTGAAGCTGCTGCAAGTTTGGCGGCATGAGAATAGTGTAACTGATTGTTCAATAGATGGATGCTTTACTATAATATTTCCTTAAGAAAGAGGTTGCATTCAGATGTGTCATTCGATAAACTAATCAGTTAGACCACAGATTGCTGGAAACTACTGATATGTATTTTGCCTTAGGATCATCCAATGAATGGGATGAAAAGGTATCAATGTAAAGAGAAGCGAAGTAAACATTCAACAGCCTTTACCTAATATTATCAACTATTAATCAGGTCTATCAAATACTGGATTATAAGGAATATTCATATTGCAAAACCATTGGGAAGCACATAGCAACAGACGCGCTGGAAATGAAAAAGGAAAGTAAAATGAAAAAACCGAATCTGTAATGAGAATATTCAAAGTCACGCCTTAACAAAATGGTAAAGAAGTCAATTTGCCTCATTAACCATTCAACACAATCAAAAATCAGTAGCTGTAAATTACTTATTCAGTTCTTGGCAAATAGAAATAAGTGGCCAGAATCAATAATTTTCAAGTTCTCAGTTCCAATAAGTCACCTTGAAAACTTATTCAGAAGTTGCTCAGTTGCTCTCCAGTAACTTACTGCAACCACGTCAGCCATCCCAAATCCAAAAAAAAATTCCATAACTATCCCTAGGGTACCATTTATCACCCAGAATAATAAAGTACGGAGCACAAGAAAGAGATACTTGCCATCCAAGGAGGGTCCAACTACACCTAGAAATGCGTATTACTTTCCCAACAAATATAAGAAAATACACATGAAGCAGCTGTCTTCCACAGTATCCTTCACACATCCTGGAACGACCCTGATCCAACGTCCTAAGCCCAGAAACAGAAGAACAATGAAAGAGCATGTGATTTACACTCTCTTCATGCTTTAGTAGCTATTGACAATTATCTTCTTCCGCCTCGGTAACTTCACAATAGTCAATCACATCAAGCGAAGCTACGTTTAAATGACTCCAGCTTAAAAGTTTTAATAAGTCCCGAAGTATACAACTCAAATGCATTAAAAGGCCTTCTTGAGCACATAAGGCAAGCCGATGGTATCTCAGACAGTGATCATGAAATCTTCCCTACGACTACACCTTTTGTCAAGTGACTAACTCGCTTGGAGCACACAATACTATATGCTCCTAAAGGAAGTTGGAAAACATTTTTCTATACAGAAGTCTACTTCCATACTAAATATTATCATTTTCCGCACCCACATCACTAAAAGAAATTGTAATAACATAATATTCGCCAATTAGCAACAAAATGAGTTTTGGAAAGGCATATTAGGGTTTGGAAATAGACACTCCCAATAACTTTCCCGTTTGTTGCCAACATAACTTACGTAACTCCTAAAAAGTCTTGTCAACAAAAGTAAGAACACAAGATGCATTTTGGAACAAATATTCCTACCAAACTCCTAATAAGTCAAGAATTTTTAGAGTAAAAAAATGACAACTGTTATGATAGTAAAAAAGGACAATCCCAAAAGGGCAATCCCTGTATCTCCTTCATCACAAATAAAACACAGTTTTCTTAGTTAGATCTATTTTCTTTTGTATCTTTAGTAGAGTTTGAAAGGTTGCGTAACTCTTTGTAGCAAAAATTGGGAAGAGGTCCCCTTTTGGATCAAAACAAACTCGTAGAAAGGTTGGCGAAACAGAGTTTTTATAATGACAAAATCAGAATAATGTAGAAAAACTTCGTACCATTTTCAATTAAATCAAGAACATTATCAATTTCAAACGCTTGCTGACCTGAACCTTCAGTATTTAGGTACAATGGTATAGCACGTACATATGCATTTGTAATCTTCCCTCCAGCATGTGTTATATTTGGATACAAGGGCTATTATCAAAGAATTTTCTTCGGTGAGGCTGTGTATCCCTTAGTCCCCAACGAGCGGCAACCTCGTGGGCTCAATAATCAGAAAAAAAAAATGTTCTAAAAATTGATCTTGCTACCAGCCATAAGAAAAATTCTACCGATATTATACAATAAAGCAGGTTAAGGATTTGAGGTTGTGAACATATATAATCATGCTTCACTTGCAATTGCGACAAAATCAGATCGTAATCTTTCAGCAGATCTTGAGCTAATGGCCAAAGAATCATTGGTTAGCCTGGACATGAGGGAAACACCAAGGGTGCTGGAACTTTTTCCCACTGGAAATTAGAAACCAAAATGACACTGCAACCATCAAGTGGCAGAATAGAACTGAAATCATCGCAATCATCAGAACTGGAATTATATGTTGTTATGATACCATAGTTACATCACAATAAAGTATATGACTAAGAAGTAGAAAATGAATACAACACAAAAAATTGAACAAACTTGGTGCGTGACAATGATAAAGGCACTGACAACATACCTTCTTGCACTCAAGAAATAATGAAAGCGAGGATAGTCTCTCTTCATTAAAAGATTCTCTTATCGCTTCAAGTTGTTCAGCAAGGCTGCAACAGTGCATAATCATAAAGATGAGTAAATAAGCCAATAAAGTAGTTAAGGATACGTTCCCAATATACAACTTAGTGGGCATCTAATTTAGACTTTGATTACTGGCACTTAAATTTCCCTTTTCCTTTTCCCTTTCCTTTTCAGTTTCATTTTCACTTTCCTTTTCATTTTCTTTTTCATTCTTTCTTTTTTTTTTTTTTTTGCTTTTCTTTTGCTTTTCTTTGCTTAATAACAGCTGAAGGATAGAACTTGTTTTCTATAAAAGTCAGATCTTTTATCAAGAAATAGAAGTGCTTGCCATGCTCAAGAGGATTCCAACAAAGATTGCATATGATGGACCTGTAGTAGGAAAATCATGCATCTATATAACTCAATGTAGAAGCAGCTATAATTTAAAGTATAGCACTCATCTTAGCCCAAAAAATGAAAAGGTTACATCAATTTGATATATATCACCATAAATCTTTACCGTTCACAAAAGCCTCATCCTAAGTTCCGGTAAGTGCTAGCAAGGAAATCCCAGAGACACAAGCAACAGTAGCGAATGCATTTCCATTGAAGAAAGAAGAACAGCGGAAAGATTTTCTGACGTGGAACATCACATACACCACATAAAGTTGGATGATTCAAGGTTGAGGTATAGTCGTGACTAAGGCCTTGTTTGTTTCACGGAAATCATTTTCCGGAAAGGATTTCCACATTTTCCGGTGTTTGGTGCATGGAAATCGTTTTCCGGAAAAAGTTTTCTGCATTTTTCAGTGTTTGGTGCATGCATAAGATTTTCCAACGGAAAAGAATTCCCGATCACACTTTTTGGGAAGAACAAAATGTTAAAGAACTTTACCGATTAACTCGGTAAGTCATTTTCCTGACCAACGAACACACCCCCTCCCCTCCCCCCCCCCCCCCCCCAAAAGGGAAAAAAAAAAAAAATACCCACACACACAAACCGCGACACACTCCGACACGACACGCCCGCCCACACACACACGCCCGCCCACATACATGCGCCCGCGCACACCCCCCCCCCCCACACCCATGCCCACACTCTCCCATCCCCCCATCCCCACACACCCACCCGCCCACGCACACACACCCACACAGACATCTACCCCCCCCCCCCCAAAACACACCCCCCACACACACACCCCTCACCCCCAGACACCACACAACCCAACCACACCCACCCACTACCCGTACGCACATACACCGACTCATACCCAACCATGCACCCACACACACAAATACACAGCAACGCCCAAACAGCGGAAACAACGAAAAGCAGATCTTTTTGTGGTATATGTAGTTGTATCATTGTGCGACACCCAAACAGCGGAAAATGAAATTCATGAAAATATTTTCAGGAACTGCTATTTTCCGATAAGCATATTCCAGAAAGCGTTTTTCGCGAGGCATTTTCCATGAAACAAACAGGCCTAAGTTCAAAATTTTCAAATTCATGATCTTCGACATAAAGTTTCTATACAAGGGGAGTAGTTGTCACGAACGACCACCTTCATCAAAGTAAAGAATAAGACATCACTAATTGGAAGATATGTGACTTTTGATGATTATTCTTATAGCTTGTAATTAAAAATAAGCTGCTTCAATATCATACCATATGCGAATAAATATATGTTACAGAAGACAAGTATAGATCTACACAAAGCAAGAACAATTAGCAATTACTTAAAGCCAGAACATGACTGGGAGTAAAGGTTATCAAAGATACAAGAAGGATATGTACCCAACCTTCCAGCATTGAAGAAATCTTTGAGTTCATAATGAAATATCTTGAATTGTCCTACAAATGCTTCACTATATTCTCCCTGATTTTTCGTAATTCTTGCAAGCATTGTTTGGGTAGCAACTAAATCCTCGGGGCCAGCATTGCGGTGAAGCTTATTTTGTATCGTATGTTTGATTTCTTGCTGCAGTAGATATAGAAAACAATTAGAATATGCTTTTACCTGCATTAGAATAAGTTCACCAAGTGTTTCACGAATTACGACCTTAAGATCATGAGGGATATCACCCCTATGAGCAATGTCCCTAATACGTGTTAGGGGGACTGATGCAGTAAATTCTGCCTTAAAAGATGGTAAACATGGATGAATCTTGCGGATGACAAGTATCTCCTGCATATTATAGACAAGAAATGTAAAATGATGACAAACTTATAAAAGCAACATTTGAATAAGAATAAGCTTGGAAATGGGAAAAAAGAAAGAAAGAAAGAAAAAATACTAGGTAGAATACCGGATATGAAGTCTTCATCTTGATGGGGGATAACCAAATAATATAGGTCTTCTTCGTCTAGTACCATTTTGACTATTAACTCACGTCATATAAAAAGGAAATTAAGAACCGCAGACATCTGAGTAGTGGGCCTGAAGGTCATTACTTGAGCATAATCTGAAGAGGTCCTTGGCCTATAATATCACATTTCTAATTATGTCACTTTACATTTTGACTACGATAGTGTTGCCTGGAAGAGAGGGGGCCACATGCCCTAGATTGTTGCATGGTTGGGGGGTGACTTATGTTTCCTTCCTATGCAAATAAGAAAGCTCTAAAATCGTGTCAATCATTTACAAGGAAAGAGAATTACAGAAACTTGTCTCAATTCTGATCATAAGTTGTCTAATTACTTGATGAGAATATGTTGCATAAGTTGATCATGCCACGGAAAATTGCTATAAACTCCTAGACTATTGCATGGTTGCGAAATCTCCGTCTTACTAGATTATCTTATCCTCTTCTGCCAATGGTGCAAAGAAATTCAATCCAATTAACCCCAAGTCATGGCATTTCATCTGAAGAAAGTATGGGGATTGCTCGTTTTATATTCAAATTAGTGGAATCTCAAGATCATGTCTCGCCGTATAAAGCCCCAATACTTCATATAGATTCTGCGGGTTTGGGGTGAAACCCAGAACTTAGGTTTTGAGCTTGAAAGATTCTAGCTTTCCACAATCTCTCTTTCCCCTACTTCTAGTACTGCTGATGGTTGAAATGACATTAAGTATAATATATGCAATATTTTGTGAATGTTTTGATTGCTAAATCAACATATATGCGATATTTACCAATATTAATACATTGACAAATATATATATCTATGTATATCTACATGCACATATGAATTGTTGTGTGCGGATATGTGAGAACTAGAAAAATTGTGAGATGAACACACGAACTACTCAAAACTACATAGTCAAGATCCTCTTTTATAGAATATCGTCAACAACCGCAATGCCAGTCTCTCATTGATGATAAGCTTTGCTCAAGTCAAAAGTGTGGTAAGGAGGCTTGTTTGAAGCCACTCGTGAAGAAGTATAACAGCAGTTGCGCATGAATTTTGTGGATGTCTAAAAGTAATGGGTTTGAACAGCTTAAATTCCTAATCTAGGTTAAAATTAATTACTGAAGATTAGATCATATTAGTTGTCCGTTCACTTGCAAAGTCAAAGATGCTGACTGATAGAAGGGGGTTTGATTCTAGTTAGCAAGATACTTTGTGTTCCTACAGTTTTGAAAGACTGACTAATCCAACAGTGATGCAAAATCTGTGTTAACATATTAACAATGTTTAACTCTCCATAGTTTAAGAAGAGATGTAGCTTGACTTGTGAAGAAGCTCTGATTGGTGGTGCTCATGATCCTTGTTGACAGCAATGATTGTTGATGATAGAGCTTCTGTCAAGAACGGCAGAAGATAATACTCATCCTGGTCGGGCAGCATGAAAACTGCAGTTAAGTGTTTGACTAAAGTTGGGATAAACATAGTTTTACTCTTCTTGGATGAATTTGACGGACACTCGGATGAATCTGCAGTTGCATTTCATAGGCCCCTTTGGAGTTAATTTGGTTTGATCTCGAATTCTGGATGTCGGTAGCCCCTTTGGACTCTGGCATATGCACCCTTTTCTGACAAGTTACTGTACCCCTTCACGTGCAGCATATTATACGTACAATGTTCAAGAAGTATATAACTTCTGTGAGCTATCTCCACACCCTTGTAATGGCTAAAGATGCTTGGTAGCAAATTTAAGGCTCTCAGACACAAAAGGGTGCGGAAATTGCCTAGCCCTGGAACTTGGTAGCAGATTATCGCTATTAAAACAATTGACTGCATCCTTCATTTCATTATACATACGGATGATGAAATAATACCAAAAGCACATAAGAGGTTTATGTACATGGAAGAAACTTCTACAATAATAATTGCTAAGACTAGAAAGGCCTTAGGAGAACCACACCTCATCTTTATGTGAGCCAATGTAGAGAAATAAAAATCCAGCATTATATGCCGAAACACAAAATTACTTTGTATTCCTGTTTGGATCTAACAATTAAGGTGTCAAGAAACACAGTGATAAAAAACTAAAGTATAATGCAAGTAATGAAAGGAATGAGACAAGAAGCCATCAACACCAATATTCTGTTGTTTAAATGCGCTGCTGTGTGAGCGCGTTCGTGTGTGTGGTTTGGGTGGGGGGGGGTTGGGTTCAGGCAAAATGTAAAGCCATTTATACATATCCTTGAGTATAATAGCATGAGGAAAAGAAAATATTTCCCGATACGGAGTATAAAAAGTTTGTAATCAAGGTATCTATTATATGTTTGAGAAAAAAAAAAGGCAGAAAAGAAACGGGAAATGGAAGAGATGAATCATGCACTCCTTGTTTTAACTCAAGATGTATACCACAATAACAAAAATGGGCAAGTAACGGTTATGTCAATTGTCAAACAAGATAAACTAATGATAGGCCACCTGAGGTGAAGTGTCTTTCCTAGACAAAATTCTTTCCAGTTCCCGAAAAATAAGCCTAGAAATCTCAGCATGCCTGTTGGGGCGGTGATGACCTCCATCTTCAAAGCAAGGAACTTGCCCCGTGTTTATCCACTGCATACAAGAATCAGATCTATGAAGTGAAAAGGAATCAATCCATGAAGTGACTCTTGTAGATTGAACAGAAAACCTTCAGATAGATGGCTGAATATATGAGAGCCTCCAATCGATGCCCACCCTCCAAGGTAGAAACTACTAGCTCGCGGACAACTTCAAGCTACATCAAGAAAGACACGAGAAATGAGAGAACAGCAACAGTTGGTCTCCAACGTTCTCTCAACTACGGCTGCAACAACCATATCCAATGAATAGGAAAAGGCAGCAGAATTGTCTCAAAGAAAGGTCAATTAAACAAAAGATTCTAGTGGATGGAAAAAATAGAGATATTAACACTAAGAGCATCAAATCGCTCAAACAACATGATACACGCCGCGATACGAGCAAAACGAAATATGCCATCATAATGCTACTAGCGACTTAGTTCTGAACACGTTTGCTTCTCTAGTCTGTTATGGTGAAAAAACACATCAGCTTCTATATTGCCTGCTTTTCTGATGATTCTTTAAAATCAAACCATGGGATGTTTATCATCTACGAGCCGCCAGAGAGTTAAAGCTTGCTTCTACTTCCCCCTACGAGTCACATGCAGCAAATCTGGCTCCACAACCACCACCACCTTCACCTCGGATCTTTAGAATTTTGAAACCACCGGACAGGTTTTCTTTTCTTGTTTCTCCCTTCATCGCTCCCATCCTTTGCTCCTTTATACAAGCTATTATGTGTGATTGTTGGAGTCAGGATATGCAGGAAGAACTTGATGCCCTAGGTGAGAATCACATATGGGATCTGGTTCCTTACCCTCCTCGTGTCACATCTGTTGGATGTAAATGAGTCTGCACCACCAAGCTTCACTCTGATGGTACACTGGATCGGTACAAGGCTAGGCTTGTTGCTCTTGGTAATCGAGAAGAATATAGGGTTAATTATGATAAGATATTTGCACCGGTAGCAAAGATGACTATCATTCGACTGCTCCTTTCCTTGGCTGCTTCCTAAAACTGGCCATTGCTAAAAATGGACGTCAAGAAAGCGATTCTTTAATCTCAAGGACTGTATATATGAGCCGCCCACCTGGCCTTGGCAATGTTCGTTTAGGTTATCTTTGTTGTTTGAGACGCTTCTTGTAGGGACTCAAGCAAGCTCCTTGTGCATGATTCAAAATGTTCTCTTCTACTGTTGTGCGGCTTAATTTCATCAAAGTATGATCACTCTGTGTTTACTCCATGCACAGCTCATGGCATTACTATTCTACTTGTTTATGTCGACGACTTGCTTATTACTAAGGCGGTCGTCTGGGCATACTTCATTTACAAAAGTTACTCCAAAAACACTACAAGAGGAAAGACTTAGGGCCTGCAACATACTTCTTGAGGGATATATTTTGTTAATGGATTTGATGAAATTGACCCGCTATGAAGCACCGGTGCGGCACTTGGGGTGAAGCACCGGCACCGGATACGAGTCGGGTGCGAGTGCGGCTCGGGTGCGGCATCGGTGCGTGTCAGGTGCGTGTCCGATTTTATTGAATTATTTTTTTAATTTCTTAAATACCGGGTGAGGCTCGGGTGCGTATCTGGCCTCTAACCACTGGCGATCTGTGACCGATGTGCAGATTTGTGACCACCGGCGACTCAAACGACCACCGGCAAGGAATCACAAAGGAGAGAGGAGACCAGAGAGAAGAAGACGAAGAAGACAGAGGAAGAGGAGGAGGAGGAGGAGAAGGAGAAGATCTGACCGGCGAACCAAGTGCGGCGCTGCGGCGTGTGGTGCTGCGGCGCCGTGCAGCTCTGTGGCTGGAGAAAGGAGAAAATGTGCATCGATGTTATCGAGGTGGCTGGTGTGGCTGAAGTCAACAGATATAAAAGACTTTGCCATTTCATTTTTGTACCCACTTATCAACTTATGTTTTAAATCAGCCCCAATATTTCAAAGAAATAATATTATTACACATGCAACTTCATTGTGTTCACTTATACAATTTCAATATTTACAAAACAGTCCAAGCTTAAGAAATTATCCCTAATTTAGTTGAAAACTTCCAAATTTAAGAAGCAACCCATTAAACTTAATAAACTCTCACTATTTTAGTTGGTATATTTATGCCTTTTTACATATATAAGTGTATATAGTTAAAAAATATTTATAAAATCTGCCGTATCCCCGCCGCACCCGTATCCTAAAATTTTCAAAAATCTCGTATCCACGTATCCGCACCCGCATCCATGCTTCTTAGTTGACCCGCCTCTCTACCGCTCTTTTTGTTGACACTCCTACAGACCTAAATGTCAAGTACTCCAAGGACTCGGGGAATTGTTAGTAATCCAGCTCTCTATCGTCAGTTAGTGGGTAGTTTGTTCTATCTCGACATATCATTTGCAGTACAAACCGGTAGTCAGATTATGACTCATCCAGAGGCATCTTCAAATGGCTGATGCACTACGCATCATCCCGTATCTACATGGTCATCCTAATACTGGACTTTCTTTACCTTCGGTTAATACCACATGCCTTAAAGCTATGCAAAAGCTGTTGGGCAGGTTGCCCTGATAGCCTTCGCTCCACAACTTGTTGATGTATGCTTTGGGGCCAATCTCTTATTTCATCGAAGTGTAAGAAACGTTAACATGTATGTTAACATTCTATGTCGTCAGCCAGCTCTACTATCTGTGACAGCGTTGCTTGTTTTTCGAACTTGGGTTTCCACAATACACCTTGACTTGTGGTCATTTGGGGTAATACTACTGTTATTCCTCTTGAATCTACTCTTGTTTTCCATGAATGGACGAAACATGTCGAAGTGGAGTGCCATGCAATCCGTGAGGAGCTAAATCAATTGACTATCTCCTTACATCATGTGCCTTCTGCCGTCCAACTTGATACACTTACAAAACCCATTTCAGATCGACATAGTGTCTTATGTCCAAATTGATGCTTCATCCTCCCTCGCATCAATTTGAAGGGGGGTGTCAGAAGAATGGGCTGAATCTGGGCTAAATCTGGCTAGTCAGCTACTAGACCGACCTTAGACTTGTGAACAGAATAAAATTAAGGTGTACATCATAGGAGATCGGAATTTAATCAGAGAATATTGCAAGTAGAATATTAGATTATTTGTTGTAGAAGATTAAAGAGGATTTGGTTAGCGGAATATTAGGAATATTTATGGGGGTTGTAAATCCCTGCAAAATCATGCAATGATTTTATAACACCCGTAATCGTGTACTTTGACTAAATACAAATAGAGTAGCCCAGCAAGAAAGGCAGGCTGTTTTAGCCAGATTTATTTCATTTATCCAGTACAAAATAGGACAGCTCCAGATTTTAAAAAGAAATAGCAGTTCAAATATATTAGCTATGGCAAGTACAGAAGTGTAGTGCATTTTCTTGTAGCCTGAATACCAGTAGTTAATATTGCAAATTTCTAAATCAACAGATGGTTAGCTCAAACAGTAGATCTAGTAGCTTTTAATAAGCATAAATAGTAAAGTGAAAATATTTATCTCGTGAAACAGCATACAACGCAAATGACTTAAATGTCACACAAATCTTGTTTCGTACAAACCCCTAAACTCATGTCGAGTGGAACAGGAAGAGCTCATCTACTATGTTCAATCGAATTCAAGATTTAGGCCGCATGTCTGGTCCAAGTCAGTTTATTGGTGAGGGCTTCAGGAAGTGTGGGAGAGAAAAAAGTGTTGCGTAAGAGTTTGGAATTAGCCTTAATAAAACCTGCCAAGGAACTAATTAGTACCTACTTGGCTGGCACTTTTGGAGGATGCATTGCCATGTGGTGAGCCCATGGATCCGGGTCATTACGGAGAATATAGGAGCCAACTATTGAGTCAGGTTATCGGAGGTCATCGGAGATTCAGAAATGGAGGCAGACTCGACCTGGATCCAATTGGGTTCCAGTATTATCCAACAATGGCTAAAAAGGAGGATTGGCTATGTATGGCGAGGTTAAGTTTGAGCCTTAGGAGGAAGCTAAGGAATAAGGATAAAGAAGGGCAGATTGTAACAGCCTGTCCCACCTCAGATATGTTAAAAATTTTGGAATTAGCCTTAAAAGACCCAGCCAAGGAACAGATTATTGGACGACCATGGACCTGGGTCGTTACAGTCGGTATGATAATTGGTACTTCACGTAGACAAAAAAGGAATGTGCTTGTTTCTGGCATGAGTTGGGTTCTGGAAGTTGGTGCACAATTGTATACTTAGACTTCTGAGGGAGTTGAAACTGTTGGTATAGATAGCATCACTTATGGTTAAAACTGTAAGACCTACTAGTTTCGTTGGCAATGTTAAAGTGTGGGGACAATTTAGTTCTGAAAAGCATGATGGACCAAACAAATAGCTTACATCGAATCAGCAGCAAGTAGATAAAAGATTTGTAAAAGGTTGATAACCTACAGCAAAGATGAGGCAAACAAAACTGAGTTTCCTTCGCATTTACTCAATATAAATGTATATTGCCCACCACAATTCAAAAGGTCCCACCATTGCACCGTCTTGGAGGGTTGTTATCTGCGGTACCATAGCCCCTACTAAAACTAAATGTACAAGATAAGACAAAATCTCTGGTTTCACTAAATTACAATGTATCAAACATATTTCAGATATATGAACATACCATAGACGTGGAAAAAAATGAAGGAAAAAATGAAGAAGAAGAAGAATAGTAGAAGTTGTGCACATAAATCCATGTGATGTGAATTTTATATCCCCATAAATCTCAGTCTATAAATTTATGCATGTTACGAACAGCAGTTGATTTTTTGATAAATCAAATAAGTCAGCGGCTAGGCTTCACAACATCAAGAAACTATAACAGCAGCTCTACACTGCGTTTGAAAATGTAAACTCATGGTTAGGTACGGGAAATCATATCAGAGGACCACAAAGAAAATTAAATGTGAATTTCTTATGGAAACCTTGTGATAGGGGTCATAGCAATCAATAGCAGTACCTTTCGCCACCAACTCCGGGCACTTCGATCACTTTCCACTAACTTAAGAGCCAGCCTATCAAGCCCTGATGTGTTCCACTGTCTTTCTCTTTCTCTATCTCGGTGCTCATTAGATCGCATGAATGTGACAGCCTTCCCTTGCCACTGGTCAACAAAAGGACTCATCACCTCCTCCGAACGTCGAGAGCCATTACTAGCATCATTCCCTACTTTCTCTCCATACTCTTCTGAACCCGATGGCAACAGATCTGCAGCCTCTTTTGTCATGTTCCAACAACATACCATCTCAAATGCCCCTTCTTTGGGCAGCTTCAAGACTCGATTATCACCACCCTCCCAAACCATACTTTTGTCGGTACTCACAATTACAAATTTGTACTCGACAATTTGATCCCCTTTTACTTCCACGTCACAGACCCATCCATTCTCCGTCCAATTCATTGACTTGTGCTTCTTCCACAATCCAAACTCTTTCGCCGATCCCACAACAGAAACATGTTCCCCAAATGCAACCTGATGGTCCAGTCTGATATATAGCCGCACCATTTCACACCCAGGACTCGACCCTCTCTTATTCTTCCTCTTCTTCTCTTCCTCCCTGCCACAAAAACCATTATATCAACCCTTATATACGAAATGCTCCCTAAGAGAATTCTGGGGAAAAAAATATTATAAAACTGGACACAAGCCTCTTCCTGTTTTTGTAAACCCCTATTTTAACTTTTTTTTTTTTTTTTTTTTGGGGGGGGGGGGGGGTGTGGGTGTGGGTGTTGGTTGAATTGCACCTCATCGTTTGTACTTATTATTTCTGAAACATGATAGGGAAGCATTAACTTGACTTAGCCCATATACTACCTCTATCAACCATATCCTTTTCATCTTCTTTCCGGACTAGCCATCTATACTTACTGTAGGTAAATTCCAAAGTCCAGCCACAATAAACTTTGTTCTAAAACTTTGCAACACTTCCTTAAGAAACATAAGTGTAAATATTGTTTATTGGTGCACTATCTTTGTGTTGCCAAAAGAAATAATTAATCAAGTTGAAGGAAGAATCAAAGCTTTTGTTTGGCATGGAAAAGATGCCAAGTGTACTGGGGCAAAAGTTGCCTGGAAAGACCTCAGTCTTCCAAAAAAAGAAGGGGGTCAGCACTGAAGAGAATGGCTGAGTGGAATAAAGCTGCCATTTGCAAACACTTATGGGATTAGCCCATAAAAAAGACTCACTCTCGGTTAAATGGTGCCACACTTATGTCATAAAACAAAAACATCTGTGGACCTTTAAATCCCCTGTGGAGATCTCCTGGACATGGTGTAAAATTATGAAGATAAGAGAGCAATTTAGACCATTGTTCAGATATCAAGTGGGTGATGGTAAAGATACTTGGTTGTGGCTTGACAGATGGATGTCTGAGGATACTATTCTAAACAGATTTGGGCCAAGAATAGTATATGATGCTGGATTGAATATAAACAGTAAAGTTTTTTTATATTATCCACCTGAATTCATGGAGATTACCCAATATCAGGTCAACTGAATTGAGAATGCTACATCAGCTACTGGAAAATGGACCTAGGCCTGATTCTGCTGCACCATATAGAGTTGTGTGGAACTTGCACCCAAAGGGAGAGTTTACTATCAGTACTAAAGCCACTGAGGCCCATTGGTGAAAATTAATTTGGTTTTCAGGTAACAGCCCAAGGTGTGCTATGATTTTATGGCTCCTTGGCAAAGGTGGTATAAGAACAAAGAGCAAAGAGCAAATTAAAGGCATGGAATATTACTCAGGAGGATACATGTGTAATGTGCTGCAAATATTCTGAAACAGTTGATCATTTGTTCATACAGTGCACAAATGCACAGGAATTATGGAAGGAGGTACTTAGCAAGTTGTAGTGTCATATAGCTCTGGTTCCTGGCCTGTGTTCTTACAAGAAGTAAGCAGAAGATTTAGAAGAAAGAGCTTAAAAGCTAAGCTAAGTAAGCTAGCTGGGGCAGCCACTGTCTATGGGCTGTGGAAGGAAAGAAATGCCAGGATTTTTTAGCACAAATGTGCTACAATGCAGGGGTGTCTATATGTTATCCAATAGTGGATAAAATATATAGTAGATAGCTAGAATAAAGTTCCAATAACAGAGAAAAACAGGGTGATATGTCAAGCATGGCAGATTGACACTCAGAGAATTCTCAAAGAAGCAGATTAGAGGAATTTTTGACAAGTTTCATCTATATGTAAAATGTTTAGTTTTGTTGTAATGAGCTGTAAATAGTTCGGGCCATGAATGAAATACAAGGACTTTTGACCAAAATAATAATAATAATAATAATAACTCAAATGCCGAGGGTTTTCTGCTTCATTTTTTCCCCCTGGTTTTCCCCCTCCCTTAGAACCCCACCCTCATCGTTGGTGTAGGCATGAATCCATCCTAAGTCTCCCAATAGGATGTCACGAGACTTTAGCAACTGAATTAACCGACACCCGCGAAACAATTACTGTCTTCAATTTGAATATATCAATTAAAAATATCACTAACCACAGTCAAAATATTGTGAAAAATATATTAAAAGTTGAAATTTCTGTCTTCTAACTCGGCAACTAGACGATAAGAAAACAAACTGAAAGTACCTCGTTTCAACAGAAGAAATCCCAGAAAGGATTCTGGGCGAACGCCCGTAGAGGGAAACTCTGTCCATACGCTGACAAACTCGCCGCTGTGATAACCATAGAGGAGATTTATGGCGATGATGTTGGACAAGGAACTCGAATTTCGTATTGGTAGCACAAGTAGAGTAGCAGTTCAATATACGCAGGGAATCCATTAACATCACACTAGTTATCCAAACAATTCTACTTGTGGATATCTGTCTGGTGCACGCAGAGAATCAATCAAGCTACGAAATACACTTAAACACGGTGTATGCGCGAGCGAGCGTCCGGTTACAGTACGTTGGCAGAAACTGTATTACTCGATTGAAAGATGAGGAGCAAATCCCGATGACCGATCTATTATTATTATTATTATTATTATTATTATTATTATTATTATTATTAAGAAGGTGGAGAAGTTCTTTTGATTTTTAAGCCAGAGAGAAACCTTCGTTTGTGGATATCTGTCGCCAAGTTTTTCATTTAAAGGCCCCTGTCGAATACCTCAAGTGTGGTCGACCCAAATTTTGTTTTCACATACGGAGTACTCCGTATTTCTTATCTTTTCTCATAAACCCTGGAACGTCGGGGTCATGTGGGCAAACCATGTTATTGTTTTCATTTTAACGCCTCATGGCTTAATGTTATACCCTCTCCGTCTCATATAAATTTATTATTTTTTTTGTCCGTCTCATAAAAATTTGATCACTTTTAAATTAAGAAAGATTTTATAAGTATTTTTACATATTTATTTTTTTATACTTTTTTATTCTATTTCTTTCTCCACATTTAACTTTCTACCAACTCATTTTATCTATCCTAGCCCACCTCCTTACACTTTTTTAATTTTATTTCTCTATTCACATTTGACACTCTTCTAACTCATTTTCTTTTTCCCGTTTCACTTTCTTCCCCTTCTCTCTCCAAAGGGTAAAATGAGAAATGCACAATATATGACTTAAATCCTTAATATACATGTAAAAAAACGTGATCAAATTACGTGGGACAAAGAGAGTAATTTGGTGCAGTGAATAAAATCCAAATTTCTTTGACTTTTGCTAGTTTTTCACACATAAAATTGATAACTTCAGTCCTAATCCATTTGACAGCTACCTCAACTTATACACTTTTCAGATGTCGGTCCACCACCACCACAATAGTACAACCATGAAGCTAGCAACCAGCTCCACCACCATTCATGCAAGCACCAAAACCCTCAAAATCGCCACTACCACTGTCACTAGCTCCATCAGACCAACACCACCACTAATCACTAATAGTGTCAAACGTGCTGGGGGCCCTTTGAGTCAGCTCGCTCCAGCCCAAAAAAAACCCCGAGGCCAGCCAGGCCCGTGTTATGAATAGTACGTGCCAGCCCAAGTTCAAAAGGCCAAGGGCCTGGACCAGGGTTGGGATGCCATTTCCTCTAGAAATGGCCTGGCCTGGCCCGACCCTTTAAAGGTCCAAAGTCGGCTCTATCCAAGCCCAGCCCGGCCCTTGAAAAGCCCAAATTTGGCCCTTATTCGGCCCATTTAAGGCCCAAAATCTAGCCCAGTCCAAGCTCGGTCTGGCCTAAAAAAGTTTAAATTTTGAAAATTTTTCCAAACGGCTATATTTTCTTAAAATTACACTTACTCCCTAACAGCTATGTAACAGTTAGTTCGAGGGATATTTTCGTCCAACCTTATTCCAACAACTTATTTATGCACTTTATATATTTTATCCTCCCAACAATTATAAACGGCTTGTTTTTAAGGGTATTTTGATCTTTTGTTAAGTTTGAAAATTTTATAAATCCACATGCTCCTCTTCATATTTTTCACACCAATCTTTTCACTCTCTTATCTAAATTCTACAAGCTTTCCTACCATTCTTATATGTTACTATGTACTAACCCTCTCAAATTTTTAATACAAGTATTCTTTAATTATTTAGTACTTTTATTTTTTACCATTTAATTAGTTTTACCAGGAGCTAATCGAATGCCTACACCTTACGCTCCTCTAAACCCCATATCATGCCCCGATCAAATTTCATAACTCTATCCAGGTCGTAAATCCTTGATTCTGCCCTACCCTGGGCCTTAGGCACCCTGCTGTGCCGATTATAAAAGTTGTTGACGTCTATCAGCTCCTATATTTCTGTCATGGGAAAAAATCTTACATATGTCTCTTATGTCCCCCCCCCCCCCCCAATGTTTGCTCATACATTCTTCTATCACCAGACTTGGACTGCTCCCAAACACAATCCAAGTAAAGACATTGCATATAATTCATCAGTAGAGCTGAGAACATTTTATCCCTCAGTCCAGACCTATGCCCACTCAAACTTCTGGTATCTAACTGCCTCCGTTAGTAACATCCCTACTGCAAATCTAGCGAGACGACAAAATCTTCGTTTCAAATTCTTTTACCGATTCCTGATCTGCTTTGCGTAAAGTTGGAAAATTCTCTTAACATTTGTTCATAAAATCTCATAAAAATACCTGTCAAAAAATAAATCCCTAAACTGTTCCCAAATGATATCAATCAATTGCTAATGAGTCGGACTCTTCGCTATCATTTTTCATCACTAATTGGCCTTATCCCTCAATTTATAGACAGACAATTCAACCTTTTGTTCCTACTACAGTAAATAGCTTGAAAAATTTTCTCTATTTCGTTAATCCAGTTCCCTGCCTCCATAGGGTCTAATGACCCCCTGAAGCTAGTCGCATTATGTTTGTTAAATTCACCCAAGGTACTCTCGTTTTGAGGTTGTGGTTGTGATTGGACCAAATTCGATACTCCTTGATACTAGTTAGCCAGATTCTATGTCATCAGGGTCAGAATTAGATTCATAGTCTTTGGAACCGCAACCATTGGTTGTGGATTCTGCTATTCCTCCTATTAGGTAGAGGTGCCTTTCTATGATCATAGAACCTCCATACAATGCATTTTGCAATCTAAAAATTGTTTGTCAGGTCTTTTCAATGCGAAGGATAGGATCTCTGCTCATCTTATACAAATCTGTTAGAATCTCATCTATTAGGGACCCCAGGCCCTCCGTACTATCTCCACTGCCAGTGTTAATAGTGCAGACCATACTGGTGCAATTAACAGCTATCATTGGTATTTTAACACATGTCTAAAGAACAACACAATGACAAGTCAAAGACAGACTTCTTAACTCTACCATCATCCAACCCTATTCTCATTAACTCTACCATCATCTAACTCTACAGAATCGTGTTACCTACACTTTGTGGTTCCATGCCTATAGAATCATATACTTATATTTTTAATACTGCAAGATCAAACAGTTCTAATACCAACTGTGACATCCCGAAATTCAGAGCTCCGTCGCCCCGAACTCTCAGAACGTTAACCTACCACATCACATCAGACCTATCAAATCCTGTATATTAACACATACTTCAAAGCATCTAATGCGATATTAACTTAAATTCTTCAAATATGAGATTATAAAGCTACTTAAACTTAAACTATTAAAACATAGGTTCTTTACAAACTCGTGTCCTTATAGAACAAGTTGATAGTACTGATCCACGCAGGGGTCTCACTACCCAGTAGTGGTGGGCTCACTGGAATCTCACACAGACTCTAAACCCCATTCTTGAACATGCTACAGCTTATCATTGCCTGCAAAAGGGAGTCAAACGAAAGATGACCTTTTGAGAGCTCAGTAAGGTCGCACAAGGACAACCAAAGGAATTATAAAACCATTCAAAAGAATCCAACAGATTCAAAAAATATTTCAAATGATCTAAATAGCTCAGTGATTTCCAAAATGATCAAAGTTCATCAGAAATAAATACCAAAATAAGCATTAACAATCACGATTAGTTCCAAAACTATTTAAAAGACCATTTTTAAAGCATCATTCTAAAATACAATGATGGTTTTCCAAAGGCTTTCAAATGAGTTCAAAGGAAATCTGAGGAGGAATTTTAAACAAGAATAAACTATTTGGGACAATGACTAGGGAGGGATTTCAAACAAGCACAAATGGTTTGAGACAATGATCACTCTAAGATATTGTTCCTAACCTATTCTGGTCTCACCCAAAGGCCCACTGGGGGTCCCATTTTGCATGATACGTCCTCACAAGCAACAGGCAATATTCAACGCTTCTAACCGATCAAAGGTGCACGCTTAAGTCATGTGCACTTCTCACTTTTTCCACGTGACTTCGTCACCAAGAAGCTCATCCTTGCGCAATTGCTCATCATGCTCCGACAATTGCAGTTCACCCGTCGGCGCTTACAAAGGAAGTCGGCCTTAGCCTTCCCCTTGGGGTCAACATCGACCATGGCCTCCCCATTGGGGTCGACCTCAGCCTCGGCCTCCCTTGGGGGTCAACCTCGGTTGGCATTGGCCTTCCCCCAAAGGGTTGGCTTTTGGCTTCCATACTTAGCATCTTCACTAATCTTCAAGGGGCCGGACGTCACTCCGTGACCCCTGTCGCCCAGAAGTCACTCCTCGACCCCCGTCGCCCGGAAGTTATTCCGTGACCCCCGTCGCCCGAAAGTCACTCCGTGACCCCCATCGCCCTGAAGACACTCCGCGACCATCGTCGCCCATACACACTTCGCCACTCCCGTGTGCCGCACTAATGATACAGTCGCACCCCCTGGCTCCCTATCACACTACAGTTCCCTTGGCACCATATTCACTCTGTCGCGCCCATGCGTCGCACCACTAACACAGACGTGCCCCCCCGGCACCTTACTCACTACGTCACGCCCGTGCGCCACGCCACTAACACATTCGTGTCCCCTGGCTCTCTGTCACACTACCATGCTCCTTGCATCGGTCCATCCTTTCACCACACCATGCGCACCTTGCCTTGGTGGTGGAACATGCTTCGATCCACTCTTCGGAGTGTGCAGTATCCTGCGAGGATAGGCGACTCCTCCGGGACACTATCTCCGCCAGGGAGCTCTTCAACTCCCCTTCCGCCAGGTAGACGGATCCTCCAGGGATGCTACCTCGGCCAGTCGGGTAGACGGCTCCTCCGAGATGCTACTTTGATGCGCTCTGAGTGCTCCGGCACAAGGACTCATCGCGGGGATAGGCAACTCCTCCGGGACATTATCTCGGTCAGGGAGCTCTTCAATTCCCCTTCCGCCAGGTAGACGGCTCCTCTGGGATGCTACCTCGACCAGTCGGGTAGACAGCTCCTCCGGGATGCTCCAGTCGACCCTTCCTGACGATCGGCCTCCAGCTGCTGACACTACCCATATGCAAAAGTCTGGGGGCTCTAGTGCCCAGATCATCCCGACAAGGTACAAACCCTCACATGTGTCGTACGTCATCAAGCATGACTTTGATGCCCTCCTTCGCCGTCTCAAGCAGTCATCCTTACCACACTCCCCCTCTAAGCTGTCAGGCCATGATCCCTACTCTGGCAGCCTTGCTACCAAGCCCTACCCTGTCAAGTACAAGCAACCATCCTTCACCTTGTTCAACGGCAAATAGGGCAATGCCCGCGAGCACATCACCCATTTTTCTGGCTCCCTAGAGCACTACGGGGAGGATGACACCTTAAAGCTTCAGGAATTACACACGTCCCTGACTGGCCTTGCCTACTCTTAGTATCATCAGATTCCTGATGGTACTATCCACTCCTGGTCTGACATGGTCCAACTCTTCCTTGACAAGTTTCACTATGAGACGGAACGTGTGACCATCGTTGACATTACCGGAATCCGCCAGAACCCCGGGGAAGATCTCAACACCTATGTTATGCGATTTCATCACAAGTGCTTGGAATGCATCAAGAACATGAAAGATACCTACAGGGTCTACCTTAAAAACCTTTAGCTTCGGTCCTGGGGACATCTCAAAGAAGCTGCGCGACGCACCTATGACTCGGTCGGTCCGTCAAAGACCTCAAAACCCCAACCTCATATTGCCTTGGCCGTGACGACGGAAGCAGCCGCAAGAGTCAGTCTTCAGGAAGGGATGGACGCCCTAACAAGAGAAGGCAACTGATGCCTATCCCGAAATACCCGTGTGACTTGAAGACTGTCAGAGCTCTCCTCAAGACATGGATCAACAATAATGCTATAATCATACCTAATGCCAACACTGAACCTACTTCGGAAGACTTAGCCCATCCCAACTACTGCCCCTATCATCAAAAAGCCGGTCATGATCTCAAGTGGTGCAGGGGCCTCAAGTTCGTCTTCATCGATAAAATTTCATCTGGCGAGCTCAAACTTTAAGCCCGGGACATTTGAACCAACCGCCCAAGCCCTAGCCTGCCTAGTGCGTTTTCCACACTTGTAACTTTTTCCTTCATTTTGCAAGCTTTCATGTGCTCAAGTCCCATGTACCCAGGCATACAGCCTATCTTTTGTTATCAATGAAGTTGCATTTTCCAGACTTAGAAAATCTTCAAGCCACAGGGCTCTTGCAAAGGCCTACTGACACCACTATTGATGCCATCACCCACTCCCTTGGGGGCTTCATCCCTTCCCAATCCCTTCGGTCTCACATTGCAGCGACTTGGTACGTGATGCGCGGGGTGGCTCGAGCCACGTTACTAAGTCTCAACTCTATCAGTTGACACCCCCCGGTCTCGCGACCGCCTCAGCCACGTTACTAAGTCTCAACTCTATTAGTTGACACCCCCTAGGTCTCACGAACGCCTCTGCCAGGTATGCATGCAACACGCCTCACCAACTCTCCCCTACCTCTGTCACTCAGTCGGTCATCGATGCCAGCCCATCACCCTGAGTCCTCCATCCCACTCATCTCAACCTCTCGTGCTTGCGGTTGCATGACCACCCTTTATCAAAAAAAAAATTCTTGACACTTAGAAAATTTTTCATTTTTTTCGCAACCGGTCATCGATGATCACCCTCAGTGGTCTCCCTCGCCATCCTTGACTCAGCCCAACACTCAGAAAAAATTTATTTTTTTCGCAACCTGTCATCGATGATCACCCTCAACAGTCTCCCTCGGCACTCTTATCCAAGCTCAACATTTAGAAAAATTTTGTTACAAAATTTTTTTCACACCCCTTCTCCTTATGCTTCTTTCAACACTTAGAAAAAATTTAAAATTTTTCTCCCCTTCGCCCCCTCCCTCTCACCCTGCCTGCTTGCAGTCGGGTCACACCTATCTTCAATTTTCCTTTCCTTCTTCCACCACCCTCCAAACCTTCAACCACCCCTCTCTCTCACCTTTCTCACCATGGTGGACCTCTTGGCCGACAACCAAGGTCGACAACCCATACATACTTCGGCTTGCCCACATTCACCCAACGACTGAATACCGACAACCAAGACCAAGCACTTCAAAAAAAAAATTACAACCTTGACCGCCGTGCATTGCTCGTGCCCCGGCGCCCATCACGGACTGCCCCAGCATTACGATGCCCCCATTAAGCCCTTGTCACGCCCCTCATGACGATGTCCCCCGAAATCAATGTACTTGGTAGGTGGTGCGCGAGGTAGCTCGAACTACTTACCCCGTCGCCATCGCTCGGGCGCCCCGCCCCCTTCGCGACCCCCGTCGCCCTGCCCGTCGTGGACTCAGCATCATGACGCCCGATCGTGCCATTGTCGCGCCCCTCATGATAATGTCCCCCGACATCAATGTACTTGGTAGGTGGTGCGTGAGGTAGCTCGAACCACTTACCCCGTCACCGACCCCTGTCGTCCGCACCCGGGCACCGTCTCCATGACCCCTGTCACCAGCGTTCGGGCGCCAATTCTGCGACCCCCGTCGCCTGCTCCCATGTGCCCTATCATCATGCCCTTGTGTCAACTTCTATCCATACTCAGGCTTCAATAGGTGGTGCACGAGGTGGCTCGAGCCACCTACTCTTCACCTTCATCATGCAGTAACAACGTCAACAACTCTCGAACCAACAAACATCAAAAATTCTTCTAAGTGTGAACTTGCAAATATGCGTGTGGCGCCTTCTCAGGTTGTCCCTCTGCGCACACCACACGCAGGGGGCTTATGTTCCCAACCTATTCTGGTTGCACCCAGAGGCCCACTGGGGGTCCCATTTTGCATGACACGTCTGCACAAGCAACATGCAATATTCAACGCTTCCAACCGGTCAAAGGTGCAGGCTTAAGTCATGTGCACTTCTCACTTTTTCCACGTGACTTCGTCACCAAGAAGCTCATCCTTGCACAACTGCTCATCGTGCTCCGACCGTCGCACTTTGCCCGTCGGCGCACCTTGGTGCTTACTGAAGGAAGTCGGCCTCGGCCTCCCTTGGGGTCAGCCTCGACCTTCCTCTGGGGTTGGCCTTGGCCTTCCATACTTAGCATTTTCACTACTCTTCAAGGGGCCGGACGTTACTCCGCGACCCCCGTCGCCCGGACGTCACTCCGTGACCCCAGTCACCAGGAGGTCACTCCGCGACCCTCGTCGCCCGGAGGTCACTCTGAGACCCCCGTTGCCAGGAGCTCACTCCGAGACCCCCGTCTCCCAGAAGTCACTCCGCGACCCCCGTCGCCCGGACGTCACTCCGCGACCCTAATCGCCAGGAATTCACTCCGCGACCATCGTCGCCTATACACACTATGCTCGCCCATGTGCCATGCCACTGATATAGTCGCGCCCCTGGCTCTCTATCACACTACAGTGCCCTTGGCACTATACGCACTTCGTCGCACCCATGCGCCACACCACTAACACAGACGTGCCCCCGGCACCTTACTCACTCCGTCGTGCCCGTGCGCCGTGCCACTAACACAGACGTGCCCCCTAGCACCTTACTCACTATGCCATGCCCGTGCACTGTGCCATTAACACAGTCGTGCCCCTGGCTCTCTGTCACACTACCATGCTCCTTGCATCGGTCAATCCTTTCACCACACCATGCGTACCTTGCCTTGGTCATGGAACATGCTTCGACCCACTCTCTGGAGTGTGCAGCATCCTACGGGGATAGGCGACTCCTCCGGGACACTATCTCCGCCAGGGAGCTCTTCAACTTCCTTCCGTCAGGTAGACGGCTCCTTCGGGATGCTACCTTGATGCCCTCTAAGGGCTCCGGCACAAGGACTCACCGCGGGGATAGGCGACTCCTCTGGGACACTATCTCCGCAAGGGAGCTCTTCAACTCCCCTTCCACCAGGTAGACGGCTCCTCTGGGATGCTACCTCAGCCAGTCGAGTAGACGGCTCCTCCGGGATGCTACCATGACACGCTCCGAGTGCTCCGGCACAAACTCACCCGCAGGTATAGGTGACTCCTCCGGGACACTATCTCTGCCAAGTAGCTTTTCAACTCCCCTTCCGCCGGGTAGACGGCTCCTCCGGGATGCTACCTCGGCGAGTCGGGTAGACGGCTCCTCCGCGATACTACCTTGATGCGCTCTGAGTGCTCCGGCACTAGGACTCACCCGCGCGGATAGGCGACTCCTCCGGGACACTATCTCCGCCAGGGAGCTTTTCAACTCCCCTTTTGCCAAGTAGATGGCTCCTCGGCGATGCTACCTCAGCTGGCCAGGTAGACGGCTCCTCCGAGATGCTACCTGGCCTGTCGAGATGTTACCTTGACGCGCTCCGAGTGCTCCTGCACAAGTACTCACCCGCGGGATAGGCGACTCCTCAGGGACACTATCTCCACCAGGGTGTCTTCATGACTGGCCTACGTGCTCCGGCACTGGGGGCTCGTGTCGGCACCCCTATGGACTATGATCCCCGGGTCACTCCGAGACGGGAACAGGTCTTAGGAGGGCATCGTGCCTAGTCTACCTGGCAGCTGGGCATCAGGTCTTCCCCACCGCTGCCAAGCCTGTAGGACTTTGCAAAGGCTTAGATTGGTGGCTAGATCAAGGGGTTTTTTAGCCACACCGCCGCTGTGGGAGCCAGTCTTTCTAGACAGACAGAGCGACGCTGTGCGGGCAGGCCGGGTGAATATGCGATTCGACAGTCCGTGGAGCACCGACAGCTGTGGACCCCCTTGGTGACATGTCATTCCCTAGGAGCGCCACGTGTCGCGTGATGACATCATCATCTCAACCTCTATAAATAGAGGTCTTGAGAATTCATTTGGAGTTGGACATTTTCTGACAGAACTCTAACATTTTCACTTTCTCACTCCAGAATCCTAGACATACAGGACCCTAACTCTGGACCTAAGCATCGGACTGTGACTGTCGTCGTGTATTCACCCTGCGCCATCGCCCTCGCAGCACTGCCACCCTCAGGCTCTGTCTGGGAAGCCCTTGGTCTCTGCCCTTGCTCCACCCTTGTTGTGTCCCACATCAACACACTTGGCATCTGACTCGGACTGCATTCCTTGTGGCACCTCCACGTCAACTGCGAACCCACTTTTCTTGGCATCAGATATAGTGTAAGTAAATTCAAAGATGTTGGTCCTGGACAAATGCAGTGCCTTTCAGGCAAAGCCAATATGCAATGCCATTCATACAATGCATAACATAGTGTATACATGCATAATGTACGATACTAGTCCCAGTGGGTACTAGCCTGCATTCCTTGCAGGATTCAAACCAGCCTTATAACGCCTCCCCATAATACAGACTCCCAGGTCAACATAAAATCAACAATAACAATGAGTATTAACATGAACTCAAATCACTAAAATCAATTCGGGTTTCAATAACAAACAAACATTTTGATAGGATTCATCACTCAGAATTCCAAAATAACCACAAACAAATAGCAAGAATGATTACGAATGGTTATCAAATTTAGGCACGACAATTTAGAATAAAGAATAAAACAATTATCAAATTTGCCCAGTATGGGATAAAAGGCGAGCATCAATAAGATTTCTAAATAATCGATTCAGGTTCAATGTTGAGATTTTCTTAGCAATAACATGCTGATATCAATACATAATTCAGTATTTGACATTAGTCATAAGCAAAGGAAAGTAAACTTCCCCTTGCCTGAAATAGGACAAAGAAGGTCCTTATGATACGCATACGAGGGCCAAAGCTCTGCTTTGGTCCACCACCGGGAGAGCCATTTTAGGACAAAAAAGAGGATTTAAGGGAGCTGGAGCTGGGGGCGGGTGGGAAAAGGTTCAAAAGAAAGAAAAAATTGGGTTTTCAAAAACGTCTCTAGATCCCGCCTAAGCAACGAAGAGGTCTACAGATGGTTTTGACAATCAATAGCTGTGATGCATTAGATTAGATCGAGATCCAAAGGTTCCAAAACACCCATGTTATTTGCTGTAGGGTTCATCTTTTTGTTCACCATAGGAGTACGAGTTATCAAAGTAAGGGTTCGGACGGAAGTCCTTACCCAGGGTTCAAATAGAAACCATTACTTGGATCTGAAGCTAAGCTATCTAACTGGAAAGTCTGTTGTTTTAACCTAAACGAAACAATCCAACTATTAGTATATAATATAGACTATGATATTATAAATTTCAATATAGTCTCACGCATACTCCAGAACGGCCCCCTCACCGGGTACGTAAATTACCAAAATACCCCTTATGTGAAAAATTATCAAAATGTCCCTCTCGGATTTAAATCACCAAAACGGCATTCCCGTGAGCAAAATTGCTAAATAACCTCATTGTATGTGAATTTACTCAAAAATACATTTTATGTAAATTTACTCAAAAATCACCAAAACGGCCTTCTCGTGAGTAAAATTGCTAAAATAACCTCATTGTATTTGAATTTACTCAAAAGTACCTTTTATAGGTAAAATTACCAAAATACCCCCTCCCCAAGGGTGGCAAATTATCAAAATACCCCTTGGAATTTTTGGCACAAAAACAAATTCTAAAAACAACTTAGAACACTATTTTAAGCATCTTGAAGTCATTTCTGGATTAAAAAGTATTTTAAAAAAATTTCACCCGAAAATTCAGAACCAGTGTCCGAACCGAGCGCTCATAAGCCAGTTTGGCTAAAAATACCTATTAGCCTCGACATGGCACAAAATTTTAGAAAATAGAACGTCTAAGTAAATTAAGGTTTATTTAAAATTTTCAAATTGAATTAGTTTTAGTGTCCTTCGCGGACACTAAGAAATTCCACAGCGAACGTCTCGTAAAAATATTGGAGGTTACTATTTCGGATTTTGTCAAATTTTGACTTTAACTATTTATAAAAATTCGTGGAAAAACTACCTAACCTACCCCATTTTTTCGTGACAATTACAAGTACTGTTCAAATCAACACACCTACTAATTTACCTTAAAACACACTTCCTTCATTTTCCCCACTCCGTCACCCAACTACCGAACCACTCCCACAGCCTACCACTTCATCCATTACACTTCCTTCATCTTCCCCACTTATATACATACACCTAGAACACACTCTGATACAAAATTTCACACACACACACACACACACACACACACACACATACACACAGATATACACACACACACACACACAATCACACACCATCCGAACACACACTACACACACTGTAAACCCGCACTACACTCATGCACTAACCCAAAACACACTCCATCCTCCGCAACACACATACACCCTCCAAACATATACTAACACGCACTACACTAATTAAACTCACACACACATCACTGCAACACTGTTGCTAACACCGATGACGTAGCGGCTGTGTGCTTCATTCACACACAGTTTGCAACACACACCCAAGCCCACTGAAACACACACTGAACCATGCACAAACCTCTCCCTATTCTCCCATACACTCATATGCCCACAATACCACATATTCACGCATGAAAACCTCACAATTACACACTCCAATCCCATACCAGAAGCTTAAACACGCACCACCCCCACACACCTGCACACACAGTTTATACACACACACACACACACCTACACCAAAATTTACACAGTAAAGTTAAGGATTTACCTTAGAAATTCAGTCCCAATCTCTCCCTAATTCTCTCTAGATTTCTGTACCAAAAATCCCTTTGTTTCTTGTTCCCGTGAATCCCCTGCCTCCTCTGTTTTTTGTCTATAGTTATTGTTCTCTTCTTTCTTTATTTTTCTCGAACTTTCATTTTCCTCCCTAAACTTTCTTTCCCTCTTCTTTATTTCTCCTAAGACTCATCCACTTCATTAGCTTATAGTATAATTCCATTAGTCATTACTAGGAAGTGGGAGGTGGTATCATGTTATGCCCCATTTTTCCCAAATTTGAGACATAATGCCTAACTTTCAAAATTTGCAATTTGGTCCACAAAGTTTTCATATTTGCATAATAACCCTAAACTTTGTGTAATTGTATTTAAGTCCCCAAAATTATTTTAATCTTTATTAATTTAATTGTACATCACTAAGAATATATCCTATCACTCATTTTATTATTTTTCATAACTAAAACTACAATTTACATTTATGCCCCCAATGTTTTTCAAAAATTATAAAATGGCCCCACAAGTTTTCAAAATTATATTTTTGCCCCAAAAATGATTTTAAGCTCCCATATTCTACTAATATCCGGGCATTGCTCAAAATTAACGCCCGTTTATTCTTTTCGGGTCTCTGATAGTTATTTTAACCTATTCCCAAAAAGTGTGGGATATTAGAGGCTAACATTTTAGAGAAATCATATGAAAGCCTTTCATGATATAGTGAATAAAATGGACCTTAAATTTAATAAATATTGGAAGAAATTGCTTATTGTTTTTATTGTTGCCACTACTTTCGATCATAGTAGACCTAGCAAAATGATGTCCGTACCCCGTTATCCGAACCGTACTCGGTACCTGAACCGTACCAGGTCCAAAATCCCGGGTACGGGTAGCAATTTTCACTACTCGCAGAAATCTGACCCGTACCCAAACCAACCCGTAATTTTCAGGTAGGTTCGGGTCGGCGGGTAACTCGAAATTACCCGTTATTTTTTAAGTATATAAGGAAAAAATATGTGCCCTAAATTCGTTTCTCACTCTCAGACTCTTAGGGCCTGTACGCTTACGAGATTTTTTTTCTGTATTCTATATTATGTTTTTGGTTTCTAGAATTTAGTATTCAGTTCTAAAATCGTATTGTGTACTTTTACTTTTTTCCGTATCTACTTTTTCAATTTTTTCTGTACGTTTATCATTTTCATTTTCGTTTTCACCAACTTTTTTCTGAACCAATTCATTAATGGACCCCACTATTTCCATTTCTAGGAAGACCCGGTGAAATGGGTGGTCTAGTTTGGTGAGTGTTTGTTGAAACAGGGTGGTAGATATGAGGGAGAAGAGGTGGTATTCTGATTAGGAGAATACAGTTCGAGAAAAAAGGTGAAAAGGGGTGTTTTCAACTTTTTTGACACTATTTGGAAATTTTATCCAAAACGGAACCGAAAAAACGTAAACATACACGAAAAAGGCATCTTTTTCATCATCATTACAAAAATGAAAACTGAAAAACGTAAACGTACAGCCCCTTAATTCTCACTTCTCACGCCGTCATAAGCCAACACGGCAACACCACATTTGCCGGCGACAGAGCCTTCCGTCATCACTCATTAGTCACCTAGTCCCATCAGCTCATCTCAGATCTGTCGGCAACAGATCGCGAACTCGTCGGACGCCAGCCCATCTCACACGGCTCATGAGACGGCGCGATGCCATATCGGCAGATCCAGACCAACCGACCACTGTCGTAGCAGCGTCGACCGTCGCTGTTCAAGCCATAACAGCACGCCATCGACCATGGCCGTCAGCCTCCGTCAGTCCACTGCCGCTGTTCACGCCGTACACCACGGAACTCCACCTGGAAGGTTAGTCGATCTCTCAAATGTTGTATCACTTTCATTTCATACATTTGTGATCTGTCATCTGTGCATACACCATAGTCCATACGGTATATAGTATATACCTGTATCTTTTCATTCTTTTGTGCATAGAAGACTGATTTAATGGACTGATATTGGGTGTAATCTAATAGAGTGGTCATGCCATTTCATTGCCAAAATTAGCATGGACATCTCTGTATGACTGTATATATGAATAATTGAATACTGAATTGGTAGACATGTATACTGAATGTCTGAATTGGTGATCTAATTCTGTGTGAAAAGAAGAGTCTGTCTTCTCTTGGGCTGCATATTTATGTTCAGAATTTGTGTTCAGTACATTTTCTTCGTGTGTTTTGTGTGCTCTGCATTTTATACTTGTAGTTGTAGAAGGTTCACGTGGATGATTTATTTTTTTGTTGTGGCTTTAAAATTAGTTTAATTGGAAGGATTTAGCATTTAGTGGTTGAACTTATAGGGGTTTGGAATGTTTTCTATTTTACTTCTGATCCATTATTTGAATCAGATATGGTTTAGGTTAAAATCATGTACTACATAGTGTTTGGCCCGCATAAATTGATTTTTTTGGCCCGCATAGAGCAGTGAATTCATCTATGTAAGGTATAACTTCATCCTTTAACTCCATGGAAGGCAAACAATTTATGGAATTCATTTCCATAAATTGAGAGACGTGGAAGCGACAGGAATCTGGAAAGGAGTAAAACCCATAACAATTTATGGAGTTGAGAGATGTGGAAGCGACAGGAATCTGGAAAACCTGGTAGGCTGAACTCTTTTTTATGCAAGTCTACATCGGCAAAAGCAAATGATGCCTACCCATGGATGAAGTTGCCTTTATCACCTAAATTTATGTCCAAACCATCTTCCTAGACTCAATTACACTTAAATTGCATAGTCAACGATTAAAGTAATTCCAGTATCACCAAACAACACTATCAATTAGTGCACAAATAAACCACACGAGACAACATATTAACGTAAAAACCCTCCAACATGAAAGTAAAACCCATGGATAAACTCTAAAATATTTTCATTGTGTCAACAATAATGTTGGTTAAAAAGTTTTCTTTTTCACTTGAAGCAAGTTAAGGCTTACAATAATCAAGCAGTATGTTGGGTTATGATTGAAATCATGAAAACAATAGAGGGGTGGTGAATAGGATTTTTAAAAAATCAATAGATTAAAAAGTTTTCTTTTTCACTTGAAGCAAGTAAAGGCTTACAATAATCAAGCAATATGTTGGGTTATGATTAAAATCATGAAAACAATAAAAGGGTGGTGAATAGCATTTTTAAAAAATCAATTTATTCGGGCCCGACACTTTAGAGCAGTGAATTCATCTATGTAAGATATAACTTCATCCTTTAACTCCATCCATTTATGCTGGCCAAATAATTTATGGAGTTAAAGCTGGGCTAAAAGGGGGCCAAAATTCGAGCCAAAAAAAGGGCCAAAATTGGTCCAAATTCGGGCTAAATGCAGGCCTAATTCGGGCCAGCCCTAAAAACCAGATCAGGGCCAGAATCGGGCTAGCCCTTTACTAAAAGAATTACGTTAACATAGCATATATCCATATTCATGTCTTAAAAGCCCACTAAAAAGTTTTAACTATCTTACCTTAAAGAAGAGATGAAAGAACCAAATTTCAGATCTGAAACATCTTCAAAATACGCCTCAAAACACTGTTTGAAGCTCACAGAAACTTTCCAAATTAATTGCTTACAGTTCTCTTTCAAAAACAAGCCGTAATTACAGATTTTGTAAGGTTTTTAGTTGATTTTCTTGCAATTTTCTCTCAAAAACAAGGTAAAAAGATTTAAGCATGTCAGTTTAGGTCTTTTTTTTTTTTAACTCAAATTAGGAGCAAGTAGGAGGTGTCAAGTGAAGGTGAAGAGGTGGGGAAGTCAAGCACGACGAGGCTCTAAGCACGAGGTGGCATGATACAATTGTGCCACCTTGCAAGCACGACAAGGCTCAAGCATAACATGTCGCGATGGTATGTTGAAACATCACAAGCACGAGGTGGCGCAATTCTATGCAAAAGGCACAAACAATTCGCAGGTAGTCCGGTCAACAACCAGTTCGTCCCAGCTAGGGTATTTATCATTTTTTTAAATGTACTAAAAATATTTTTGGTCACTCCAAGTGATCATTTAAAGTTTCTAAACATCAAACACTCTTTTCCATTTCTAGCACTTCGTTCACCTTCTTAGACAATTTACTCAATTCAAGGTGTTTAACATTTAAACATATATTCAAATATGTTATCATGCATAGTTTATCATAACCATTTTCACATAGAGTGATGCATCTAATCATAATTAAATATGTAATCAAAGCATATGAAATGTTGGGTTTTCATACCCTTCACTCCTTAAAACAATTTGTTCCCCAAATTCATATCCTCCTCTTTTTCCCACGTGGCTTCTTCCACTTCACGATTTTGCCACAAAACTTTGACCAAAGGAATACTTTTGTTCCTCAAAACTTTCACATCAAAAGCTAAAATTTGCATCGGCAACTCTTCATATGACAAATCTGATTGGATTGATATCGGCTTAGGGCTTATCACATGAGATGGGTCAGGATTATACTTCCGCAATATAGAAACATAGAACACATCATGTACTCCTTTCAAAGATACAGGAAAGGAAACTCTGTAAACCAAATTCCCAACAGGATCCAATATTTTATAAAGGCCAATATATCTCGGTGATAAATTTCCTTTCTTTCCAAATTGCTTTATTCCTTTGAATGGCGACACCTTAAGAAATACAAAAGTTTCCACTGAAAATTCCAACTCTCTTCGTCTGTTATCAGCATAACTTTTTTGTCGGCTTTGAGCAGTCAAAATCTTTTGCCAAATTTGCTGAATCTTTTCAGTGGTCTCTTGAACTATTTGTGGCCCAGTTAAACTTCTTTCTCCGACCTCACTCAAACAAATTGGTGAGCGACACTTTCGTCCACATAGAACTTCATATGGTGCCATATCGATACTAGCCTGATAACTGTTATTATAAACAAATTCAATCAATGCGAGATGTTGATCCCAACTTCCTTTGAAATCTATGACACATGCACGAAGCATATCCTCCAATGTTTAAATAGTCCTCTCAGATTGTCCATCAGTCTGACTCAATTTGAGTTGGGTCGTAGCTTGCATTGCATCCATAATGATCAAAGCAGACTTTGTAATGACCTTTCCCCAATTTAAGCTTGTCTCTTTGTCCGTATTGTGGTTCTAATAAATCTCCGGGGGAAAATTATTATGGTGTCTTTCATGTTAAGTATTTGAAAGTGTCACTAAGAGAGAATATTTGGTCAGAATAGTCAAAAAACCGCTTCACTTATGTCATCTGGAGTAATTCAACTCAATGGTTTGCTGGCTCTGTTAAAGCAATTATACTTGTGAAGCTGATTGCACAATTCTTTGATGCTATTTTTTCTTGTATTTTGAATTTTATCATACCAATTACCGCTTACATAGATAATATGGTCAATATTTATCTAATACTATGTAGTAGGCAAGAAGACTATTTTAGGGTGTATACTTGATGTCACACAAAGCTCAAATATATTAAAGCTTGCTTGACCGAATCTGTTGTGCTAATTAAAATTAGTTACTTGTACTCCCCTTTTTTTTTCTCTCTAATTCATATTTTTGATCTTCTCATCTACCAACTTGCATCTTTGAGAATAATAATCAATTAATATGATTTAAGGTTAGCAGGTGCATCACTCGTGAATTTCATACTAGATTTAATCATCCATGTGTCCTACAGAGCTAACAAGTCAAGAGTAGAAAGCATATTCTTTTGACAAATCCCAGTTGGGACCCTTGCGCCTTCCCTCCCTCCATGGTAGAACATAAGTGGAAAGAGTTAAACCATTCTGTTACTATTTTATGTTACCAATTGTTATAGAAGTGTAAGGTTTTAGAGAAGTGGTCCAAATGCTTTATCATGCTTAACACTTGGCTTCTGTTGATTTATTCTGACATTAAATATTTACTGTAATTTGCAGGAATACCCGGTTGTGCAAAATCTGCGCTTTGTAAGGAAATAAAAAGTGCCCCGGGGGGACTTGGGGATGATCGTCCAGTTCTTAGTATGATGGGTGATCTTCTCAAAGGTAATGATTTTGCAGTTCTGTCATGCATGTGAATGAATTTACAAAGTTTCAATTGCTACAGCCTTTCTGCTATGAGATTTGTTATATGTGTATTGGGGAAAAGCTCTCTTTCGTATTTACAAAAATGGATGAAAACGTAAGTGCAGAAATGATCTTTTCGTGGCTTGCCAGGAAAATGAGAAGTGAGAGAGAGAGGCCTATAAATTAAGGAAGTTGGTGCTTAGGACTGTAAATTTGATAAGAACAGTTTTTTAACTGGTCCTACATTGGTTCATTATTTGATTGGCTGGGAAATATTGGCGGTTGGTTGCCAATGAACGCAGGAAAAAACCTTATTCTATTATGCTTGCTGACAAGAATGCACCAAATAAAGATGTTTGGAGACAGGTGACTGTTTTCCATGGCACACCTCCCCCCAACCCCACCCCACCCCACCGTAGAGTACAGTTGAAGTCTCTTCTTACCATGTAAGAAGAACAAGGTTACAGGTCTATAAGCTTACCAAACTGTACCTCCATGTGGGCTGCCTGAGATCCATTCCAAGAAAAAGGCTAGACACTCTGTAACCACCATTGCCTTCGTTGAGAACTTCAAATTATAACCTACCACTTCTAGAACATGCTGTAACTCCACAACTGTCTTTGCACGGCCAGCCAACCACCTCACGACACCTGTGTATATATCTTTAACCCGGTTCACGCGAGAAAGCATCATTCATGAAATGGAATTGCTGCCCCCAAGTTCGATAGCATAATCTACAACAATCGGCAAAGATCATATAACCATCAATGCAATAAACATTAGCCGAAATCCTTATCTCCACATCCCCAACCCTTACCTCCAAATCCTTAATGTAAAGATGATCTGTGGACCGATCATTATTTTTCATTTACACAGGCGACAGTAGCCGCACGCCTCCACCATACACACCTCGTAACCCAAATCCCTACGTCCATAGCCCCAACCCCTACCTCCAAATCTAACATAAATATGTTCACCAATCGCGTATCACCATATCCTTCAGAACCTCTAATTGCGCCAATTGCATTCTGCAGAAAAGAGATGAAGGAAGTGTGTATTACAAACCTGAGAAAGCAAGGCAAAATCTTGCTGCCTCATCATACCCTAGAATTGGTTTCATGGCAAAATTTGAACAGTGCAATCCATAACCATAGAGCGTAGGAGATTGATGAGTTAATCAAGCAAATTGAGATAGAGAGGGGGGGCTGGGGCTCGTACGGATTCTAATGACACGTGCGCTTATGCAGGTGTGTTTGTGTGTGTGTGTCCGTGTTTCGAAAGTTTGAGGAAACTTAGAATAACAATGAACCAGGAACCCTTCTTTTCCATCCCGCCTTAAGATTACCCATTTTTCCTTTTCAACTGTGTCATAACCCTTTTTTGTCACTATCGCTAGTTAAACCAGTGCCGATAACACTTATAAAGTTGTCACTATTAATTTTCCAAAATTATTCCTGCCAGCAGAGTGATGATGCAGTCACAACCCCCAATGATGTGATCTGTGTGTAATTCCGATGATTTTTCCTTTCTATAATCGAAATCAGAAAAGAAAATTGAAAGGATAGATGTATTACCCAAAGGAAGAGGATATGTTTCTTTTTTGGTTTAATAATGAGTTGGGACAATCTTTAGGTAGGCCATAGGGGATTCTCCCAGTCTGTGCTTGGCATCATTTATGCTGGAGTTAGACCGCTCAGCAAATCATCTTTGGCCTTTTCTTTGCCTACTTGCTAGGACTTCTTAGCTTGGGGCAAAGCTAATAACTAATCTCACGTGCCATCTTGTGGTTTTCCTATTAATGATCTTGTTGTTGAATTTGATAGTATGCAATGTGGTAGTTATGCATTTTTGTTAATTCTGTGTATGATTGTGTATGATTGTGGAGTATCTAGTAACTTGTGTGATGATCGCCTTCGCTCACGTAATTACGAGTAGTCGCGATCCAGGGGTGATATAACTAAAATAGAACTCTCTCCCTCTCTCTTTTATGATTTTACACACATCAAAAGCAATCAAAACTCTCTCCCTCTCTCTTTACACGTTTATGTTCTCTTATATTTTTGGTGATAAAAGCAAGTAGAAAGTTGCTCTTGTTAGCCTTCGTTATTTAAGTGTCGTTAGCGAATAAGAGACTGCTGAATCTTGGAGGGTAGCTGTTCAAGATCTTGAGCATCGAGATATAATATCCAAGAGGCGAAACTTCTCTTGAGGACAGTGCAACACATGTCAAAATCTTCTCGAATTTTGATAAGTTTGCTACATTATTATTCAGTTTTTAACATAGTAGTTTCCTGTTTTTCTTACAATCTAAACTAACTATGACCTTTGCTCTTACTCAGATTTTGAAAAGCTTCACAAAAACGGGTACAATTATTCATATGATATGTGAAGGAATCACCTGATCTACATGGGGACGAACAAGCAAAAGGATCGATGGTTATGTTATTGATTGGTGGTTGACGATAGTGATTGGTGGTCATAGGCAGAGAGAAACGGAGGAAGCTAGTGGATGGCTAGTGCAATGGGTGGGTGGGTGTTACAGTGGTCAGTGGATCGTGCCATGGTGGTGGATGGTTGTTGTAGTGGTTGGTGGGTTGTGCAGTAATGGTTTGTTTGTGTGCCAGTGGTCGAAGTTTGTTGCGAAAATAGTCATGAAGGATGCATGTGCGCACGCACAAAATGGGCCGTTGGGGGGAGCGTGTAGTGTGTATGTACAATAATTGTGTCTGTTTGGCGATGATGATTGGGAGCAGGGGGTTGAGGAAGAGTGGTGAGGTGTGTGCCGACTTTGGTGATATTGTGGGAGGGCGGGAGGCACCTCGTGTGCGCGCGCGCGCAGGCATAGTCATCAGAATCCGACCTGGCATCAAACTAGTCAAGGAACTAGTTCACTGGTCAAGTGGTTCAACTGGTTTCCTAAATTAAAATGATTTTCGAAACTAGAACATGTTGTCGTAAATTGTCAAATGATAAAACATTCTGGAATAATATACGGATAGCTTGAAATATCAAATTTAAAACATATGCTTAGAAAATTTATTTAAATTTGATCTCATAACTTTGCAGATTAATGTTTTAGCCATAAACTTAAAAAGAAACCCTCAGATTAATTAAAGCCAAAGAAACATTAAGAAAGATAATCATTCCACTGATAAGCTCTGCTATAGGAATTACAACGATGCAGTACCAAATTGAGTGACCAAGCTAATTGAGTGCCAATGTCTTTGTAATGCAATTTATGCAATTTGAATCTACCACTCAATTTGGTACTGCATCGTTGTAATTCCTATAGCAGAGGTCATTAGTGGAATAATTATCTTTCTTAGTGTTTCTTTGGCTTTAATTAATCTGAGGTTTCTTTTTAAGTTTTTGGCTAAAACATTAATCTGCAAAGTTGTAAGATCAAATTTAAATAAATTTTGTGAGCATATGTTTTAAATTTGACATTTAAAGCTATCCGTATATTATTCCAGAATGTTTTATCTTTTGACAATTTATGAGAACATGTTTTAGTTCCGAAAAATCATTTTAAATTAGGAAAACCAGTTGAACCACTTGACCAGTGAACTAGTTCCTTGGCCAATTTGATGTCGGGTCGGATTCTAATGACTATGCCTGTGCACGTGCGCGTGCACACACACACACACACACAGGTGCCTCCCGCCCTCCCTCAATATCACCAAAGTCGGCACACACCTCACCACTCTTCCTCAACCCCCCGCTCCCAATCATCATCGCCAAACAGACACAATTGTTGTACATACACACTACACACTCCCCCCAACGGCCCACTTTGTGCACGTGCACACGCATCCTTCATGACTATTTTTGCAACAAACACTGACCACTGAACAAACCATTACTGCACAACCCACCAACCACTACAACAACCATCCACCACCAAGGCACGATCCACTGACCACTGCAACACCCACCCACCCACTGCACAAGCCATCCACTAGCTTCCTCCCTTTCTCTCTGCCTATGACCACCAATCACCATTGTCAACCACCAATCAACAACATAACCATCGATCCTTTTGCCTGTTCATCCCCGTGTAGATCAGGTGATTCCTTCACATATCATACGAAAAATTGAACCCGTTTTTATGAAGCTTTTCAAAATTTGAGTAAGGGAAATGGTCATAGTTAGTTTAGAGTGTAAGAAAAACAGGAAACTACTATGATAAAAAATGAATAATAATGTAGCAAACTTATCAAAATTCGAGAAGATTGAGACATGTGTTGCATTGTCCTTAAGAGAAGTTTTGCCTCTTGGATATTATATCTCGATGCTCAAGATCTTGAACAGCTACCCTCCAGCAGTCTCTTATTCGCTAATGAACACTCAAATAACGAAGGCTAACAAGAGCAACTTTCTACTTGCTTTTATCACCAAAAATATAAGAGAACATAAACGTGTAAAGAGAGAGGGAGAGAATTTTGATTGCTTTCGATGTGTGTAAAATCATAAAAGAGAGAGGGACAAAGTTCTATTTTAGTTATATCACCCCTGGATCGCGACTACTCGCAATTATGTGAGCGAAGGCTAACTATCATCACACAAGTTACCAGATACTCCAGAATCATACACAGAATTAACAAAAACGCGTAACTACCGCACTGCATACTATCAAATTCAACAAATGAATAATGTGCACATACACAGACACTGATTAACCAAAAAGTCTCTCCTGGTAATGAGCAGATTAATGAATCGGACAAACAATACTCGCGTACTAAATGAAAATGAAAGATTGTGCAAGTGATGGTACCTGTTGGTATGCCATGATGGATCGAGAGTGGGCAGTGAGAGAGCTAGTGTGGTTGATAGGAGAAGGGGAGAGGAAGTGGAGAATACGGAAACTGGAAAGAGGCGAAGATGAAGGAGTAGCTGAAGAAGATGAAGCAGAGAAGAGGAGCTTGCGCGATACCGACATGCATAGACGGGTAATGTGGTGCCGAGTCCATATATATATATATATATATATATATAGGGGTTGAAAATGGCAAAAAAATGGGAGCACCGCCTTCAAGCGAGAAGTGAGGGGGGCCTAATCATATTTCCTCACAGTCACACGACGCTCTTTGGTTTGGACAGAGACCGGGTTCAGGGAAGCTCCATGGGTTCGGTCAACAGATGAGCCAAATTTCTTGTTGAAGTAAGAATTGTTGAGTTGAGGGACTAAGTGAGTGTTTATCTTGATTCTACGTTGATCAAACACGATTAAATTCATATTAAATTATTTTTTTAAAGTATTTGGCAAAAAAATATAAAAGGATTAAATCCATAATCCTCATTGTCTAGAATTAATATTTACCAAAATATCATTACATTTAAACAATACACTATAAGATAATTTTGTTACATTAAACCTACTTTAATCCCTTTTATGCAAACACCTTCAACAACTTCTAATCTATTATGATTAAAATAGAATAAAGCTAATTTTAGAAACTGATTTTGATTTAATCAAAATTTACTTTTAATAATCAATCTCAAACGGCCTCTAAGAATTCAGGAAAATTTTGAAGCGGTTAAGTCTAGAAACAATGTAAAGATCTATGATAAATAGGTTTTCTTAAAATGCACTGATTCAAAGATGTTGTTCTCTACTTTTTATCTCTCTTGTACAGTTGTAAGCATACATAATACATGTCGAAGATATGAATACTATTCATTGTGATCAAAGTGGTGGATGAAGGGAAGATAATTTCAATATTTTTTATTATTGTATAATAACTTGATGTCAATTTAGCCGGGGGGGGGGGGGGGGAGTACAATTTGCCCTCTACATAGCGTGTGGAAAAATTTGACACCCTCCACTTCAAATTGATGTACTTGAATACTCTTGCACAGTTGCACTCATGAAAATCCAGCACATTAGATGGAACCGTTATGGGCTAAATAAAATGACATTGATACCCTTCTTTTTGTATCAAATTTTACGCCAATGCCCCTTTCCAATTTTCTTTCCCTCTCTTAATCCTATGTTGTTAACCACCCCTACCCCCACAGTCACCACCCGCTTCCACCGCGCTATCCCTTGCATGCAAATTATGTCTTTTAAATCTCTACAAAAGAGTATTCCATTGGTCATTTTTGTCTTTTAGGTCTAAAACAAGCAAGGCTTATTCTGCTTCTCTTCAAAGTATCAGAGTTGGATGTTCCGCTACACAGGCCCACTTCTACTTTAGTTTCATATTTATTTAATGGGTCGAGTAGTCATAAATTGCAAGATCTTCCACTAGTTGCTTTGCTTCCTTGAGGAGCCACATACAAGTTTGTAATTCTTCAACATGTATGTTCATTTTTTTCATCCTCTCTATTTTTATTCTTCATCTATTCTTTTCTTGCTAAAACTCATGTTTTTTTCCTTTTCAATGAGTTTTTGACTTTTGTTCATCATTTTCAATATCGTAGGAGGTGTTTAATAAAATGTATGGATGTACATCAATTTTTGCCATGGCGAACGGTGTTTTCACTCCGAAATTCAAAAGCCAATGTCTTTGTAATGCAAATTATGCAATTTGAATCTGCCACTCAATTTGGTACTGCATCGCTGTAATTCCTATAGCAGAGTTCATCAGTGGAATGATTATCTTTCTTACTGTTTCTTTGGCTTTTATTAATCTGAGGGTTTCTTTTTAAGTTTATGGCTAAAACATTAATCTGCGAAGTTGTAAGATCAAATTTAAATAAATTTTGTGAGCATATGTTTTAAATTTGACATTTAAAGCTATCCGTATATTATTCCAGAATGTTTTATCATTTGACAATTTACGACAACATGTTTTAGTTTTGAAAATTATTTTAATTTAGGAAACCAGTTGAACCACTTGACCAGTGAATTAGTTCCTTGACCAGTTTGATGCCGGGTCGGATTCTGATGACTATGCATGCACGCGCACACACACACAAAGTGCCTCCCGCCCCCCAAAGTCGGCACACACCTCACCACTCTTCCTCAACCCCCCGCTCCCAATCATCATCGCCAAACATACACAATTGTTGTACATACACACTACACACTCCTCCCAACGGCCCACCTTGTGCACGCGCACACGCATCCTTCATGACTATTTTTGCAACAAACACCGACCACTGGCACACAAACAAACCATAACTGCACGACCCACCAACCACTGCAACAACCATCCACCACCATGGCACGATCCACTGACCACTGCAATAGCCACCCACCCACTGCACAAGCCATCCACTAGCTTCCTCCTTTTCTCTCTACCTATGACCACCAATCACCATCGTCAACCACCAATCAACAACATAACCATCGATCTTTTGCTTGTTCATCCCCGTGTAGATCAGGTGATTCCTTCACATATCATACAAAAATTGATGTGAA
The DNA here is from genome assembly GCA_033070095.1 of Escallonia herrerae. Classification (NCBI taxonomy): domain Eukaryota; kingdom Viridiplantae; phylum Streptophyta; class Magnoliopsida; order Escalloniales; family Escalloniaceae; genus Escallonia; species Escallonia herrerae. The sequence continues at coordinate 86,854 of JAVXUP010000465.1, forward strand.
GCTTTTCAAAATCTGAGTAAGAGCAAAGGTCATAGTTAGTTTATAGTGTAAGAAAAACAGGAAACTACTATGTTAAAAACTGAATAATAATGTAGCAAACTTATCAAAATTCTAGCAGATTGAGCATGTGTTGCACTGTCCTTAAGAGAAGTTTTGCCTCTTGGATATTATATCTCGATGCTTAAGATCTTAACAGCTACCCTCCAGGATTCAGCAGTCTCTTATTTACTGACAAGCACTCAAATAACGAAGGCTGACAAGAGCAACTTTCTACTTGCTTTTATCACCAAAAATATAAGAGAACATAAACGTGTAAAGAGAGAGGGAAAGAGTTCTGAATGCTTTTGATGTGTGTAAAATCATAAAAGAGGTCGTCCTTTTATAGTGAAAAAATGAGCAAAAATCTATTGCGTTAAAAAGGAATAATGGCTAATTAACTTAGACAAATAGGAAATTAAATTTGGGATGTGTCTCAAGACATAAAACGGCTAATTGATTTGGACAGATAAAGAATGAATTCTGGGATTTGTTTGCTATATAATCACGTCATTTTGGTCGAAATGGCTTGGGCCTAAGCTCAGTTAATGGACACATGAGAATCCATCTTTACTAGCTTTTACTAATCCCAACATACCTAGCAACTTATATACCCTTGTGACTTCTCTAATCCCTCCAATGAGGGATATTGAGTTTTGCATAACTTACGCAAGTTCAAGCAAGCAACTTTGAGGGTAATATAAAAAATGAGAACATTCGATTTTTGGCTTTGAAAGACTCATAATTTATTCACCAAATACAACACAGAGTTTAGGTCCATGGTTTTTGCTTATTTTGACGATGATGGTTTGAAGAAAATGGTGATAGCACAAGAAGGTGTTTAATTTACAGGCAACCTCTTGTAGGTTTGGTCAGAAATTGGGTATGGTTTGTGGTCGGTTATGGGTGACATGGCCGGGGGAGCAAGTGTAAAACTTTGTGTGTGTGTGTCGATCGGTGATGAATTATGGGGCAGGAGGGCGAACTTTGGGTGGGGTGTGTTTACATTTGTGTGTGTGGTGGTGGTGGTGGTGCTGGTGGTGGGTGGGTGACTGGTAAGGTGGAGGGGGGGGGGGCACTACGGGCTGGTGTTTATGCACTTGTGCGTGTGGGGGGTTGTGTTTATGAGTTTGGTGGTCGGTGATGACATGCTCGACTTAGTTTATTGTGCTTGGAAGAAGGGAAGTTCCCTTGAACCTTAAAAAGTCTTTGTAGTAGAACCCTAATGCTCACTCCCTCCTTTTAAAAGTCTTTTTCTTTTCTCTAATCGTTATATGTTAAGTAAACACAAAAGTCAATGATACTTTTGTCAAAATACAAGACGCACTTTTATAATACAATAGTCTTGGAGATGCTTCAAGATGTTTTCTTCACTGGCACTAAGTTTGAGGGAAATTAGTCGACAAGCATAAGAAAATTTTGAAAAGAAAAATGGTAAGCATGTGACTATCACATGTGCTATATCTTAGCAATCCGCTTGTGTATAACAATTGCCCATCAACGATGGACCAAATTAAGGTCCCAAATTATTGACCTCTTCACATTGGATGCTATCAGACCGGACCTTGTTAAAATCACTACCACCACGCCTTGCCACAAATGCCAAGAAATCTGACCACCCTCGGCATGGTCATCCTCCGCCTCACCACCGCCAAGACCTAACAACTGGTATACGCCATCCCCAGTGTCGTACTTGCCACTGCTCCTTGGGTGGTTCATCTTCTTATGTCAGATGGTTGTCGTACAGTGAAAATAATAAATGTTTTCAATTTGATATTCTAGTGCAAAATGAAGGAAGAAATCCTCCTCAATTTAAAAGAAGAGATCTTTTTAATCCCAAGCACCATGAATAATTTTTGTTTGTAATTTCATCGGATTGTCCAAAACCATCTGACTATCAAATACAGTAGACAATGAAGTAACATTGCATTTTGTCTTATGTATTTGATTGCATTCCGTATCAAATACAATAGACGGATATAAGATACGTATGTAAAATTACTCGATCATTGAAACTAATTGATCATATTTCTAAGTGGTTTTCATGTAATTTTATGAAGGATATGTAAAATTGCATGATCTGAGTACATTTTCTTGTGGTTTCTAATCTCTGCACCAAAACTTTTCAAAGGATCTATACCAAATTCCCAACTCAGAGACGTTGCTCCCTACCTCATGTATATTACGATAAAAGTAACCGGACTTTTTTGCTTCAGCAGATCAACCTAAACAGGTGTAATGTGAAACTAAACTAGCATGATCCAAGTCTCCGGCTAATTCGTTACTGTCACCTCTTCTAATTTTTTGACGTATTCTTCCCTTGTAAGTTGAACAACTTCAGAGGCGAGTGGACCTTGAGGGTTTCCAAAAAGCGTGCTGAGTATCTGCCTGAGGCATTCATCGCAAAGAAGCTTATGCACCATGGCTGCTGGTAAAACTCGCTGCCACAAAATCGCTCATTACTGGTGGGCCCACCCTATCGTTAATCCCCTGCTCAGCATTATGAAATTCAAATCAAACAGAGATCAGCATGAATTATACAACACGAATTTCCAATTGGAAATAGGTCATGATAAAAAGGACACTATCTATATCCAGGACTCAAATAATAGTTAGTCAAGGTTCCACACCCATCCTATTACTGTTTACTACATGTGCATCCTTCCTTAGGCGTAGGAAAGCCCATCGCCATACTTCTAAGCAAAGTGGTAATGCCTCGAATATTACTAGAACATTCTCAAAACAGAAATTCTAGCTTATGTCTTCACAGAAAACTCAGCAAAATGGAATGAACAGAAGGATCACATAAGGACAATGAGCCAAGTTATCTCGATAGTAACTATTGTTCAAACACTTAAACTAGCCTACAAAAAAAAGACGGGATAAGGAAGACATTTAGCTGACCTGCCATATATGTATTGGGCCAAGAAAGCCTGTTAGATCTTCTTCTGCTTGGTTGTACAGGGACTTGAACCAAAAGATAATGCCCTTCTTTTGGAGTTTCTTCTGTAACTTAAGGTCACCAAGGCTGAAACCCGAACTTGAAACCTGCAAGACCGCTTTCTCCACAAATGGTCTCGTGCTACCTTGCCAGACCGACTCCACCACATCCCTCTACCAAAACTCGTGAAAGATACTCTCCTTTATCAAAGCTGGATCCTAGACATATCCGGATGTGTCCTCGATGAGAATTTATTAAATACTGTTCCCAACCTATTCTGGTAGTACCCAAGGGCCCACTAGGGGTCCCGCTTTGCACATCGAACCGGTCAAAGTGCACACGCTCATGTCACATGCCTTTATTGCTTCGCACGCCTTAGTCACCAATTGTTTCATGTTAGCATGACTCATGGTACCACGTTCGTCGCGCCGTGACCACCTGAGCACCTTTTCACCAAAAACATTGATCGATGGCGCAACCGGAGTTACAGGGTCAAGGGCAAAGGCCTTGGCCAACCCCATGGGGTCGGCCTCGGCCTCCCACAAAGCCATGGGGTCTGCCTCGGCCTCCATGAAGGGTTGGCCTCGGCCTCCATGGGGGGTTGGCCTTGGCCTTCCCCCCGATTGTTCACTCTTTGCGCGAAGTCCCTTTCGCGCTTTGTTCGCTTTATACACTTTGTGTATGACTTTGACACCTTGTTCGTCACGTGGGTACGATTCACGTCGACACGCTCATTGTAACGCAACTTTTGGATTCATCATTGCCCATTGAAAAACCTACCGTCGGCGCGCCCAAAGTTCACCAAAAAAAAGGGAGTGGCCTTGGCCTCCCTCCATGGGAGTTGGCCATTGGCCTTGGCCACCCCCTAGGGTCGGCCTCAGCCTCCCCAAGGGGTCGGCCTCGGCCTCCCCAGGGGTGGTGGCCTTGGCCTTCGCCCAAATCCTTGGCCTATGGCGTCCACTCCTGCGCGCACTTGTTTTCTCGAGTCTTTGCACCTCTGCGATGTTTATGGACGTTCGTACATCAACCTCGCGACGTCCATCGTGCATCAACCTTGCGATGTCCATCGTGCATCAACCTCGCAACGTCCGTCGTCCATCAACCTCTTGACGTCTATCGCTCGTGACTGCATATCGCTTCCGCGATGCCTATCGCCCAAAGTCGCGCGCTACCGCCGAATGACCCGTTGCTGACGACCGCATACCATCACTCCCAACTTTGTCATTACTACATGTTGCATTCATTATTTTGTTATAACAGGCACACTCAACTCATGCCCCGTCTTCGGGACACGCAACGTTCGTCGCCGCGCCCGTGCGCCATTCTCATGATACGCGCCCCCAGCACCAAGTATTGCTCCGCGACGTTCGTCGCTACCCCCGTGGGCCATTCTCATGATATGCGCCCCCCGGCACCAAGTATTGTTCCGCGACATTCGTCGCTGCGCCCGTGCGCCGTTCTCATGATACGGGTATTGTCTCATGCCGTTGGCATCCCGCCCATGCGCCACAATCAATGTCTCGTGCTGTAGGCACCGCGCCCATGCGCCACAATCACGTTACATGCTTCCAGGGGGCTCCGTTCATAGTGCTCCGGCACAAGGACCCCTCTCAGCGGGATGAACTCACAACCTTATAGTCATTGCAGCCACGGGATGAGCTCACAACCTTAAAGTCATTTCTGTCATAATCATGGGGGGCTCCGGCCCTCACAGCGGGATGGACTCACAACCTTATAGTCATCGCCGCCATGGGATGGGCTCACAACCTTAAAGCCATCACCATCACAATCACGGGGGGCTCCGGCCCTCGCAGCGGGATGGACTCACAACCTTATAGTCATCGCCGCCACGGGATGGGCTCACAACCTTAAAGCCATCACCGTCACAATCACGGGGGGCTCCAACCCTCGCAGCGGGATGGGCTCACAACCTTAAAGCCATCGCCATCACAATCTCGGTGGGCTCCGGCACAAGGACCCCTTGCAGCGGGATGGACTCACAGCCTTAAAGTCATCGCCACCACGGGATGGGCTCACAACCTCAAAGCCATAGCCATCTTCATTCTGGGGGGCTCCGTTTGTAGTGCTCCGGCACAAGGACCCTTCACTGCGGGGATAGGCGACTCCTCCGGGACATTATCTCCATCAGGGAGCTCTTCAACTCCCCTTTTGCTAGGTAGACAGCTCCTCCGGGATGCTACCTCGGCCAGTCGGGTAGACGGCTTCTCCAAGATGCTACCTAATGCGTTACGAGTGCTTCGGCACAAGGACTCACCCCCGAGATAGGTGAATCATCTGGGACACTATCTCTGCCAGGATGTCTTCGTGACTGGCCTACGTGCGTCGGCACCCCTAGGGACTATGACCCCCGGGTCACTCCGATATGGGAGTAGGTCTTCGGAGGGCATCGCGCCTAGTCCACCTGGAAGCTGGGCATCGGGTCTTCCCGACCGCTGCCAGGCCTGTAGGACTATGCAAGGGCTTTGGATTGGTGGCTAGATCAAGGGGTACTCTGGCCACACCGACGCTGTGGGAGCTAGTCTTTCTAGACAGACAGAGCAACGCTATGCAGGGCAGGCCGGGTGAATATGCGATTTGACAATCCGTGGAGCACCAGCAGTTGTGGACCCCTTGGTGACGTGTCACTCCCAAGGAGCACCACGTGATGTGTGATGACATCATCATCTCAACCTCTATAAATAGAGGTCTTGAGAATTCATTTGGAGGGCTTGGACATTTTTCTGACAGTTGCACATTCTCAAAACATCTTCACTTTCTCACTCTAGAATCCTAGAGAGAGAAACATACAGGACCCTGACTTTGGACTTAAGCATCGGACTGTGACTGTCGTCGTGTATTCACCCTGCGCCATCGCCCTCGCAACACTGCCACCCTCAGGTTCTGTCTGGGAAGCCCTTAGTCTCTGCCCTTGCTCCACCTTTGCTGTGTCCCACATGAGCGCACTTGGCATCTGACTCGGACTGCATTCCTTGTGGCACCTCCACGTCGACCGCGAACCCACTTTCCTTGGCATCAAATACTATACACAAAATAGTAAAGGAAATGTTTTTCGACAAGGTCAAAGCTGGTAAAACTATGAAAACTGTCGATCAAGATAACTAACACTCCTTCCTAGGGACAAGGATAGCCACTCATCTACTTGAGCAAGGTTTCCAGACAAGAAGCTTTGACGGTAGAAGTAAGGAAGAATTCTAGGAAACCTTCGAGCTAGAAAGTACATTAGTTTCTTCCGTAGTGTCCACTTTTCCCAGATTCTGCGTCTCTCTTCCTTGTTCATGCTTGGTTCATAAGGGTTGACTATTGGCGCAACCATGAATGCAGCTGTATATTTCGTCAAAGATGAATCAAGAGACTAATCCATCTGAAAGAAATTAAGTAAATTTCAACTTGTAGTTATCCTGATGAATCAGAAAACTATAGGACGCAGGCAAATTGCCATGCAGTTATACATTGAGACTCTGTAGTGGCTTCTACAGCTTGTCTAGTAGAGCAGTGTATAACCATTTCAAGAACTGGTGCAGCCATTCATCATAAGCCGTAATTAATTTGCAATTTAGAGAGCTCCAAAACATCCTATAGTATCTAAATAGCCGCACATTCTATTATTTAGCTTTATTAGACAGAGAGTAAGTACATACACATTTTACACAGGTCGTTGACACTTCTTCCGCTTCAAGAATGCTCTTAAGAGATTAAAACGTTTCAAGATTGATTAGAACTTCCATGTATTAAAGGTTGGAGTTATCAAGCTCTAAATCGACCCTAAGCAACTCTCAGAGACCAGTACAGCAGACATGATATGTAATACTTGCAATACCTCAAAATTGAAGATCAAACTACCAGCATACCTGCAAGCCTATCAGGAATGTATCTAAGTGCAGCCCAAGCATGCATGCTTCCACTTGAGTATCCCACCACCCAGAACTTGTCAATTACACCAACAACATATGACAAGTGTAACATATCTATAATTGAAGACTCGAGGTTCCTGTTGGGGTGAGGATCACTATCCCCAAAGCCCGGAAGATCATATGTTATGAAGCGAACACCAAACTCTTGCAGTAAAGAAGTCTTAATTCCAGGTATTCCTAATGCAAAAAAAAAGAGGTGGGGAAGGTGTAATTTGTCCAAGAATTAGCAAAGGAATGTAATCAATCATCATTTTTTGTGACTAAGCCAGTCTGTCAGAATAGTTTAATAGTAATGTGTAACATCAATTTTCTGGAACGTTAACACTCGCTCGATCATTTACACTATAATACTATCTCAAACTCAACCAAATAATACCATCAATCTGTCAGAGCAACTACCCATCAATGAAATCATACTCTTTTATGATTTCATAAGTAAAATACCAAATTGATATCCTACAAAATTAAAAAATACTATTCATCCACGTAGGGGTTCTAATAGAAAACAAACACGGTAACTTAAATTCACTCGCTCGCTAGCCTCAAGTCCAATTTCAAGAATTCTAACGCTGGTTTCTACCTGCAGAAAGGAAGTCAAAGGGGAGTGAGCTTTAAAGATCCCTGTAAGGTCGCACAAAGATTTAAAATAATAGAAACGATTCGGACGATTTTATATTTAAGCCAAATAAAAACTTTTAATATGGGGAACAGAACGATTCAAACAATTTTTCTATATACAATCAAATGATAATGTCAAAAGGGTTTTCAAAGAAAACCACATCAATTTCAATATAAATATAGGGATGAGTATCAACTCAGTTTCCTTAAATCAATAACTATTTTTTTTAAAACACTTAAAGTGCGATAAAATATAAACAGGAAATGTTGAACATGAGCAGTACAGAAGCAAAGCCACCCCGGCAGTGCTCGATCGCTTTACATATGCATATGTACACTGACTAGTCCATCTAGGTACTAGTTAAACCCATCCAACAGACCATCCTTATAACGCCAACAATACTACATGAGTTAGTAACTTGGGAGCCATAATGATGGCCAATATTGTTACGCATTAGAAAGCGGACCGGGTTCATAGTTAGGTTGGTCCCGTGCGAGGTGCGCTTTGAGTTACACAATTTCAGAGTTAGGAGTGAGCACGTGGGGGTATTATGATATTAGGTTTATAGTAATGTAGCATAGATTGTGTTCTAACCAATGAATTATCAATCTAGGTTTATTCAGAGATCATTAATCGACATCGAGGTTGGTAGCATTGCTTAGCTTGAATCGAGGTAAGGATTTCTTTCTGAACCCAATTTCGTTATTCTGTTTCAAAAGTTTGTAATAACAGATCTACAAAATACATTGATTGTTGATTTCTATGTTTGAAATAAAAAGCGGTTGTTTTGAAACTGTCCATGAAACCCTAATTTAAGCTTGATAGCGATCGTTTGGAATTCGTTACTCTCATCTGTTTACTAAATTCAATCATTGTAAAATGTTTTGAATTGTGTTTAAATTCCTTGAACATTATCAAATGCATTTATTGCTTCTCAATGTTGATATGAGTTAGTAATTTGGGAGCCATAAGGATGGTCAGTATTGTTGATGTTATAAGGATGGTCTGTTGGATGGGTTTAACTAGTACCTAGATGGACTAGTCAGTGTACATATGCATATGTAAAGCGATCGAGCACTGCCAGGTGGCTTTGTTTCTGTACTGCTCATGTTCAACGCTTCCTGTTTATATTTTATCACACTTTAAGTGTTTTAAAAAAAATAGTTATTGATTTAAGGGAACTGAGTTGATACTCATCCCTATGTTTATATTGAAATTGCTGTGGTTTTCTTTGAAAACCCTTTTGATATTATCATTTGATTGTATATAGAAAAATTGTTTGAATCGTTCTGTTCCCCGTTTTAAAAGTTTTTATTTGGCTTAAATATAAAATCGTCCGAATCGTTTCTATTGTTTTAAATCTTTGTGCGACCTTACTGGGCTCTTTAAAGCTCACTCCCCTTTGACTTCCTTTTTGCAGGTAGTAACCAGCGTTAGAATTCTTAAAATTGGACTTGAGGCTAGCGAGCGAGTGAATAGTATTTTTTTTATAATTTTGTAGGATATCAATTTGGTATTTTACTTATGAAATCATATAAGAGTATGATTTCATTGATGGGTAGTTGCTCTGACAGATTGATGGTATTATTTGGTTGAGTTTGAGATAATATTATCTTAGTGTAAATAATCGAGCAAGTGCTAACATTCTGAAAAATTTCGGGATGTTACATAATGTACCTACCTGCAAGTCTGGATGAAAGGAAAGAATGTGGAGCAATCATGGTATATCTAGCTCTGTCAGCTGGAACACCTTGCTCCTGATAAGCCAAGTGTCTACCATCCGGTAGCAGTATACGTGTAGCATTAGGAGGATGTATACACAGTTTCTGTGTCACTTGACTGGTAGTGTCAATTTCAGTATTTACAAGTATTGCTGCATATCAGTTAAGTATGTGAGTAAGATGTTCTAATTAAAAGTGACACATGTTCACGAGTCACAACAACTTTGAAGGATGAACAGTAGGTCTATGGGACAAATATTTAAAACAATTACCAAAGGGACAATGTATAGTCAACAATTTTTAGAGAACAGTCAAATTAAAAGTGAGCAACTTTTTGCAGCTTATTTTTCTTAACAATTGTCCATACAAATTATGCAGATAATAGGGATTCATATTGCATGAAATCTTCTACAAGCATAACATATTGGTTAAACTAAGGAACATGACATTATTTGTAATTTTGAATTCCAAGAAAAAACTCGGTGGGGAGGGAAAAAAATCCTTAAAATCTCATCTTGACAGATGACAAGCTTCTATACCTCTCTCTCCCCCACCCCCAAACACAAATGCACGCACCCCGAAACAGCATCAACACCCACAACATGTGCCCGCGCAAAAAGAAAAGACAAAAGCGGGAAATCCCCTAGTGTAGCTCCTTCTATGTGTCATTCGTAGTTGGAATGTTGCACATTAGGTGAGATTGGTCCAACAGTCGTGTGACTTCAATATTCTTAAGTAGGTATATCCAAACTTCCCACCACCCCCACCCCCACCCCGCGCCCCAAACGACTCTGCACTCTCATCAGCAGCCCCATGCTTTCGTTTCTGTCGAAGTTTACCTCTGTATGTTGCTGAATTTCTTCAGTTGGACATCCTCCCTATTCCCAAAGCTCTGCCACGTTCATCTAGATATTAAGGGAAACATTGTGCTATTTTTGCAACAGAAAAGTAGTTCCTTAACTACAAGTATAAAAAACCGGCAGACATCAGAAATCCACGTACATAAGAAGCCATGCCAAATTTTCTAATTATCTCACTAGCAAGTTCCTATCCAGATAAATGGTGACCATAACATAATTCCATCTCGTTTTAGTATTCATATACAATTAGTCGCTGGAATCAAAACTAAAATCTGTCATATATGCAAGATGAGGTTCACAAACGAAAAAAAAGAAAAACAAAACAAAACAAAATGATCTCTTTAACTCTATCACGGTACTCAATCTTTGAAATTCACAAAGAAAATGACAACGATTTCAGCTAGCAATGTGATTAACCTTAATCACTCCAAAAGCTCAACTTCTAAGTTAGTAGTTTTCCAGAACAAACACATTCCTAATTCAAATATTCAACCAAAGCACTGATAAATAGCAAATTCAGAAATATAAACAACAAGAGTCACTGCAATTCTATTTTTGCGATATAGAATAGAGAATACTAAGGAGAATATGCAACTAACAATGTTAATTGCCTCGAAATGCGTGAAAAATTCCATGGAGAGCAAACATTTACGCATTCCTCACGTCTTCATTCATTTTCCAAGTAACAAAAAATTTAAACATAACCAGAAATTACATGCAACCGCGAGAAATAACATGACCAAAACGACACTCCACGAGTGGGTAGGATCACGATCCTCCGGCAAGTACTCGTTCAAGAACCTCAATCTCTTACAAACACTCACGCAGGACGGCGCGACTTTCCTCACGACGAACGACTCCTCTCTCAGTAAATTCTGCCTCACCACGTCCCTGTATCCCTTGCCGAACTCCACGCTCATCTTCGCCAGTCCCTTACCAAACTACACCACGTGAAACCTCCAGTCCTTCGTAGCCAGAGCTCCTCCGCCTCTAATTGCGGCGGCGGCTGCGGTGGCGGTGTATCGGATGCCTCCGTCATCGATCGCGGGGTCTCGCCACGTGTCGTTGACTCCGGACATTTTAGTCGAACTTTTTCTTGCTATAAAATGAATCAAAAACACTTGAATGGGGTGAATTTTAAGCTTATTATCACGTGGATAGAATATAGATAGTGTGTGTACGTACTGTTTGTATCTATATAGGTAGAGATTGTGACTCTATGTTGAGTTCTTTTGTTTTTGGTGGCCATGGATGGTCTGTTTTGAGCTTTTTGGGAAAGTGAAGGGGAGGAAAGGGAAATTTTGTATGAGGGGGTGGAGGGTGAAGATACGGGCCACGTAGGCAAAAAGTGGGGGTATCTGATAGGGGGACAATGGTGGTTGCGTAGTGGGGTTGGTTGGTGGTTTACAGGGAGTAACGGTTGTTACCCGCTATTGCCTGGACAGTGACCGGTTAATTATTCTATTAAGAAACTAAATTTTGTTTTTACATCACCTTTTTTTTAAAGAAGAATTTAAATAGATAAGGTGGATAGCAACTGGCACTTATGGCCTCATAGGATATACGAAAAAGGAGCCGTGTGGTTATACGAAAGGAGAGTCTAAAGCGAGAAAGTTGAAATAAGTTGAAATAGATAAATCATTCGCAGTAAATAAATACGAATATATCCAGAAGTGAGCTCAAAAGAGAGAAATGTTTTAGAGGCAGCATCTATGGGTCCTAAAGGATAGGAATTGCCAATCCTAGACCACATAAGCGAATCGGAGGCACGACAAAGACCCCATGACAAGAGGCCGAGCTTCGAGACACTCGAAGTCTCACACCTTATTCACACATGTACATACTAAATAGAGAACAATAAAAATGCTCTAAAAGTGAAGAACAAGAAGGACGAAATTGAGTTTTAAACCAACAGTAGATTACATCCGTAGTATCTATCAGAAATAGAACCCATCAAGTTTTTATGATGTTAAACTTGCGATACTGAAATGTAATGAATCTAAGAACAGCTATCTAGATCACATGAGTCTTGATAAAAGATATAAGGAAAATAAAGAGCGACAAGGTCCATGACGCTGATTTCCAAGCAATGACGCACAATGACTCCTGAACAGAAATATTGGAGGTTGATCTTCAAAGGCTGTAGGATGCCCATTTGATCGAGATACAAAATATAAAGGTGAGCTTAAAGCCCCGCAAGTATCCACCTAAATTTCATAGCTAGTACAACAGTCTGATCTTCATTTTGGATGATAACAGCGAAAAGGAATAATAAAATGTAAATAAGGTAAAAGATTAGAAGTTGTTAAAGGTGTTTGTATAAAAGGGATTAAAGTAGGTTTAATGTAACAAAATTATCTTATAGTGTATTCAAATTGAACATTTAATGTTGTTTAAATGTAATGATATTTGGTAAATCTTAATTCTAGACAATGTGGATTATGGATTTAATCCTTTTATATTTTTTTGCCAAATACTTTAATATGAATTTAATCGTGTTTGATCAACATAGAATCAATACAAACAATCACTTAGTCCCTCAACTCAACAATTCTTACTTCAACAAGAAATTTGGCTCATCTGTTGACCGAACCCATGGAGCTTCCCTAAACCCGGTCTCTGTCCAAACCAAAGAGCGGTGTGTGACTGTGAGGAAATGTGATTAGGCCCCCCTCACTTCCTGTTAAAGGTGGTGCTCCCATTTTTCTGCCATTTTCAGCCTCTCTCTCCATATATATATATATATATATATATATATATATATATATATATATATATATATATATACACTCGTCACCGATTACCCGTTTATGCATGTCGGTATCGCGCATGCTCCTCTTCTTTGCTTCATCTTCTTCAGTTACTCCTTCATCTTCGCCTCTTTCCAGTTTCCGTATCCTCCGCTGTCTCCGTTTCCTCTCCCCTTCTCCAATCAACTGCACTAGCTCTCTCACTGCCCACTCTCGATCCATCATGGCGTACCAACAGGTACCATCACTTGCACAATCTTTCATTTTCATTTAGTATGCGAGTATCGTTTGTTCTATTCGTTAATCTGCTCATTACCAGGAGAGACTTTTTGGTTAATCAGTGTCTGTGTATGTGCACGTTATTCATATGTTGAATTTGATACTATGCAGTGCGGTAGTTACGCATTTTTGTTAATTATGTGTATGATTGTGGAGTATCTGGTAACTTGTGTGATGATAGTTTACCTTCGCTCATGTAATTGCATCGCTCACGTAATTGCAAGTAGTCGTGATCCAGGGGTGATATAACTCAAATATAATTCCCAATAATTGGGGGACACCCGGCGAATCCCAGTCAAACTTGGAGACTTATGATCAGGATTCTAAAAGAGTCCTCAGAGATTGTGACGTGATCGTCGAGGATCCTAACACTATCCTAAAACATCTGGCCCACGGCCCAGTCCTACTAGGACTCTCCTCTTACAGCTATATAAAGGGGTCTACCCCCATGTATGAGGACGAGGACACAATTCATGCTTTTTCAGAGTTATTATTCTGTAGCTGCGCTCTGACTTAAGCATCAGAGAGTTCTCCGCCGAGACCCCACCCGGCGGTTACTCGTTTTCTGTCTTGCAGGTCATCGGTCAAGGCTCGGGTTCCGAAATTTGTGTGGAGCATATTTTTAGCAGCAACAGATTGGCGCCATCGTGGCCTACCACGCCGTCCATAATGATAGGCACCCCGCTGCAGAACTGCAACCGCAATCTTTCCGTCATCATGCCGGCAACCTTCCCGGACGTCGTGCTGTCCACCGCACCCAAACGACGATGCTACGGCTTCGCCGACCAGGTCCCTGACATCATCGCCGTTGCACTAGCCAAGCCCTAACGTCGCCGCTAATAGTAATTTTTGGACCGCTCTTGCCGTGGCGCTACCGCCTCCCTGCAATGGCCAACTCTGTTTCCAGAGACATGATCTGTTCGGTGGATGGAAAGAATCAGCAGAATGAAAAAAAAAGGCTCAGGTTTATGTTTTGGACCCATCTTTTTTAAAATTCTGCATTCATACCCAAAAAAGTTCAGGTTTATGTTTTGAAGCCACAGGGTTTTCTTTATTCAACATATGCCACAGCTTTTAAGTGCATTAGATTTTTTGCCTAGGAAAGCTGCATATATTTAAGACCCTAAGGGTCTAATTTATTTGACCTAGGCCGTGTGTTTTTTAAAGTATTGAGCTTTTAACAAGGCCAATTTAAATTCAAGACCCACAAGGTCTCAATCATTTAACATATGCTGCACACTCTTTAAAAACGGCGTATACTTCATCGCATGTTTGTCGCTAAAAAGAATTAAGTGACTATGATTTAAGGCTCTAGCAAGCCTCCAAAGGCTGCTTCCCTGTGCACTCCTATGCTACCTAGACCTATTTGTTTGGGTGTAGCATTACCCAGTTGCGCCAATTAGTGCAAGCACGTCGCAAGTCGAGGGCATCCGATTGCTATAACATATTAAGCTAACCTGCGACACGCAGTGCAACACACCCCTGTCAGCTAACTGACAAAACCCTAATGGGGTCGCGGTGACTAAAACACCGCTATTAATTCTGTGTTAAAAACATAGTTGCATTTTATATGCTTTATTGCTTCAGAGGCTTTTTTTTCAGTCATGTACTTTTATTTCTTGCAAGGGTTTAAACAATGCATGCAAGCATCAACAGTGACATATAAACCACTTCTTAAGCAAGGAACAAATTCATAGCACCAGGCGACTTAAAAGTCACGCCTAGGGTTTCTGCTGCAGTATCTTGCCATCATGGCATTATATATCGTTTCATGGTCATACCGTGGCTATATCTATGGCGTATTCACATCTCTGCTCATTGAGAAGCTAGTTTAACAATGATGGAAGCACACATGCTGCCACCACATCTAGTGAAATCAAAATTCATCGCCAACCTCTGCTAACAACATCTAATATGTCTAGTACAACTGCAAGCTCAAGCATGCAACCAATAAATCGAATCTAGTCGTTTCTCAGTACATCAATAAACTGCGACAACTTCTCTACCAATCATCAGTGACATCTTTCTCAGACGGACTCCGCATTCTCTAGCTTTATATGCTCGCAGACAGGGAGGTTCACCACAGTGACCATATTAAGCACTCCATGACCCGTGCCTTCTTATTTGGCACCGCGGCAACAAGGACGAGAAACCCCCGAGGGCGCGTATGACAAGAACACTAAGTTCCATCAAACCCCCGAGGGCCCATACGACGAGAACTCCTAAGTTCCGTCAAACCCTCGAGGATATTTGCATGAGCTCTGCGCTCTATCCGCCCCGAAGGCGCGCACGACGAGAACTCTTAAGTTTCATCAAACCCTCAAGGGTATTTACATGAGCTCGAGCTCAATCCGCCCCTGAGGGCATGTAAGATGAGAAATTTAAGTTCCGTCAAACTTTCATGAGCTCTCCGTCCGCCCCCGAGAACTCTAACTTCTGTCAAACCCTCGAGGGTATTTGCATGAGCTCCGCGCTCCATCAGGCCCTGAAGGCGCGTACGATGAGAACTCTTAAGTTTCGTCAAACCCTCGAGGGTATTAACATGAGTTTGGCACTCTATCTGCCCTCGAGGGCGCGTACGAGAACTTTAAGTTTCGTCAAACTCTCAAGGGTATTTTCATGAGCTTTGCACTCTATCTGCCCCTGAGGGCACGTACAACGAGAACTTTAAGTTTCGTCAAACCCTCGAGGGTATTTTTATGAGTTGGTTGCTCTATCCGCCCCCGAGGGCATGTACGACGAGAACTCTAAGTTCCGTCAAACCCCCGAGGGTATTTACAAGAGCTCTATGCTCCATCAGTCCTCAAGGGCGCTTACCAGAACTCTACGTTCCACTAGCCCTCTAGTACGGTCCCTCGAGGGACGAACACCCCCAAGGGTGACAGGATAGAGCTCGAGCTCTATCTCTATCCGAACAGTTTAGCTACAATTCTAACGCGTGAAATGGCAAAGGACTATGGGACTCTATCCCCTCACCATTCTTTGTCAATTCAAAACCCAACCAAGCGTGAGTGCGAGGCTTCTTTGCCAGCTCTTAGTTGATGATAAGAGTTCACAACAAAGTAAAACGTAAACATGATGTGGACATTCAAACACTTAGCACATGCAACAACTTGCATGCACAGCTTTGTGCCATATCCCGAGAGAGGATATCGTGGGGCACAACCTCTAAAGGATCTCAACATTGCATGATTCATCTTCCTAAAGATGATTCTGAATAGCCTATTTAGGTAAAATTCTAAAGACTTAGCTCTCGAGAGCTAGTGTTCTAGCGCCCTACTTGGGCAAAGCTTAAAGCTCCCGCTTAGGTAGGAGCACATGGAGGAGAGAAATATTATTACCCCTATAAGTGGGTGGAGAATCCCTTATAAATCTGATGCGTGTCTCGAGACACCAGGTATAAACTTCCTCAGCCAAACATTTTGGCTAAGGAAGTGGGGGGCTTATGGTATAACTCAAATATAACTCTCAATAATTGGGGGACACCCAGCGAATCCCAGTCAAACTAGGAGATTTATGATCAGGATTCTAAAAGAGTCCTTCGAGATTGTGACATGATCCTCGAGGATCCTAACGCGATCCTAACACATCTGGCCCACGACCCAGCTCTACTAGGATTCTTCTCTTACATCTATATAAAGGGGTCTACCCCCCAGGTATGAGGACGAGGACACAAGTCATGCTTTTTCAGAGTTATTATTCTGTAGTCGCGCTCTGACTTAAGCATCAGAGAGTTCTTCGCCGGGAACCCCACCTGACGGTCACTCGTTTTCTGTCTTGTAGGTCATCGATCAAGGCTCGGGTTTTGAAATTTGTGCGGAGCATATTTTTAGCTAGAGATGTCAAACGGGCCGGGCTTGGGCCGCTCGGCCCGAGTCCATCAGGCTTGAAGAGAAATCGGGCCGGGGCCGGGCCAAGGAGGCTACAATCCGGGCCTGGCCGGCTGAGGGGAAATTCTAGGCCCGGTCCAGGCCCTGGCCCTAGGCCCAATTTCTAGGGCCGGGCTTGGGCCGGCCCGGGCCCTTTTTTTTTTTTTTTAATTTTCTTGTTATTCAATTTTAAATTTCATCTTTAGGCATGTCCAATTTTCAAATTTTGACAAATCTAATTTTTATCATTTTATTTCATTATATGTAATATTCATATATATGTATGTATGTATGTATAGATATATTTATTTGTCTCTCATTTTATTTTTTGCTATATGTTAAATCTTTTCTTACTCTTCTTGGTGATCTTTATTAATAAAATCTGAACACATAACTAGCCGTTATATTGCTGTTGGGGGGGTAAAAGTGGAATTTTGGGGGAATATATCCGTTGGAGGAAAAGGGGGAGAGAAAGGGGGGAAAAACAAAAAATTCAAACAGGTGGGGCCGGAACTGGGCCCAGAACCGGGCCGGAACCGGGCAAGGGCCGGAACCGGGTCAGGCCTGGCCCGGGCTTTTCCCCAAATTTTTTCGGCCTGGTCCAAGCCCAGGCCCTAAGCCCAATTCCTCCGGGCCAGCCCTGTTCATGAACGGGCCGGGCCGGCCCGGGCTTTTTTCGAGCTGGGTTGGGCCGGGCCGCGGCCGCGCCCCTTTGACAACTCTATTTTTAGCAGCAACAAGGGGGTAGGGGTAGGGTAATTTTTTGGTCAATTCCACCCTCGAAGAATTAGACTATCCGGCACTTGAACTACAAAGAAGAGTCTGGTCCGATCTGAATTCAGGTCTTCAGCTGGAGGGGGATCCGCAGTGATGGACTTGGATGCGCCTTGATTGGGGCACGTATGGCCTCAATTTCCTGGGTCAGGGAAGGCCTTTCCTCTAAACCACCGAATGGATGGCACCCAAGCCTGTGGTACTTCTCCTTCCTTTAAGTTATTTCGTACGTCACCAGCTTCGCATCTGAGGCTGGATGTGGCTTCTTTCTGGATATTGTCATATTTTCTTGACTAGTAAGTTCTTATCCCCTGGATCTAGGGGGTAGGGGGTAGGGTAATTTTTTACCTCACAGCTTATTCCGCCTACACCTTCTTTACCAAAAGCCCTTGTCTGTGGCTATCTTCTACATTCTCTGCCATCTTCCATAAAAAATTACCCTACCCCTTATCCTCTGGATCTGTGCATGCCTGTGCGGGAAAATTGTTATTCTGGAGACTGGTTGGAGCAAGATAGAGGAAGATAGAGAGCAAGAGTGGTTAGAGAGGAAGACTCTAGTAATCTGAAAAATGTTCAAAGTAATTGTTTGGAGTTCTGTGGGAGTCTCTTTGTTTGGTTACAGAATTTGAGTTCCTTTAAAAGAAATGATTTTGTTCAATACGTGTGTGCGCTGTGTGCTTGTGCTCGCTATGTGGGTGCATGCTTAGTTTCTTTTGAACTTGTTAACTGTATATTTGTGGGAGCAACAGTTGGATGTTAATGGAGTTCTATTTAAGCTGTGGAATATCTGGTGACCGCGTAATGTTTTGCTATCCATTTTGTAATACTGCCATGTTAGACTTATTTACTTATTCATGAATACACGAATCCAATTGATTCTTCTTGTTACAATGATCCAGGAGTCAGTCATTTTTTTTAGTTTGTCTGTATTGTGTTTGCAAGTGAATGCTAGCAGTTTTGCACTTGTGAGTTGTTCTTGTTTGCTTTTCATATAAGATCATCTGGCTGCTGGCCTTTCTGATTCGCTTTATGTACTCATTGCGAAACATTTGATTGCTATTTGTTTTGAGAGTTAGGTCAGTTTCATTTGATTTGCCTGTCATGTTATTCTTGGCCACCTTTCTTATATGACAACTGTTGTTGAATCTATTGCTTATATCTCTTTTGGTGGTGTTTGGAAACTGTTATGAAACGCAGCAACTACGAAGCAATATATTGAAGAACAAAGAAACGAGAAATTTAAAAAAATAATAATTAAATGCACAACACAAGAATTACAAGGTTCACTAATATGGCTACATCCCCGGAGTATGACCAAATTTCGATTTCACTATTCAGCACTGTTACAGCCAAAATCCTAACCCCCATACTTTGTTGTGGTTTTCTCTCTTTTACCCAAAACAATACAAGATCACTTATATTTATTTAGAGCTCAAAGGTGACCTTTCCCTAAATTACCAATGTGGGACACCCACACAAAACTAGTTTCAGGTCACTGCCCCCATTGTAACAATCTCTCTGGATTAAAATCAGGCTCCACATACAACAATCTCCCACTTGGAGACTGATACAACTCCCATTGTGGAACTCCACACAAATGCTGGTCATACTCATCCAAGAAGCATCAACAAAGACTAATCAAAGTTGAGCATAAGCTCAACTTTTCCTGTCAATCACATTCGTTAACATGTCCGTGGGATTCTTATTGCCTTCAATCTTCTCCAAGTTCAGTTGTCCATCCTCTAACAGAGACCGTATAAAGTGATACATCAACTGAATGTGCTTGGTCCTCGAATGAAATGCTGAATTCTTAGCAAGATGTATTGCACTCTGACTATCAGTCCATAACTTGCAATCTACTTGTCAATATCCCAGCTCTGTCAACAATCTCTGAAGCCAAATTATTCTGCATCTGTTGTAGACAATGCAACAATCTTCTGTAACTTAGAGATCCAGCTTACTGCAGTCCCTCCTACAGAAAAAATATATCTCGTGGTGCTTCTCCCATTGTCTCTATCACCTGCATGGTCTGCATCTACATAGCCTCGCACATATATGTTATCACCCTCAAAACATAAGTAGAACCTGGATGTTCCTCTCAAATACCTGAGAATCCACTTCACTGCTTGCCAATGCTCCTTTTCTAGGTTTGTCATGAATCTGCTCATAACTCCAACTGCATGTGCAATATCCGGCCTTGTACTGACCATGGCATACATGAGACTTCCCACAGCAGAGGTGTACGATACCTGTGCCATGTATTCTTCATCTTCCCTATTCTTGGGACTCAACTCCTTTGAAAGCTTAAAGTGGGCTGCTAAAGGAGTCATCACAGGTTTAGAGGCGTGCAAGTTAAATCTCCTCAAAACCTTATCAAACTTTTCCTGCGATAACCGTAACTTTTTCTGTTTTCTGTCCCTGGTTATCCTCATGCCAAGAAGTTGTTTTGCCTCACCCAAGTCCTTCATAGAGAAAGTACTCGCCAACTTCTTCTTGAGTTCATTAATCCTTCTCATGCTTGAACCTGCTACAAGCATATATATCATCTACATACAGAGTTAAAATAATGAAGTCCTCACTATTAAACTTCTGAAAATAAACACAGTGATCAGAGTCACATCTAGTGAAGTTTGTCTGCTTCATGAAACTGCAAACTTCAGATACCACTGTCTAGGAGCTTGTTTTAGGCCAGGGTTCCTCCGTTTGACCGTTTAATTTCCACTTTTCCCTTTCCAACAATGCTACACCGATATCCATTTTCGACAGTCACATGTCCATCATCACCATGAATATAATCACAGAAACAATCCTTATGAGGAGTACATTGAATCGAGGTTCCTGAGTCTACGTACCACACTTTGGAATTATCATCCACTGTAGCAGAGAGACATAAATCGTCATATGTCTGTTCGTTTGAACTTACCATGTTTGCCCCTTCATCATCACCTTGTCTTCCCCCTGCTCCTTTTTTTTCTTTGGTTCCGTACAATCATTCTTCTTATGACCTTCCTTGTTACGATTCCAGCACACTATGGTTTTCCCTTTGGACTTCAACTTGCCTCTTGATTTTGATCTTCCTCTTGTAGGACTTCTTCCCCTATTATTCTGCTTGTTATTCTGTCTACCTCTGGATTCCACGGACAAAGCAGTACTAGATGATATACCATCACCAATTGTCTTTCTCCGCATTTCGTTATTTGTCATAGAGCTCACAACATCATTAAGTGTTAGCGTTCTAGAAATAGTAGAATTACTCACTGTCATCCCGAAGTTATTCCAACTATCAGGCAGTGAACACAGAAACAATAAAGCCCTAATTTCATC
Organism: Escallonia herrerae; assembly: GCA_033070095.1. Classification (NCBI taxonomy): domain Eukaryota; kingdom Viridiplantae; phylum Streptophyta; class Magnoliopsida; order Escalloniales; family Escalloniaceae; genus Escallonia; species Escallonia herrerae. The sequence goes on from JAVXUP010000465.1 coordinate 107,959, forward strand.
ATCAAAATTAATGCCGACAGATTCCAATTGATTTGTAACACCGTTAAAATCATTTAGATGATCAACAACATAACCATTTTCAGACATCCTTATATTAAACAGTCTCTTCATAAGAAATACCTTATTCGAAGAAGAAGGTTTTTTCATATAATTTCTCTCAACGCTTTCATACAGCAGCAGTAATTTCTCCTTGGAGATATTGAATGCAACTTGTGGGGTTAGGCTAAGTCTTACGGTAGCCAAGGCCTTTCTATCCAAAATCGCCCACTCACTCGCATTCATCACTTCAGGTTTCTCTCTCACCAGCGGTAGATACAGATCCTTCTGATACAAATAGTCTTCAAATTGCATCTTCCACCACTGAAAATTCATACCATTAAACTTCTCGATCTTTCCTTTACCTTCTTCAGCCATTGCTCCCACTCAAACGTAAAACCAACGTGAGTAAAACCTGAACCCAAGCTCTGGTACCAGTTGTTACGAAATGCAGCCACTACGAAGCAATATATTGAAGAACAAAGAAACGAGAAATTAAAAAAAAAATTAAACGCACAACACAAGAATTACGAGGTTCACCAATATGGCTACATCCCTGGAGTATGACCAAATTTTGATTTCACTATTTAGCAGTGTTACAACCAAAATCCTAACCCCCACTCTTTGTTGTGGTTTTCTCTATTTTACCCAAAACAATATAAGATCACTTACATTTATTTAGAGCTCAGAGGTGACCTTTCTCTAAATAACCAATGTGGGACAAGACAACTTATATACTTGGGCTAAGTTATGATCTTCTCTCAATAACCAATGTGGGACACCCACACAAAACTAGTTTCGGGTCACTGCCCCCATTGTAACAATGTCTCTGGATTGAAATCAGGCTCCACATACAACATTGTTGATGACACACCAAGTTTGTTTTGTCATTCTCTACTCTGTAATTTGGCGAGTGCAGTTATAGCTGCAAGGGCATTGCTTACATCAAATTAGAACAATTGAGACTCATTCTTGAGATGATAATGAAAGAATTTCAGTTAGTTGCTGCATATACTTGGTTTTCTGACAAGCACCTATTTTCTCATGCTTTCCTTTAAGCGCTAAGATTTTTGTTCATGTTTTTTGATATGCTGCGGAGAGATGAACATAAAGAACAAATGTGGCAAAAAAAGCAAAGTCACAAGAAGTTATACAGGCTATCTCCATTTGCAGAAGGTGGGTCTGCATTGGCTGAAGAAGATGTCACCAAGAGAATTCATACGTCTAGTACTGCTGAAAGCAGTAGGTCATCGAACACTTCAGCACCCTCTATGAAGTTTGGGACTGCTGGATCTGCAAACCATCGTCCCGTGCATGAACAAAAAACTATTTGGAAGCAAAAATCACATGGCACTACTGGAGCCAAAGAAGTAGAAGTTGGAAAGGCAACTATAAGTCAGACAGAGGTCAGAAACATCAGAAATTAACTCAAATAGTTTCTGAAGGAAAAAGCAGCTCTGATCTGAGTAGGTTGTTCAAGGGTAAAATATTGGAGAACTTCGTTGTGGACAACTCCACATACTCACTTGCCTAAATATGAGCAACATTCTATCCCAACTTTGAAAATGAAAAATCTGACCAAGAGGTAATTTTCTTTTTATCTAGTTGAAATGAATTTCTAGATTACCATCATGCGTTTCCTGGCATGGCAAGTGATAAAAGTCGCATCCTTTATTGATAACCAATCTCGCTTGGATTTACATTACCACGTGCTTGTGCACACGTTAGAAAAGAAAGGGGAAGACTTAGAGAAAAGAGATACATAGAATGAAGGTAGATGCATTTATGTTTAGGCTTTTCTAATTCATTGTTAATCTTCATATCGCCATTCTTAGTATAACTTATGCTTTAGATATTTACAAAATTATTCATCAATATTGAACAACCAGCTTCTTATACTATCACGTTATATTAATTGGCATTGAGGTATTTGTAAATTTCTGTGAAAAGTAGCATTTATGTCCCAGTGACTAAGATTATGCAACCTTTACCTGGTGATTTTAATCTTTAAGGCTAGGCCTAAAACCACACAGAAGCTGACATTACTTCGGCAAACATCGTTGCAGCTTTGGCATTAATGTATCCATCTCTAATACAGACTTTTGATAGACGAGTAAAAATGTGGAACTTTCCAAGGAGTAATTCTTGTATGGGGCCTCTCAATACGTCATTCTATGGGAACAACAAACTGCTTAGATGCATACATTTTCTGCTTACACTCCCACCTATTGTGTAGTTGGCGATTCCCCATTTATTGGCCCCTTTGATGTCATGTTGGGTTTGGTTTTCTTGTTTCAAAGTGTTCCCTTTCTTTTCCAAAAGTAATGGAACCAAAAGAGGATCAGATTGGCTGTTGACTGCTAACTATAGATCATGAGCCAGCGCGGTTTTGTATTCAAGTGGCCATACTGCACATTTTTCAGAATATATGCTTGCTTGAGCTGGTATATCATCTTCTGATGATCTTGTGGATATACATGAGCTAAATTCTAAGATGTGACCATATTTCCATACTTGCATTTTTGTTCACGTATTATTCATTTTATTTGCCCTTGCTTGAGCTGCACTTGTATCATTTAAAAATTCCCAGTAAGCCTATTAGGCAAAATGGAAATTGGGTCTGAAGTTTTAAGCATTTTGCTTGTATCGTTCCAGGTTAGGATGAGGATGATAGAGACAGTCTCAAAAGGCCTGGCCACGATGGAGGTACGTAATGATTGTTTTGTTATCGGCTGTGATCTTATGTCTTCTACGTTAAGTAGATGCTCAGATTAACTTTCGCTGTAGGCCTTCTCTTAGTGATTGGATGCTTTTCTGTGGAAATGTCCAAAGTTTTCTCTTAAACACTCTGGATCTCTTTTCATGTATGCTGGTCATGCGGGTGGAGCATATGCCAAGAACAGCTAGGGCAATGTGTATGCTCAGGACATGTGAACCTTGGTTTACATTGTTTTCTTTTCCCTTTATCTTTCGTCGATAATTCTACTCTCACGCATATTTCTTCAACTAGGAGTCAAACTTACTCTATGCAACAGGCTTATTCATCTTTTATGATGATTGCTGCTATTGTAGTTGAAATTATAAAACTCAGACATGTACAATTAATGTCCTGCATCTTTCAATTTCTAATTGTTCCACAAGTGGCAAGTCAAGGTTGAGTAAGCAATATTATGTGGTAATGTGGTATTATTCCTTAGGTTAAGTCTATTTCTACACGCTATTATGCTTTTTCACACCTCATTTTGCCGCTAAAAAGTCCATTAGCGACAAATCCTAACCTGTTATTGACAAAATGTATGGGTGTGCATATACCTAAATATTCCTCGTTTGCACTATGTGTAAGCTATCTCTGTAGGTCCCAAGACATGATCTCGGATCCATATTCTAGCATTTAGCTAGGTGCATAGCTAGTGCTGGATAAATGGCATTTGCTCTTCTGATAGTTTCTTTCTTTCTACCTCTCTCATGTTAGCTTGTTGGCTTATAACCGTGCAAATGTTGTTTAGTAGGTTTTTTGGATAAACACTTTGTATGTATATTTTGTATGCCGGCGTCCATTAAGCCTGTTGCACTTATATTATTTAACTGGTTGTCATGACAGATGCTATGCGTGTGCATAATACAGAGATAAGCAATTTGAGATGTCTAGTAACATTGAAGTAACCAATTTGATATTATAGGATAGTTATCTCTTGTATTTTTCTAGTACTAAATATTGGGGGATATAGGGTAGCGATCATATGTCAGCTTGTTTCCTTTTGTTGCTTAGTTTGTGTAAGTTATTCCTTATTTCAAGAGTAGGGTGGGGGTTGGGCTGATATTAATAAATAGCTCAGAAATTTTCACTTGTGAGGAACTATATATCCAAGAATTCTAGCTATGGAGGATTCAGTCAATTAAAAAATAGGATATTATTCTCATGCTCTGTTTACATCATTTAACATACTACACCATGTCAGTTAGTTACGTGTCAGTGTTACATAGTTCCTTTTTATTGGCTTTTCTCCCTCCTCCAAACCTGAAAAATTATTCTTTGTGAAGTCAAAGGGAGGGTTCGTTGAAGGAAAATTCATCAAAGCACACTTCATTGTTACGAACAGAGTTCAGAAAGTGCAGTTGGGAACTTATAACTCGACTATAAATGGATACAAATTGATTTGGGTGGTGGATCAGCAAATTTGTGTCAGGCCACTCATGGTATATTGTCTGGATGTAGGTGTAGCAGGTGAGTAGAGAATACCCTTCCCCGCACAGGACAATTTAAGCTTCAGTTAGTTGATCATAGGTTGGTTTTTTTTTTACACTGTCTGATGCCGTCCAAAAATAGTTTACTTGGTGAAGCTGTGGACTTGTTCACTAGACCAGTAAGGCAGGAGCAAACTAATCATACTGGATATTTTTTGATACGTAATTACCAAAGTTATCCAATAAGGATTCTCTCTTTCTTCTTTCTCTCTCTCTGAAGTTTGTTTCCTCTTTGGAAAGAGTTGATGTGTCTAGATTTTCTTTCCTGTCCGAAGAGAGATGGTGCGATACCTGCAATGAGTTCGTTAAGTGGAGTAGGAAAGTGGAAACAAGAAGTAATTACGTTGTCCATGTTGCAATTTATCTTTAAAGACTTTGTACTTAAGGGATCGAAGAGGGAAAGCATGACACGGAATGCTTCTCCCTTTATCCATGGCATTATATACTTCTGTATACATATTTCTCATATTTGCTTTAGGGCGGTTGTTTCATCCATGCAGATTAGGGACATTTGCCGAACCACGAGTGCATCTGCAGTGCCTGTTGTTCCCGACTGTGAAGGTTTTTATCTTGAAGCTTATGGTGTTGTTTTATAGCTTTCCATTGCCACTAGTACAAGAGTTTAGTCTTTGGCTTCATCTTGCTAATTCTTTTGCAATTTTCTAAAGGATTATTTATATGGCTTCAACTAGAGCAAATTATGGTATCTCCGAAAGTTAGGAGGACCTCAACTATATAAGTTTCCTCTATATGATCTGCTCCATAATTTGCTACAAGTTAGAAACTATCATGTGGGCTCATTACTGGGACTATATGTCCTTGCCTTACAGCATGCATTTGCATCGAAAGCTAGATTAAGGGGTAGTCTAGTTTCATTCCGTCTATTCTAAACTTATGAATAACACATTGATCTTTAACACATGCAACCTCTTTATTGGATATAGTTGGCATATCCATAAAGTTTGGGCTTTTTGGCACACACATTGTCTGCATTTTACTCCTTTCGCCCTCCATCAGGAATCTCGGGAATGTTAATTGCGTGCATTTAGGTGATGCTCCGCTCGGTACATCTAGGTGAACAGCGATAAATTTATTGGTTTTATCTTTGATCGTACTTGTAGGAACTGAAAAAAATCCATTATCTCTAGATGCGTTAGCCATTTTCATATTCCGTGTGCTTAACCGAAATAATCACCCGGTAAGTTTTCATTTCCAACTTTACTTGGTTATCATACTGAAGAGTTCTAACTCATCGGATGGAATCTTGTTCCTAACTCTTTTCTCCTGCTGTATTATCTGAAGGGGAATCTTGACAAGTCCAGCCCATGCGCTGGGTCTATTTTGCTAATGTTTTATCACCTATATGAGGGAAAGGTACCGAACTAAGCATTTTATTCATGTTTCTTATGCTCGTTGACGCATTCTCGAAGTGCCTGTAACTTTTTCAGAGTCATGCGGAGTTTGAGACCGAGCTTATTGAACATTTTGGATATCTTGTGAAGATGCCGTTACTAAAGACCGATAGGTAAGAAAAAGTTTTGCCCCAATATTTTATCCGTCGTTGTAGTAATATAGTTATTATCCAAATTTTACTTCTTTCTTCATTCTTGTCCAACATGCACATGCTTCATATTTATTTATTTACTGCACTTAGTGCTTGCATGTTTTCCTTTTTCCGTTCCGCATCTATAGGAGTCCTCTACCTGATTCCATGAAGTCAATTTTGGAGGAGGGCATAAATTTGTACAAGCTTCACACTAAAAGATATAAAAGGTTGTAAGGATCTTTTGCCTGCTTCTAGTCTTTCCTTAAAGTCCTTTTTCTTGTAAGGCCCAAAAAAAGGAGTAAGTGGTTCTTTTTTAGGACTTTCACTTTTTTGGCTGGAAATGTTTGTGTTAGATATAACTTGAAGCAGATTACCTCCACGGCTCCACATCTTTCTTTCTTGAGTTTATCATTTTTCATCTGCAATGATCTTGGTGGTTATGACTGTAACGACCCGGTCCATGGTCTCACCACAGGGCATTACCTCCCTCAAAAGGGCTAGCCAAGTAGGTACTTATGGGTTAATAGGCAGGGTCTTATAAGGCCAATCGCAAACTCTCCCACAACCGATGTGGGATATTACAATCTCCCGACCTTATTCCTTAGCGTCCTCGCTAAGGCTCGATCACACAGCCCAGAATCTTCTTCTCTAGTCAATGTGGGATATACCCGCTCACCCTTCGTTGCCCAACCATCCTCTTGATGTGAGATATACCCGGGCTTGCCTTCGTTTCCCCTAACCATTGGCAACCCGACTGGGCAGCCCAACCCGAACTTTCGAGAGTTGGCTTTGATAACATCTGTAACCACCAGGTCTACGGCCCCACCACAGGGCATTACCTCCCTCAAAAGGGTTAGCCAAGTAGGTACTTATGAGTTCATAGGCAGGGTCTTATAAGGCCAATCGCAAACTCACCCACAACTGATTTGGGATATTACAATGACGATCTGCAGAAAAAGAACGGAAGACCTTTTTGATTGCTTTTAATATTCGTTTTTAGAATTGCCTTTTGAAATCTTCGGTTCTAATAGAAAATTGCAAGCTCTGCATTCCCCCAATAATATTGCGTTCAGAATTCATATTGGTTAGAGCAAAAGTAGTTTAATAACTCAATTACATAACTCAATAACTCCACAAATTCTCGTAGGAAGAGAGGTTTAGAACCTTATTTCAACAGCGCCAATAGTTTCTTTGACCAGGTGAAATTGCGCATGACCTAATTATGGATGCTTTCCTCCTATGTATTTCCTTCTACTTGAATTTTCAATATTTATGTCTGAAAGGCACACACTATTTCAATGACTGTTCACATGAAAATGAAAGTGTAACCCAGTATTGGACCCTTGACCCTTAAGAAGTTAATGTCAGGAATGAACTTGTTGTGACAGTCATGACTTTGATCCTCAATTTTAGGCTCTGTTGTGTTGCACACATCTTGTCTTGTTACATTAAACACTTATTGTAGTCCCAATAATTGTTGTGAAAATCCTAGAAGAAAGAATCCTACAGAATTAATCATGAGAAGAAATTGATGTACAAACCCTATTTCAAAACTATTTTATCTGGAAAATGTCAAAGTGCCATTTTGACCCCAAAAGTTTGACGTTGTCGGTTAAATGCGGTCTTAACGACAAACGAAGGTGTAAAAGCATCTAAGGGGGTGGAAATAATATTTCCTTAAGTGATGTAGGGCCATTGCTTTTTTGGTCCTGATAAGTTTTAGCACATAATTGCTTGGAATTTTAGGGACAATTTGTCCATTGCTTTTTTGGTCCTGACGGCTTCTCCTTGGAATTTTAGGCCCGATTTGTCCTCCCTTCCTTCCCCCCCCCTCCCAGCATTTATAGTCTCAGTAGAACATGTCCGACAGAGTTCAAATTTCATGCTTCTAGAGTGCCTTGAAACTATGTCAGTGTTTTACTTGGTTTTGAAACACTGAATCAAACCTGAGAGGAAAGGTGGTTCACAGGGCTTCATATTTGTACTTATTGGGTGCCAATAATTTTCTAACTAATTTTAAGTGGTGAAAAGTATCATTAAGAAAATCAATTAGATAGGATTTTTCGTAAAATTTTTGAGTTTTTACTTCTAAGCAGCTAAAGTGGAATGACGTTAGAGCTTTCTCGTGCATTTGCTTAGTTTCCTTTTTCTTCTCTTATGTTTCCTAGATACTTTGTCGAACTTGCCTTAAATATTATTCATCTACATTTACCCCCCACCCTTCCTCCCTTTATCATTTTTTCCCTTTTTCTAGTGGTTGTGTAATGATGCAAATCAAGTTGAGCTTAAGAGAGAGATGTAATTCCCTTAGTAAATTTAGGTTCATCGTAGAAATATTATATTTATTAGATGACGTAGCATATTTGTATCAGACCATATCTAGCTTATTTTATTGTAAATTATATTTTGATTTGGTAATGAATATACTTCAGAATCATTTTATTTTTCGTAATGAAGTAATTGGCCTTCATGATTTTTTTAATCAATCTGTCTATTTAGCAAATAAATGGCAGTTCTATCCACCAATATTTGTGGCCTTGGATCATTAATAAAGATTTTCTTTTAGAATTCAAAAGATTAGTTGATGGAGCTTGCAGATTCTTATATATTCGCAAGAGAGAATAAATTTCTAGTATCTGAATTTCTAAGAAGACAGATGATCTGAATTTCTAAGAAGACAGATGCCACGTTCTCAATTCTATAATGGGTATCTTGTTGGTAATTCTGTGCAAGAAGATTATTTTCTGTAGCAGAATCTCTCCAGCATATAGCTAGCTGTAGCTTGTATTTAATTCAGGCTGTAATTGTGGGTATCATGATCAAGTTGTATTAACTTGGACTTTCTCATGTGTTCTTGATGTGGTTTTAAATTCAGATTTGATTCCTCCGAAGGAGACTATGCTCGGGAGTGGGCTACATGGGAGAGGAAGTTGCGAGAGGTTATGCTTGGGAATGCGGAGTATCTTAATTCTATTCAGGTACATACGGACGTCTGTTTATCATGGTCTCATTAGAAGGTTAATTTCCAAATTTAAAAAAGAGATAAATAAGGGTATAAAATTTTCATCGTTGACAATTTTACCATAGAAAAAATTGAAGTAGGCGAACCTCCATCCAAGTTCGGACTAATTTGGTCAAATATTAATATGGAACGTTTAAATAGTGAGGTACTCAAGCTGGATCTGGTGCATACTTTAGGGCACAATACTGGCATTAGCCTTTCATGAAAGACTAAATCCTTTAACCAAGCATTAAATACTACATGTTTTAAGTGTACACACCAAATGACTGATTGGAAGTTGGTATTGTTTCTTCAACTTGGAAGATAAGCTATGTTGCCGCTTGCACCTTGGGGATCCAAAATTTTAGTTCTCTACCTACGGCACACACTGGGAGGACATCAATGAGAATAATTTACTATCTGGTCCAGTGACCCACTTCTTTTGTAGGAGAATCAGTTGATGGAGAAGAAAGCGATTTATTCCCTCATCATCAACATGTGATCTAAGCCTTTGTCACAAATTAGTTGGATCGGCTGTATGAATTCTTTTCTTCGTTCCCATTCCTGCTACTATAAAGCATTCTCTCCCTCTTCTCCAAATAAAAAAAAAAGCACGCGGGTGTCTTATTGTGCTACTTATTGTTCTTTCACGGTTCACCGGTGATCAAACTCTCTGCTTCAACTACTGTACTGATTTGTGCATGTCCAGGTTCCATTTGAATATGCTGTTAAACAAGTACTGGAACAGCTAAGAGCTATTGCTAAGGGTGATTACAAAACACCTAGCACAAAGAAAAAAATAGGGCCTGTTATCTTTGCTGCTGTCAATCTTCCTGTTGAAGAAATTCATGATCTCCTTGGAAATGTGAGTAAAACATTATATTTGCATTATTATCGGTTCTTCATATGTATGATCAACAATTGGTTCTTCATATGCGTGATCAATTATTTTCAATAATCCCGCATGTTCTAGCTAGACTTGTTGGCATGTATTTTGGTTCTGAAATCTCTTTCAGGACAGAATTTTGCTACTCGGTTAATAATCCTGGTCGTTCAAGCGCAAGAAGCCTAAGCATTGTTTCATGACAACCATACTGTACAATCATGCATGTTTTACGCATACAAACACATAGCATGATGTTTAAGAACAATGGGTAGGATTGGACGTATTCCATACTTAAAACACTTTCTCGGTTAAAATTAATCGGCTGTGAAATTCTTCTTGATAGGCATAAAAGTCGTTCTAGTTAATACCACGCTTGTGTCTTGAAAGAATTCATATGCATTTGTTGTTACCTCTTTGTTTTGAGTTATATATCACCAGTATCTTTTTCTTGTTTTGTCTCTGGGGATTTTCTTAATCAATCCACCACTTCCATGTCCGAATTTTATATTCTATAAAAGACTAAGAACAAAGTACCTTCTAGTTTGGTTTCTAAGTCAAAGTTTGATCACGGCGATTGTTTTTTTTTTCTTTAAGAGGATTGTTGTGTACTTCTAAGTTCTAACATTTCCACTATCCTAATTTCTTAAGCAGTTAGCACAGAGCAATCCCATGGTCGAAGCTTTCATCAAAGACAAGAATCTGGAGAACAGCCTTAAGAAGGCTCATATGACACTTGCTCACAAGAGAAGTCATGGTGTTATCAAAGTTTGCAAATATGCTCAGTTTGCGCAAAAGTACGTCCTTGTGGAGATTACTGCGTTACTGTTCTCAGATAAACTGGCTGCTTTAGAAGCCCACCCTGGTTCAGTTGGCGGCGAGAAGGTTATCGCGAAAAACACGTGGCCACATGTGACACTATGGAACACTGAAGGAATTGTTGCCAAAGAAGCCAAGACGTTACCGCAACTGCTTTTAGAAGGCAAGGCTACTGGGATTGAGATTAAGCCACCTGCCACTGTAGTTGGAACTGTATAGCTCTATTGAGTCCACACGCACTTTTCCTTCTATCTTTCCTTTTCATTGCGGTGATAATAGTGGATTAAGAGGCAACACTATGTATCTCTCTAACGAGTCTCTGCGGACACCATGTAGAGACGAGTTGAAGTTTGTACAATCATAAATTTTGCTCTGAACAGAAGGAAATCCATTTATTTCTCACATCTATCGCGGTGGTAATGGAGCTTAGTTTCGGTAACACCTTCACTCTCCGCTTGTGGCGAGTATGCCTTAAACCACAGCTCATGCTGCGTTAGTTAGTCACCTATTTCAGTTTGGATGTTGGTTATTCACTCTCTCTCCACCTAATGAACCATGGCTAAAGACTCCCAGTTGAAAGTGGCGCTCTAGATTCTTGCTTTGCTTTAATCACTATACACTAAGAGTATGTTTGGATATGGGATTTTGAAATATTGGGTAATTCTAAATGCCCTCATTTCGAAATCCCTTGATTTACAAATTTCATCATTTTGAAATATCTTGTTTGGATATTTTTTACTACACTGAATTCTGAGTATTTGTAAATTTTTTGTTTGGATGAGTACCAATGGATTCAAGACTTTCTTGAAATTACATCTATGAATTAGATTATTCTATATATCTAAAACCAAACAAATCAATAGTTAGATAATCTAAACCTTTACTATGAATCAAGAACATAAATCATAACAAAAGTCAGGGTATGCTAAGAAGGAAATAAAATATCATTATCCAAACCAAAACAAAGGCAAACAAATGAAAATTTTGCATCTAACTAAAATTCTATGCCGGTGGAATAAATATAAGCACCCAATTCTTTTTCTTTTCAATGGATAATGTTTTCATTACGCGAAACCGCTTTTCATTTTTCCATAAACCAGGTAATAGCTTTAAATTGTTGGTTTTCCTCAAGATCTGGTATTGCCATCACCTCCTCACTAGTTTCCAATTTTTGCGTTGTTGCATTCATGAAATCATCAAGGGATGATCCCATTTTAGCAACTGAAGAAGTAAGAACATCCTTACTCCCTGCTTTCCTTTTGGGAGGCACATTGGTTGGCGTTGAGGAGGGTACTTTTCTCTTTTGAGTTTCTTTTGTAGTTAGAAAAGGATTGTCAGGTCCCGGAGGAAAATCATCTAAGCCTTGAGTTCCAGAATACCAATCAACATCACAAAGGTCTGCAATAGTACTCATCAGCTCATCTGCATCTATAGCAGTTTCAGCACCTTCTCCAGTTGCACTATCTTTCCCACATAATTCTACCAATATACTGCAGCATATGCATTTCATGCATTCTCATCATCAATTGAGATCATTTTCTTTCCCTCTTCCCAACCAAAACCACTTTGCGCAAGGATGACACTCATTATGGCATATGTTTTCCTCTAAATCTTAACACGGTTTTTCACGTTGCTTACACTAATATTTTTCTTCATGTGAGCACTTAATTTAGCAGAGGATGTGGTATACTCCATCGGTTTCCACCCAACATCACATTTGTGGCCCATATTGTTTTCATCCCTGAATATATCAGGCAGTGCACGATCCATATCCAAGTTTCAGCGCACGTATTTGTGTCATCACAGTCACTATCTATTGATTTTCTTTTTTTCCTTCGCTAGCACATGTTCCTTCGCTTCCATTATCTCAAATATCTAGCAAAAACATCAATTTACGTTATACAAAAAGACATAACATAGTAAACCTGACCAATTATTATTAAGCTGAAACATACAATACACCAAAATCATTACAATTAAAGAAATAGAATCATCACCCTTGTACATGCTTGTAAAGCAAAATGTTCAATTATAAAAGAATCGTCTAAATCATCAATAAACTTAAGAAAATATATCCTAATATTAAATTATAAGGCCTCTTCGTGCTTGATAATCCTCAATTATATTCATTGTCAATGTATCTCTAAACGTATTCCATTGCTCTGTCACTTGCACAAATGTAACCATGTCTGCATCGCGTCGATCCTCTTCTAGTAAAGACCGAGCAATGTTTTGATCTACTTCTGCTAAAAACATGACTTCTTGATGTCCTAATATCGGATCGTTGAGTTGCTCAGTGCGGATGAAGTTATGGAGTACACAACAAGCATTGATAATCTTCACTTGTGTCTTTATGTCAAAGAATGAAGATGTCTGTACTATAGCCATTGTTTTTTCAACAACCCAAAAGTCCTTTCAATGACATTTCTTGCAACTGAGTGTCGGAGATTAAACAACTCTTTATAATTTTCTGGATTATTTTCAATCCATTCGTCAAGATGGTATCGAGTTCTCCGGTATGGAGCTAAGAAGTCTGGTCCATTAGTATACACCGCATCCACAAGATAATACTTATCTACATCATGAAGAATAATCATAAAAATAGTAGGGTAAAAACTTCTTAAAGCTTTAGTCAAATCAAATTAAAAGAAGCACTTAAGAATAAGAAAAAGATTGTGCCTATGCAAAGAGTCCCTTAAAACTCGTGAATTAAAAGCAGAACCTTCCCAACTATATGATTTTCAAGTCAGGGGCACACACTCCTAGCACATTTGTAGTTATATCGCCCTTTCTATTTTGGTATCTAGGTCGTGCTTCTGTGAAGACAGTTACTGGAATATGTGTTGCATCAAATGCTCCCAAAGAATTCTATAAATATAAGAGAATAAGCATATCTTACTTACAAGAACCATATATGATATATTAAAAAAAAAGAATGCGATGGTTTCCTTTTCATAAAAAATACCTCAAACCATTTCCATTTCCCTTCATTAGCTTGATCTAGGTCTGAATCTTGCAATCTTAAGTACTCCGTACTAACTTTCATACCGGCACGTAGGACTATGTTAAATTGCCTGCTAACTGTTTCAGCAGATCGAAAGTATGTAAATTTGACTAACCTATATTTCAAATTATGGGCCAAAATATGTGGAAACATTGTTACGCTTCCTCAATTGGAACATTTCTTGTTGGCACTAGGTCTCATTTCTCATGCAAGACATTGCAAAGTTTAAAGAACGCATGCTTGCTAATGCGTAGTTGTTCTATGCAATCAGCTTATCATCCGTCTTATAAGCGCTTCAAATAACCCGCTTTTGCATTATCCCAATCAACACGTGGTTCTTTGACAAAGAATTTTTTATTCCACCACACTATCACAAAAGTCACGGTCGTCACTATTATGCCTACAATAATTTTTAGTTTCTTATGACCTTCTTCCTCTTCATTTTCATGCCTTCTTCGTATGTTTCACAATGCATTATTCATATCACTCGTGATTAATTATTGTAGAAAACCTAAATATCGATAATAAAAAGATAAAAATCATCCAGATAAATTATATAGAAATCAACACAATATGGACTGTCAATAAAATGAGATGAACAACCAAAATGACAAGCAATCACCATAAATCACCAAGAAAAGTCCATTATTTAGGAACCTGGTGCAGTGCACCAGTTGCTGAAAACATTCCAGCCACTGGCCATCACCAATTCCAAAAAACAACAACAATATACCATGAAAGAGCTGGCCACCACCCATTCCTACTACAGCCAATACAACAACTTTGCAGCGTGCCGAACATCACCCGTGATGCCCAATACAATAGCTGCCATCACCTATGGCCATTACAGTCGCTGTCGGCCACCATCCATTAAGAATATTAACCAGGTTTTTGACCCACCGGCTCAGCCTACCAAGTCAAGACCCATGGCCTAACAAGTCAAGACTGTAATTAGGGCTGTAAATGAACAGAGTTGTTTACGAACAACTCGTCGTTCGGTTCGCTAAAAGCTCGTTCGTGTTCATTCACTTGACAAATGAACAGAACACGAACATCATTTTAGGGCTTGTTTATTAAACGAGCCGAGCATGAACATTTTATTGCTCGTTTATTAATGTTTACGAACATTTAGAGCTCGTAAATTTTATATAAAAATAAAATATTTGTATTAATATAAATAAGATTATATTATCCAAGTTAAAGCTAAACCTATGTAATTATGTCCAAACCTATTTAATTATCTAAGTTAAAGCTATACCTAAGGGGAATAAATATCACCACATAATTCCATCACACACATTAAAACAAACTCAGAAAGTCAAAGTCTTGTGAAAAAGGTCCAGAAGCTCTAACGCCTTCGTCCCCCCGCCGTCGACAGCGAGCTCTATCGCGGAAGCCTTGGTCTCTCCGCCGTCGACACCCCCTTCGCCCCGCCGTCGATGCCTCCTTCGCGATGCCGTCGACACTGTTATCGCCCCGTCTTCAAAGCTGCATCATACTATTGCCGATGACTTCATCGCCAATCGATCTCTTGTTGTATGTTTTCCATTCTGCATCTCCTTCTTCCTTGTATGTTCTACAGATCCTTTTTAATTCATCAACGTCAATAGCTTTATTGCGTCAAAGATTGAGGAATCTGAGAAAAATTTAGGGATTTGGTTGGATCTGAACATGAAATCGGTCCAAGTTTTAGAACTCGAGTTTGGCTTGTATAGTTAAATGAGTCAAGCCCGAGTTATGGAGTCAAGAACTTGAGCCGAGTTCAAACATTGATATTTTGATTCTTAGCAAACTCGAACCGAGCTCGAACACATCAAAACTTAGACGAACAGAGTTTGAACACACCCATGTTTGGCTCAAACCCGGTTCTTATACAGCCCTAACTGTAATGTTCCGAACCTCGGGTTATCCGGTTATTATTACTTTAGTGACAATTTCGATGAGTGATGTTCTTTTGAGTTCTTAGCGACAATTGGCTTGAGCAATATTATCGGCTACAATTTATAATAGCAGTAATTATAGATAAAAAAAAATGGGTGCAATAGAGAAATAAATTAAACTTAGTCGGTAAATCTTGAGAAGTTATAATTAAATTAGGGTTTATAATATAAATATCTGATCTCTCATTTTAGTTATTTTATTATGGCAGAGGGAGACCTAGGAAAAAATTTGCAAGATTTTGAAATAAAATTGAGAGATATGGGGTGGGGTGAAAAGGGAAAAGAGCTTGGAGGCAATTGAAAAATATATAAAAAATCATGTGTGTGTGTTCATACATATATATATATATATATATATATATATATATATATATATATAGGTAAATTAAGATAAAAGAGTAAAAAAAAGCAATGAATGAAAAAAAAGAAAAGAAAAGAAAAGAAAATGTGTGTGAGAGAGAGAGAAAGAGAGGGCCTATGCAGCCGGCCCTAGAACGGGCTGTGCTCCCATCTCTGGGCAACAGAGCCACCGGTGACAGCGACGCCAAAGGGGCCACCAGGGACAGCACCGGAGTAGCCACCAGTCCACCCACTACCGGACTCCTAGATGCAACGGCTGCCGTCGTAAATCCTCCCCCTAAGGTCACAAGATCTGCATTTACAGCTGGTGACCAACCACCACCGGCTTGTCGCCGGTTCATGCTCTTCAACCGACAACTGGTTGCCGTTCAAATTGTCGCACCCATCCTCACAGAATGGTCTACAATATGCTGGCAGTAGCGACGATCGCCATCGACCAATCTTTTGCACTCTCCCTCCATTCACCGACCAACCGCCGCTACCACCCTAGCATGGTTTCACCACCGACCATCAATAATTTTAATCTACATCAAAGACAACCACATGTCAAACGCGTGCGACAATTCGCCATCACATAATGGTCACCCGACAACCATGGACCACCCTACGTCGTCGTTATCAACACGCCGCCACTATCAACACGCCTCAACCACATCGACTTCTGATTGGCATCGCTGCTGCAGTGTCATGGCGAGCCAAAATGACGGTCGTCGATCTTCAGCCTTCATAGTTAGAATCTGCCAAAAAAAAAGGAATGAAAACAAGAAAAACAAATAAATATTATCAAATTTCTGAGTTGTGGGAGCTTTGGGGTGGTTGAGCCACTGCCTTTGTGGGTTTCACAGTGGTAGTTGTTGGTGGTGTAGCGTGTACATACTGGATTCGATGCGGGGGGGGGGGTTTGATGGTGTTGTGCGGTGGTATATTTTTATAACCGTATGCAGTGGATATGTGTGAGTATATTGAGCAGCGGGTGGGCACTATGCATGTAACAGTATGCAACATTTTGGGTGTGTAATGTAGGGTGTGCTTTTAGAGTTGGTTTTTGGGTGTAGAACTGTAGCAAAAATGGTGATGGACTAGTTCTGAATTGTTGGAAGGCGGCACTTGTAATAGTGTGTTGGTTGTGGAAGCTAGCAGCCGTTGTGTTGCGTTTTGGTCGTATTGACTATGAAATGGGGTTTGGTGGTACAATTGCGATATTGGTGTGGTTGCAATTATGGTTTAATGATGGTGCTTTGTGTTTGTTGTGCATATAAGATGTGTGTCACGTGGTGGTTGTTGGACGATTGTGTGTAACAGGGGTGCTTGTGGGGCATTGCTGTGTAGGTGTATTTTGCGAGGAGTGCAGTTGTGTACGTTTGGAGGTGTGGGTGAGTATGTGCAGGTGGAGTGTATATGATTGTACAACCAATGTGTGTAAGAGACGTGTAGTAGTGGATTTATGTGTATAATGGTTGTGTATAATGTAATGTGAGGGTACTATGCGTGCTTGATGGTGTGCCTTGGGAGTGTGGGGGTGTGTATGTTTGTAAGTGTGTTTGTGGTGCACGTATAAAGAGTGTGCATATATACAGGGTGGTATGTGCATGGTTAATGTGTGTATGTATGGCAGTGCGTGCGTGTGTGTGTCTTTGTTTGTGTGTGCAAGTACGTTCTAAATGTGTATGTGTGTATACAGTGTATGAGTGTAAATAATGTGTGTGTGTGTAGTCAGCACAGATAAAGGTGTGCTATGGGTTAATAAGGAAATGAATGCAGAAATGTGAATGGGTGCAGGGTGTTACCGGTAGATTCAAGGCTTTAGGCTCAAGAAACTAAAAATATAGTTTTCATTGGTATAATTCGTTGTACCTAAATTCATTAATCGATTATCACTCAAAATGAGGTTAGTTGGGTGTAATGAGGCCAAGAGAATGTTTATAGTAATTAAGAGGAAATACATTATTTCGGGGAATACAATGCTTTACGGGTTATCAAAACAGGTGAGTTTGCAGGTGTGTAAAGGTTGGACTATGATTGCGGCGTTTGAATTATTGAGGAGATTTCAAAAGGGGATATGGTGTTGACTGACGAGGCTTTCGGGTTAAAGCACATATAGGGATATAAAGAGGAAAACAATGGCGTTGACAGTTCTTTGAGCTAGATGTAGTAGCATGATCCACTCCCAAGATTTTGGTGTGGGAAATTGCGTAGCGTCAGGTAAGTGACCTTTTGATTCAATTAGTGCTTTTATATATAATGTATATGTGTATCTACTGTTAAAAAGTGGTCTTTATCAGCCTTGACGGTTTTAATTATGTTTAGCTGCTTTAGCTTGATTTGCCAAAAAACTTTTAGTAGTTTATTTCTCGCTAAAAACTGGACCTGCATGTAAATAATATTTTGCTTAGAAGTTGTAATGGAACTCAGATTTGAAATATTTGGTGCAATTGAGATGCTTTGGTATTTGACGTTATTGTGAATATTGAACAGCTTGAAAACTATCGAAAGGGGTGTGAGGATGAGTTGACCATCAATTGATGAGTGATTGTGTTTACGATGAACCAAAAAGGCGGGTTTTGTTTATTCGATTGTTGTGCCCCATATCCAATGGTAGAAAATAAAGAAAAGAAACAGAAAAATGGAGAAGAACATAAGCTCGGTAGAAAAAACAGAGAAGAAATAATGGAGAAAAGGGAGCAGAGAGAGATAGAAGAAAAATCCGTCGAAATCTCAAAGGTATTTCCTACCTTTAGTGTGTGTTTGTTAGACCTGGCAAAAAAAAACCCGTACCCGTGGGTCGATTCGTACCCGGCCAAAAAACCCTGGTACAGGCACATATATTGAAGATCTGTACCCGAATCGACCCGTATTTTTTGGGTAAATCCGGGTCGGATACGGGTTACCGGGATATTTTAGTATATAATTATTAGGGTTTCCTGTTTCCAGATCTCTCATTCATTTGATTTATGTTTTCTCTCATGTTTTCTATCTGCGCCTCTCCCTCTCTGAACTCTCTCTCGACATCTCTCTATCTCACTACTTCAGATCCATTGACGGCCGGCTACTCTGCCTACTCCACATCAACTTGATGGCAGCTACTCCACAGTCCACAATCACATCACACCCGACAGCGTCCATCGTCGCTCCCACGCTCCGCCGCCAGATCCACCATGGCTTCACCGTCACAGCTCCATCGCCACCGTCTCAGATCAAGATAGAAATTTTAGAAGTTGCGGCACAGAAAGAAAGTCCGATCGTGGTCTCCGATCGAGATAATTATTTTTCTAGATCTGCTGGCGTTATTTTTTCAGATTTGCTTGTCTCCGATCGTGGTCTCTAGATCTGCTTACGTTATTTTTGTTTACGATATAATACTTTTTCCAAGATCTGCTTGTATTACTTTTCCAGATCTGTTTTGTATTATTTGTAGGTGTGTTTTTGCTATATTGTGCTTATTTGTGGTTGAAGAGTTGGAGTTGAGATCATTGGTTTTGAGTAGACCTGGCAAAACCTGAACCGGACCCGCGGGTCTACCCGTACCCTGGCAAAAAAACTCTGGTACGGGTACATAATTTGGAGACCTGCTGAAAATAGACCTGTACCCGAACCGACCCGTAAAATCCGGGTCAATTGGGGTCAGTAACCGGGTACCCGGGTTTACCCCGTTATATGCCTATATATCTAGAGATGTCAAATGGGCCGGGCGGCCCGCGGCCCGGCCCGACCCAGCCCGAAAAAAGCCCGGGCCGGCCCAGCCTGTTCATGAACAGGGCTGGCCCGGAGGAATTGGGCTTAGGGCCTGGGCTTGGACCAGGCCGAAAAATCTGGGGAAAGCCCGGGCCAGGCCCGGCCCGGTTCTGGCCCGGCCCTGGCCCGGTCCTGCCCGGTCCTGGCCTGGTTCCGGCCCCACCTGTTTGAATTTTTTGTTTTTCCCCCTTTTCTCCCCCTTTCCTCCAACGGATATATTCCCCCAAAATTCCACTTTTACCCCCCCAACAGCAATATAACGGCTAGTTTGGGGGGTATTTTAGTCTAACTGAATTTTTCCAACTCCTTTAAAGGTTTTTACACTCTTACCCTCCCCAACAACTATAAACGGATAGTTTTTAGGGGTATTTTGGTCTTTTGTGAAGTTTCTAAAATCTATAAATTCACACCATTTCTCTCTAATTTTTCACACCAATCTTCTTACTCTCTCTTATCTAAACATTCTATATTTCTACAAGCTTTGCTACTATTTCCCTCTCCAATTACTACTCTTGCTAATTACTACTAGTATTTACTAATTAGTACTCTTGTTTATTAATTACTACTCTTGCTAAATTTTAATTACTAACTACTACTCTTATTAATTTGTTACTCTCTAATTCTTTTGTCTAGTAATTAGTAATTAGTGAATTTTTATTTATTAATTACTATTACTAAATGCTTTTTAATTACTAACTCTCTCCAATTGGATCAGAATTATCCTCAGTGATTAATATTTGTTACTCGTTCATTCTTTTAATTGTTATTTCTTATTACTACTCTTATACTTGTGTATTTAGTTACTCTTACGAATTTTATTTCCAATCTAGTAAAAAAGTTTAGCGTGAAATATGGCTGGATTATTGAAGAAACTGAGGCGTGGATCATCATCACGAAAAACATCATCATCATCGCAAGCACAACCGCCAGCGCCAGCGCCACGGCCATCACAAACACCAATCCAAGCACCAACACAACCATTCGTTCCTGGACGAATGAGTACAGGCTGTATGATAGATACCCAAGCCAATTGGGAGTTCAATCAAAACATTCCAGATTTTGAATACACGCCTGATGAAGACCCCCCGCATTATAGTCAAGGACGCAGCTCGGTTGGCGAAGCTACTACTCCGTGGCATAATCTCAACCCTATGCCTGGTCATGATGAAGAAGGGCCGAGCAATGCCTCCGGTAATGAGCCAGAAGTCCAAAAGGGGAAAAAAAAGAAAGCCGAGTGTTGGAATCATTTCGATGTAGTTACGGTGGACGGCATCCGAAAAGCTCGATGTAAGTACTGCGCTAAATTATTTTCGTCTGGTAGTGGTAATGGACATCTTAACAGGCATTACCCTCTGTGTGCACCTCGACAAGGCCACGTCGAACCTACCCAAACGCAGTTATCTTTTGACGGTAAGTTATTTGTTTATAATCAGCGAGAGCAAAGAGACGGTCTCGCTGAATTTGTTATTCACGATGAACAAGCCTTTTCTTTTGCCGATAATCCTAAGCACTCTAGATATATGAACACATACGTTCAACCTTTGTACAAAAAGGTTCATAGAAACACAACTAGATCCGATGCACTCCGACAGTACAATGCTGCTAAAGCACGCCTTATCGATTATTTCGATAAATTTGACGGTAAAGTTAGTCTTACTTCTGATATTTGGCAATCTCCATTTACTTTTGTTAGTTATTCTTGTGTGACCGCTCATTGGATTGATGCAGATTGGGTTATGCACAAGAGAATCATCGCTTTCGAGCTCTTTCCTTTTCCGCATGATGGAATGAACATTGCTACTCTTATATTAAAAGCATGTACCACATTTAAATTAAAGGATAAGATTATGAGTATTAGTTTTGATAATGCTTCTAACAATACAGCTGCTGTTGATGCTTTAAAGGAGAGCCTCAAACCTGTACTTTCTGGTGAATTATTTCATGTTCGTTGTGTTTGTCATATAATTAATTTAATTGTTCAAGATGGTTTAGCTGCTGCAGGAGATATTCTTGTCAAAATGAGGGGTATGACAGCGTATGTTAATAGCTCGAGTCCGAGAACACAACAATTTAAAACGTTGTGTGTTGAATATAATATGCCTCGCAGGAGAGCAGTTACAGATGTGGTCCACAGGTGGAACTCTACATACCATATGCTTTTACACATTCTGGCATACCGAGAAGTCTATACGCATTTTCTACTAACCCAGTTCCCAGCCGGCTTGCCAACTCAAGAGGAATGGCAGATGGCCACATACCTAGCTGAATTTTTGGAGGTATTCTACACGTCTACCAATTTATTGTCTGGTACGTACTATCCCACCTCTCCTCTCGCTGTAATAGAAATTCTCAAGATGGCTACAATGTTAACAAAATGGAGATATATAGGACCCTTTAGGGAAATAGTAAAAGTGATGGATAAAAAGTTTAATAAATATTGGAGTAGACTGCCTGTTATTTTTGCTGTGGCTACTTGTTTAGATCCTAGGTTAAAGTTGCATGGCGTGAACGCCTCGATACAAGAGATATCGAAATTAATGTGCTACACAGCAGAGGAGACAACCGCACTCACAGCAAAAGTGAGCAAGAGGTTTGAGGAATTGTTCAACCTCTATCGTAATTCTGCTGACGTGCGCGGGCGAGCTACATCATCCACTGTTGAGAGGTATTATGCGCCATACCTTAAGGGCTTTGAACATCTAGTAGCAAGACAACTACCAGGTGAAGGTACTTCTAATTCGGCAGGTTCGTCTACTTTTTCCTCTTTTAATGAGATTGGTGTATATGCAAATACTGATCATTATTCTGATTTATCAATGCAAGAACAGGTTAATTTTAATTTGTTAAATTTTTGGAAACAAAATCAAAACATGTATAAAACTTTATCCCAAATTGCACGGGATGTACTGCCAGTGCAAGCCTCCACGGTTGCTTCAGAGTCGGCATTTTCAGCCAGCGGGAGGGTTTTGGATGACAGGAGGAGTCGTCTTAACCCCGAGTCGCTCGAGCTATGTGTATGTTGGAAGGATTATCTTGATGCGAAATACCGCGAGCAAGATAAACCGATTGATGATAGGAAGAGCAGTGACTCGGATATTGAAGTACTTCCGGATGATTAGGTAATTTCTTTTTATTTTCCTTCTCTTAAGTTTTAAGAATAAATTTTTTCACAAAATATACTTTTTTTCCATATATATAAAATAAATTTTTACAAGCAAGATATATATTTTTTGTATATATAAAAAAATAGGTAACTTCCTGTTTGTTTACAAGCAGCCGGTCCCAAGCCCGGATAAAAGGAGGAGGGCCTATGAACACATTTATTTTTCTATACTTATTACTAAAGATCGTCTCGGTAATTAACATGTATCAATCCCGGGTTTTCGGCCAATTAGTTTGAAGTAAAATATCAAATAGTAGAAACAGTCTCTCTTAAATAGTAATAATTGTTATGTGTTCAGATTTTATTAATAAAGATCACCAAGAAGAGTAAGAAAAGATTTAACATATAGCAAAAAATAAAATGAGAGACAAATAAATATATCTATACATACATACATATATATGAATATTACATATAATGAAATAAAATGATAAAAATTAGATTTGTCAAAATTTGAAAATTGGACATGCCTAAAGATGAAATTTAAAATTGAATAACAAGAAAATTTTAAAAAAAAGGGCCCAGGCCGGCCCAAGCCCGGCCCTTGAAATTGGGCCTAGGGCCTGGGCCTGGACCGGGCCTAGGATTTCTCCTCAGCCGGCCCGGCCCGGATGGCTGCGGCCCTAGCCCGGCCTCGGCCCGATTTCGCTTAAAGCCCGCTAGACCCGGGCCGGGCGGCCCAAGCCCGGCCCGTTTGACATCTCTATATATATCTATATAAGACTTTTTAGGGTTACAAGTTACAACATCTCATTCTCTCCTCTTCTCTTATTTTCGCCGCCCTTCCTCTTGAGTCTCTCTCACATATCCTCTCTCTCTCTCTCACAGATCTGCCAAAGTCACAACCACCCACGGCGCCACGTCAGTTAGTTTCGATCCACCGCATCTCCGTCGCCACTGGACCAACTCAGTCACTTCATCACCTCGTGGCCAATGGTCGGTCACCCCTGGCCCCATCGCCACCGATCAGCCACCATCGTGGCCCCCTCACTAACAATTAGTCACCACTGTGCCCCATCACAACCGATCGGTTGCCACCGTCACCGATCGTCACTCTGCGCCTTGTGGTTGTTGGGTAGATCTTGATGGTTGTTGACTTGTTGGGTAGATCTTGCAGATTGTTGTATTTTTTTCCAGATTGTTCAGATATTTTTTTTCCGGATGGAAAGACGTTCAGATTGTTTTTTCTTCAATCGAAAGAAGTTTAGATTTTTTGTGTAATGAATGTCAATGGAGAAACAAATAATTATTTGATTGTTGGAGGTTAAAATGTCTAATTAGCAGCTGATTAGAATCTGTTTATTCAAAAAAAATAATAATTAATCAAATATTAATGGTTTACCCGCGGGTAAAATCCTACTCGCAAGGGTAGGGTACGGGTTCTCACAATTCTTACCTGGAAAAAATCAGGTAAAGTATACTTGACCCATTTTTACCCATACCCTATCAGATTTTACCCGTACCCGGCAGGTGTACCCGTTTGCCAGGTCTAGTTTGGAGAATTGAGATTGTCGATCATAGGAGCCAAGTGATAATCGTAGAAATTAAATCAGAAAGTGGTGGTTGTAATAATAAAAAAGAAGAAGAAAATTAACTTGTAAAAAATAGCCCAGTAAATATGTGTTAATAAAAAAATTCAAAAAGTTAATAAATAATTAAATAATTTACCCTCGGGTATTACCAAGCCCACCAGGGTAGGGTACGGGCCCTAGAAAAGTCTACCCGGGATTTTACCCGTACCCGGCGGGTTACCCATTTGCCAGGTCTAGTGTTTGTGCGTGTGCAGTGTGTATGCATGAAGGTGAAGACTGTGTGTATTCACTGTGTGTGCATGAGTGTGTGACTGCAGTGATTGTGTAAGTTTGTGCATGTTATGAGTGTAATTGTGTGTTTGTTGAGTGTTTACATGCGCGCACGTGTGAGTAAGGCAGGGGAAATGGAGATGGTCGTGGACTATCTGTGTGGGTAAATGTTTGTATTAAGTGTGTGTGTGGGGGGGGGGGGGTTGCTAGTGTGCATGCGCACACGCATGAAATTGGGTGTGTACAGTGTGTTTACACACACACACACACACAAAGAGAGAGAATGTGTGTGTGAATTATGTAAATGGTTGTGTGCGGCAGTGAGGTGAAGAAGATGAAGAATGTGTGTGAGTAGGTGAATAGTGTGCGCCTTAATTTGAACCGTAAGTATAATTATCATGCTCTGGGGGGGGGGGGGGGGTGGTGGGGTGGGGGGGAAGCCTAGGGTTAGCAGTTTTGTATAAATTTTTATATATATTTTGGATCATAATATGGAAAAGTTTAAAACATTGACTCCCAATATTTTTACGAGACACGCTGTGATGCCCCGAACCTAGGTTTACGATGTTATTATTTCTTAGCGACGATTATGGTAAGTAAGACAAAATCAGACTGTTAGTGAAGATCTTACGAGCATGTATAAATTTGATCTTTAGCGTTAATTATTGTGAGAAATATTATTTGTTGCATCTACCAATATATTTTAATAATATGATAAGCTATAAATGATGAAGTTTTTATAATAGAAAAATTCATGGAAGTGAGTGGTTTGTAATTTAAAACGGACGAAATTGTGCCGCTATAACATTATATGATCTCGCATTAAATAATTTTACATATTAAAGAGCAGAAAACAAAAAGGGAAACAACAACAAAATAAATTAAATAAATAATAAATAAATAAATAGAAATTGGGGTTAAATATAAAAAGGGGGAGAAAAGAATGAGGAAAGAAAGAAGAGAGGAGCGCCGGCCCTAATGGGACTGCAACGCCGGCATTGCTTCCGGCCACACACGCAGCCATCGGCGACAACTCCGGCCATGCCCCTTCACAGAAGCACCATCCAACGCCTCCGCCACCGCCATGTCGCAACCATTGCGTCACTGACATCGCCAAGCCGCCGTGAGGTCGCGATCTCCGATCAACCTCTTCTTCGGCTACACTAAGGCTGCCGGCCATGGATTCGGTCACTCGCGACAAATTCGGCTACATGCCTTTACCGAGCGCCATGGCCCAAGGACCCCGCGACCGTCAAGCTGCTTTCGA
Source organism: Escallonia herrerae (assembly GCA_033070095.1). Taxonomy (NCBI): domain Eukaryota; kingdom Viridiplantae; phylum Streptophyta; class Magnoliopsida; order Escalloniales; family Escalloniaceae; genus Escallonia; species Escallonia herrerae. The sequence goes on from JAVXUP010000465.1 coordinate 133,757, forward strand.
TTGCCGTTACCGGCCACCCTCCAGTGTTTAACTCCGACCATGCGCCTTCATCGGAAGCACCGCCCGATGCCTCCGTGCACTACCTACGACATGGACACCGCAAGAGTCATCTGCCATTAACAGCGACACAGTATGTGCCACCATCTTTTCCCTAAGTTTTTCCCACCATCGTGTTGCCCTTCTTCATCTGCTGCTGACCAGATCCATGGTACAGCCATGGGTATTCTCCGATCACCACCTCAGTTTTTCTGTACCTCCTGTCACCACCGCGATTTGTAATCGAAACTGCCCTGCCACCTTCAGTTCAGTCAAAACGGCCGTTCGATTGTCGTTGGCACTTCGATTGTTATCGATGCTTGGACTCGTATGACTATGGCGTAGAATTTGGTTTTGTGATATTGACTGCGAAGCGGGGTTTGATGGTATTGCTGTGATTTTGGTGGCTGTGTAGTGGTTGTCTTTTGGCAGCAGTGTTGGCGGTGGATGTTGGTTTGTGTGCATAACTGCGGGTGCACGACATTGTGTGGCTGTCAGGTGTGTAGATGTGGTTGTTGTCAGACAATTATGTAATAGGGTGTGGAGATGGGGGCACTGTACTGTGAGTGTATATTGGGTGAGGAGTGCGATTGTGTATATCTGGATATGTTAGTGTGTGCAGGTGTTTGTGAGTGGATGGATGTGTGAAATTGGTGGTGTTGGGATTTTTAATGGCGGTGCTTACATTGATTGTAGTTGGGTTATATGTGCGTAGCTATGGATGTACGTTGCGTGTTTGGTAGGCGTGTAGGTGTGGTTATTGTCCGACGAGCATGTGTTTGGGGAGTTGTTGTGATTTTGGTAGCGTGTGTTTTTTTAAGGTATCATGGCGGTGCTTGCGATGGCCGGAATGACATCGTTTCAGTGCTTGCAGTAGCTAGAATGGATTGAAGTGAGTGGTGAATGTGTGACTTTTGGTGGGTGTGCGTTAATTGGGTGCTGAGCGGCTGTGTGTATACTAGGCGTGGTTTGCGTGCGTGTGATTTGCTGGGCGGTAGCGTATAACAAGGGGTGTTGTAGGGCATTGTTTTATAGGTGTATTTTGTGAGAGGAGCGTGGTTGTGTACGTCTTGATATGTGGTGAGGGTGCATGTGTTGTGGGGGGATGGGTGTGAAGTGTGGTGGTGTATGTATGTGCAGTTGTGATATGGGGGATGTACGGCTATGGGGATATTTGGTGGTGCTAGTGATTAAGTGGGTATGTGCATGGGGCACTACATGATGTACAGAGTGTGTGTGCACAGTATGTTGTGAAGATTGCTTGGTGGTTGCTAAAACGGGTGAATTAATGGATGTTCGGCAATGGTGATTAGATGCCAAGAATGACGTGGTAAACTAGGCATGATATTGGATGGATATGTAAAGGTCAGGCAGTTGACCGCGCCATCGAATTTGCTTGAAGACATGTTCAATAGGAATGTTCTGTCGAGACTGATGCTACTTCGGGTTGTCGTAAAGCTGAGAACACGAAGATAAAAAGAAGGGCATTGAAAGTGCTTTGAACCAGGTGTGGTAGCATGATCGTCGTTTTGATGTGGGGAATGCGTAGCGTCAGGTAAGTGACCCTTTGATTCAATTAGTGTTTTTATATAATAAGTATATGTTTACCTGCTGTTAAAAAGTGAAGTTTAGCATTGACTATTTTAATTATGTTTAATTGTTCTGGCTTGAATTGCTAAAAAGGTTTTAGTGTTTTATTCTCGTCAAAGAAAAACCGGACTAGCATGTAAATGATGTTTTGCCTAGAAACCGAAATGGAACTCGAATTTGAAATGTATTGTATTGACGTTATTGTGAATATTGAACATGTTGAGGGTTATTGAAAGGATGTGAGGATGGTTGAGAATCAATTGATGAGTGATTTTGTTCACGATGAACCCAAATGGGGTTTTTGGTTTACTCGATTGCTGTGCCCTATATCCACGGGGGAAAGTTGGATTTCGGGCGCTGGTCAACGGGGCTTGTACGTTGATGCACAGTACTGTTGCTCGTGGTTCGCCCATGCGTCCACAGAATTTTATCCCGAATGGAGGAGGGATTTTGGGCCCTAGTCAGTGGGGCCTGTACGCTAACCGCAGCATATCGTTTGAGCTAATGTTGCAATCGAACTGGTTGTCATGAGTTTTGTGTTAATGATTTTATGCTTCAGTTTTTGGTTTAATGTACTCTATTTTGTTTTACCTGATGATTATCAAATCTATGATTTTTAGATATCTTAATGATGCTATAATATAAATGAGTTATTTTCTAACATGTTATGGTCCAGCTAGTTGAATCATTGGTTACTTACTGAGCACGTGGAAGCTCATCCCTTACTTATCATTTCAGGTTGAAAGTAAGGTGATGGTGAGGAGCATAGGAGGAGAAAATTTGGTGCGGAGCTTCGAAGACTGCATGAAATGAGTCGCTAAATATTAGATTTTCTGTTTAGCTTTAGTTGTTGACAATCAGAGTTATGAAAAGTTTTAGTATAAGTGACGTATTCAAATTAAAATATGATAGTGTAATTAATGTTTTGGAGAAGTTTTAATTTCCGCTGCAGTACATGTTGGTTTTAAGTGAGTAAGGCCTGCCAGAGCCCTTGGTTGGAGTCCATTGGGTCTGCGGCCGGTCACGTGCCTAGCTCGCGGGCCTGCCCGTGGGTTCGGGTCGTGACACATGCGCTGTGGAAAATTTTGAAAATTTTTGGTGTCCGGCTTCTGAGCATGTGGTAATTGTTTCATTTAAAATTTTGAAAATTTTAAATGTTTCATTTAAATTTCATGTCATTCTAAAGTTAATAGCTATTTTTAGCGGAACCGGCTTCTGAGAGCTCAGTCCTGACATTGATTCGGGATTTTCGGGTGAAAATTTTTAAAACAATTTTTAGCCCAAAAATAAACTTCAGGATACTCAAAATAGTGTTTTAATGTATTTTTGAGAATTTTCTAGTGCGAGAATCACCAGAGGTGTTTGGATAATTTGCCATCCAGATGAAGTATTTTGGTAATTTTACCTATAAAAGGTACTTTTGGGAAATTCACACACAATAGGGATGTTCTAGTAATTTTATTTACGGGATGGTTGTTTTGTTAATTTAAGTATGAGAGGGGTGCTTTTGATAATTTTACACATAAGTGGCATTTAGGTAATTTTACCTACCCAGTGAGGGGGTTCATTCTGGGAGTATGTATGAGTCAATATTAAGTTTATAATATCGTAGTGTAGACTGTATTCTAATCATTTGATTGTTCCATTTAGGTTAAAGTAAAAGACTTTTCGGTTAGGCTAATTTAACTTCGGATCCAGATAAGAGTTTCTATCTGAACCCCCAGGTAAGGTCTTATATCTGAATCCTATTTTCAGTGACTTGTGTTCGTAAGTACCCTTTCAATTTATTTATGGCTATTGGGATATACATTGATATCAGTATGTTATTGCTAAGCAAACCCTAACATTGAACCTGAATCGGTTATTTGAAAATCTTATCGATGCTCGCCTTTTATTGCATGCTGAGAAAATTAGATAATTGTTTGTGTTTTTTCTTATGAATTGTTGTGCCTAAATATGGTAATTGTTCGTATTTGTTCTTGCTATTTGTTTGTGGCTATTAATCTTGAATTCTGAGTGATGAATTGATATCAGCATGTTTAATTGTCATTGAACCCCTAATTGATTTCAGTTATTTGAATTTATGTTGATGCTCATTTTTATTGCATGTCATGCATTGAATTCTTGTTAATTCGATGATTGTTGTTTTCTGTGTTGACCTAGGAATTTGTTCTGTGGGGAGGAGTTATAAGGAAAGTCTGAACCTGCGTAATTATGTAGGGCTAGTACTTGATGAAAATGTCTAGTTATCGTACATCATGCATGTTTACACTTTCTGTGCATCGCCTGAGTGGCATTACCTCTGCTCATGGTCAATATCTTTGAATTTACTTATATTGTATCTTATAATAATTGTTTTGAAAATGATTGGAAATGAATGTCTTGATATCTGATTCAAGGGGATTGAGTTCAAACCCTTCCCTATATTATGATCAAACTGTTTGTGATTATTATCCTTCCCCGTATTGCCCTTAAAGTATCTGTGTTTGCTTTGAAATCCTTTGGAAAATTATTATTATATTTTAAAATTATAGTTTAAAAATAATCTTCAAATGAGTGATTTGGTGTCTGTTTATGATCGTTTTGGAAATCATCAAACTGTTTATGATTGTTTGAAATGTTTTGAAAATTTATCATTGGATGGACTCTTAAGTTGTTTTGTAATTCTTTCGGTTGTTCCTTGAATGACCTTACTGAACTCTCAAAAGCTCAGCCTTCGTTTCATTATCTTCTGTAGGTAATGATCCAATGTAGATTGCTCAGGAATGGGTTTAGAGACTGTGTGAGACTCCGGAGTGCCCACAACTATTTTGAGTGATAAGACCCCTACGTGGGTCAATGTTGTTAGCTTGTCGTTTTGTAAAGAACCTAAGTTTCAATAGTTTAAATTTAAGCAATTTTTTGCACCCTTGTATTTTGGAGAATTTAGATTAATGTGTTTAAAGTTGCACTTGAGCAGAGATTGTATCTATAAGTAAACAGGGTTTGATGTAATTCGGGAGTTCAAGGCGACAAAGCTCTTGATTTTCAAGTCATTCTATCTATGCTTCACTTTTATATTTTTTGTGCCTATCAATATTTACTGTGGATTAATCATGCATGAAGCCTTGTAATTTGGGGTCAAGAGACCCGAAGTTTTGGAGAGATCCGAAAACACTATTTACAAAATCTTAATCATTCAAATACCATGGATACCTCTGATGATAGAGCAGAACATTAATTCTATAGAAAATAAAACTTTCAATTTGATATCACTTCCATATTTCTTATAAACCAACATCTGCACAAGTACAGTCTTTCAAACTATGACAAAGGTTACTTAGCTTTCTCTTCTAATCTATCCGACAATAATCATAAAGAAAAATTCTTCACTAGAAAGTGTCTTACTTAGTCGTGCCTTGTAATTCTTTGCACAACTCTGAATACTTGCCTATAACCAGAAGTGGGGGTAAGCATAAAACTGAGTAAAGATAGACACACTATCTCACCCACAGAGTAAAAAACACGATATATCAATAATAACACCTGGAATTGATAAAATACGATACTGAGGTGCATGGCAAAAAAACAAAAATCAGGTTCGTTTTAGGAGTATGTGTGAGTCTGTATTAAGTTATAATATTGTACTACAAGCTGTGTTCTAATGATTTGATTATTCCGTTTAGGTTAAAGCAACAAAGTTTCCAGTTAGATAGCATAGCTTCAGATCCAGGTAAGGGTTTCTGTATGAATCCCTGTTTAGGATTTATATTATTTTGATAACTTGTACTCATAAGTGTTCTTTCGATTTACGTGTGGCTATTGTTGTACATTGATATCAGCATGTTATCTCCAAGGAAATCCTAACATTAAGCTTGCACCGATTAATTGGAAATCTTATCGATACTTGTTTGTTATTGCATGTTGAGTAAATTCGATAATTGTTTGCACTCTTCTTCGGAATTGTTATGCTCAAAATCGATAACGCTTCGTATTTATTCTTGTTATTGGTTGGTGGCAATTTTTTATTTTGAGTGATGAATTATATCAGTATACTTAATTGTTATCGAAACTGCAATTGTTCTGGTTATGTGTATTCAGCTTTGTGCTAATTTTAATCATGGTTGGTGTACTTATCAGCATACTTGCCGGATTTGAGTGTTCTATACCTTTCTGGAAAGCTGAAGATATGCGCGTACTTTAACATTGTTTCTTTGATCACTCTCTAATTCGAAGTGTATGCTGCCTAAACTGCGTGAATATGAAACTGGTCGAAGCTGATTAAATCGGGCAGATTTTGTGGTGATATTTAAACAAGCATATCTAATTCAATACTTGTCAAACTTGAGAGTCCTCTGAATTTCTGAAAAGCTTAAATTTGAAGTGTGTGTCACCCTAAATTGCTTAGATTTGGAACTGGGTCTGCTTTCACTGAAACTGTTTTGAGCTAAGAAAATGCATATAAATGTTTTATATGATGCTTGAGGTGTTTAACATTCTTTATGCATGATAGCATGCTATAAATCATGTGAGTCTTTGGAAGTAGTGGTCGGGGGTCGAAGGCCGGCAAACCGGGTTACATAGAAACGGGATATATGTTGAGCTTGCTCAGCAGGTTAACCTCCCAAGGGCATTACGCTGCACCACGTATGCTGTTAATATGTGCGGTGTCTTGTGTAAGGTCTAAATTTATCACTCATAAACTGAATTTGATCGGCTCAGCTTTTGAGTGATCAATTTAGGGTCTTACCAAGAAAGGATGGTAGGTGAACGAGCATTCGGCTTGTGATTTGGGCTCCTTAGAGTCATTATGATATGTGTTATGCTTAAGTTATTTCTTGCTCATTCGCTGCAATCTACCATATGCCATGCATGAGTTAATGACAAGCACGTTTTGTTTGGTTTATGCACGCTTGTTATGATTAAGATAGTGTTTAAATTGGTCATACGTCTGCTCTACTTAGCTGTGGCTACCCCCATTTCCATCTCGACTTTTTAGATACTAGAGAGCATCAAGAAGTGGTAGGCGAGGGCGTTGGCGAGGAAGATTTTGAGTACCCTTTTGTGCCCGAGAATTAGGGATAGTAAGTCTTTGTGCAATTGTAAATAGAGAGCGAGGTGTGCTAGTGTCATTTGTTAAAGAACTAGTGTGAAAGTGTGGTGTGTATAAGCTTGGACTTATAAGGATGAACGAATGTTATATATGTTTAAAAGGCATGTTGTGTTGTTTATATCCGAATGCAATTAGCGCACTCTGATTACCCAATTAAGATGGTATCAGAGCATAAGTTTTGCTTATTAGCCAGGATATGATATTCGGAGTTAAGTCTTAAGCTTGATCTTAGAACTTCGGTTCACCCTAATTTCATGCCTCTTTATAATTATGAATGGCTGACAGAGAAGCAAGTTCTTCGGGGAAAGACGCCGACAATGCTTTGAAATATAAGTATGTGATACTGGGGCGTATGGTCTCTTGCATGGAGAATCAGCAAAATAACAATCTCAACCACCGAGGGTTTAACCATGATCTAGAAAGGCAAGGTAAATCTGAAATGCTAAAGAATTTCATGAATATGCATCCGCCAGACTTTGTTGGAGAGGGTGATCAGGACAATTCTGCCCCCGAGGGCACGTACAACGAGAACTCTAAGTTTCGTCAGACCCCCGAGGGTATTTTCATGAGCTTGGCACTTTATCCGCCCCCAAGGGCGCGTACGAGAACTTTAAGTTCCGTCAAACCCTCGAGGGTATTTTCATGAGCTTTGTGCTCTATCCGCCCTGGGGCGTGTACAACGAGAACTTTAAGTTCCGTCAAACCCCCGAGGGTATTTTTATGAGCTTGGTGCTCTATCTGCCCCCGAGGGCGCGTACGACAAGAACTCTAAGTTCTGTCAAACCCTCGAGGGTATTAAGATGAGCAATGAGAACTCTTAAGTTCCGTCAAACCCCCGAGGGTATTTACATGAGCTCTATGCTCCATCAGTCCTCAAGGGCGCTTATCAGAACTCTATGTTCCAATAGCCCTTTAGGGCGGTCCGTCTAGGGTGGTCCCTCGAGGGACGAACACCCCCAAGGGTGACAGGATAGAGCTCGAGCTCTAGCTCTATCTGAACGGTCTAGAAACAGTTCTAACCCGTGAAACGGTAAAGGACTATGGGACTTCATCCCCCCACCATTCTTTGTCAATTCAAAACCCAGCCAAGCATGAGTGCGAGGCTTCTTTGCTAGCTCTTAGCTGATGATAAGAGTTCGCGACAAAGTAAAACGCAAGCATGATGTGGTCGGCTCGAGCTAAAGAACATACTTGCACAAAATGAACACCTTCCAAGGAGAGGTGACCCCTCGAGGGGACATTCAAACACTTAGCACATGCAACAACTTGCATGCACAAAGACTTAGCTCTCGAGAGCTAGTGTTCTAGCGCCCTACTTGGGCAAAGCTTAAAGCTCCCGCTTAGGTCGGAGCACATGGAGGAGAGAAATATTATTACCCCTATAAGTGGGTGGAGAATCCCTTATAAATCTGACGCGTGTCTCGAGACACCAGGTATAAACTTCCTCAGCCAAACATTTTGGCTAAGGAAGTGGGGGGCTTATGATATAACTCAAATATAACTCCCAATAATTGGGGGACACCCACGAATCCCAGTCAAACTAGGAGATTTATGATCGGGATTCTAAAAGAGTCCTTAGATATTGTGACGTGATCCTCGAGGATCCTAACGCGATACTAACACATCTGGCCCACACCCCAGTCCTACTAGGACTCTCCTCTTACAGCTATATAAAGGGGTCTACCCCTCAGGTATGAGGACGATGACACAATTCATGCTTTTTCAGAGTTATTATTCTGTAGTCGCGCTCTAACTTAAGCATCAGAGAGTTTTTTGCCCGGAACCCCACCCGACAGTCACTCGTTTTCTGTCTTGCAAGTCATCGGTCAAGGCTCGGGTTTCGAAATTTAAGTGGAGCATATTTTTGCAGCAACAAGGGGGTACGGGGTAGGGTAATTTTTTGGTCAATTCTACCATAGAAAAACTAGACTATCTGGCACTTGAACTACAAAGAAGAGTCTGGTCTGGTCTGAATTTAGGACTTCAGCTGGAGGGGGATCCGCAGCGATGGACTTGGATGCACCTTGATTGGGACACGTATGGCCTCGATTTACTGGGTCAGGGAAGGCCTTTCCTCTAAACCACCAAATGGATGGCACCCAAGCCTGTGGTACTTCTCCTTCCTTTATGTTATTTCGTACGTCGCCAGCTTCGCATCTGAGGCTGGATATGGCTTCTTTCTGGATATTGTCATATTTTCTAGACTAGTAAGTTCTTATCCCCTGGATCCAAGGGTTAGGGTGTAGGGTAATTTTTTACTTCCATAAAAAATTACCCTACCCCTTACCCCCTGGATCTGTGCTCGCCTGTGCAGGAAAATTGTTATTCTAGAGACTGGTTGGAGCAAGATAGAGGAAGAGAGAGCAAGAGTGGTTGGAGAGGAAGACTCTGGTAATCTGGAAAATGTTCAAAGTAATTCTTTGGAATTATGTGGGAGTCTCTTTGTTTGGTTACAGGATTTGAGTTCCTTTAAAAGTCAAACGATTTTGTTCAATACATGTGTGCGCTGTGTGCTCGCTATGTGGGAGCATGCTTAGTTTCTTTTGAACTTGTTAACTGTATATTTGTGGGAGCAACAGTTGGATGTTGATGGAGTTCTTTTTAAGCTGTGGAATATCTGGTGACTGCGTAATGTTTTGTTATCCATTTTGTAGTAATACCATGTTAGAATTATTTACTTATTCATGAATACACGAATCCAATTGATTCTTCTTGTTACAATGATCCAGAAGTCAGTCATTTTTATTAGTTTGTTTGTATTGTGTTTGCAAGTGAATGCTAGCAGTTTTGCACTTGTGAGGTATTCTTGTTTGTTTTTCATATAAGATCATCTGGCTGCTGGCCTTTCCGATTCGCTTTATGTACTCATTGCGAAACATGTGATTGCTATTTGTTTTGAGAGTTGTGTCACTTTTATTTGATTTGCATGTCATGTTATTCTTGGCCACCTTTCTTATATGACAACTGTTGTTGAATCTATTGCTTATATCTCTTTTGGTGGTGTTTGGAAACTGTTACGAAACGAAGCAACTACGAAGCAATATATTGAAGAAGAAAGAAACGAGAAATTTAAAAAAAATAATTAAACGCACAACACAAGAATTACAAGGTTCAATAATATGGCTACATCCCCGGAGTATGACCAGATTACGATTTCACTATTCAGCCGTGTTACAACCAAAATCCTAACCCCCACTCTTTGTTGTGATTTCTCTCTTTTATCCAAAACAATACAAGATCGTTTATATTTATTTAGAGCTCAGAGGTGACCTTTCTCTAAATAACTAATGTGGAACACGCACACAAAACTAGTTTCAGGTCACTGCCCCCATTATAACAATGTCTCTGGATTGAAATCAGGCTCCACATACAACAATCTCCCACTTGGAGACTGATACAACTCCAGTGGTGAAACTCCGTACAAATGCTGGTCATACTCATCCAAGAAGCATCAACGAAGATTAATCAAAGTTGAGCATAGGCTTAACTTTTGACTGTCAACCACCTTCGTTAACATGTCAGCGGGATTCTTGTTGCCTTCAATCTTCTCCAAGTTCAGTTGTCCATCCTCTAACAGAGACCGTAGAAAGTGATACCTCAACTGAATGTGCTTGGTCCTCGAATGAAATGCTGAGTTCTTAGCAAGATGTATTGCACTCTGACTATCAGTCCATAACTTGCAATCTACTTGCCCATATCCTAGCTCTGTCAACAATCTTTGAAGCCAGATTATTTCCTTGCTTGCTTCTATCGTTGCAACATATTCTGCATCTATTGTAGACAATGCAGCAATCTTCTATAACTTAGAGATCCAGCTTACTGCAATCCCTCCTACAGAAAAAAAATATATCTCATGGTGCTTCTCCCATTGTCTCTATCACCCGCATGGTTTGCATCTACATAGCCTCGCACATCTATGTTATCACCCTCAAAACATAAGCAGAACATGGATGTTCCTCTCAATTACCTGAGAATCCACTTCACTACTTGCCAATGCTCCTTTTTTGGGTTTGTCATGAATCTGCTCACAACTCCAACTGCATGTGCAATATCCGGCCTTGTACTGACTATGGCATACATGAGACTTCCCACAGTAGACGTGTACGGTACCTGTGTCATGTATTCTTCATCTTCCCTATTCTTGGGACTCAACTCCTTTGAAAGCTTAAAGTGGGCTGCTAAAGGAGTCATCACAGGTTTAGAGGCGTGCAAGTTAAATCTCCTCAAAACCTTATCAATGTACTCGTCCTGTTACAACCATAACTTTTTCTATTTTCTGTCCCTAGTTATCCTCATGCCAAGAAGTTGTTTTGCCTCACCTAAGTCCTTCATAGAGAAAGTACTCGCCAACTTCTTCTTGAGTTCATTAATCCTTCTCGTGCTTGAACCTGCTACAAGCATATCATCTACATACAAAGTTAAAATAATGAAGTTCTCACTATTAAACTTCTGAAAATAAACACAGTGATCAGAGTCATATCTAGTGAAGTTTGTCTGCTTCATGAAACTGTCAAACTTCAGATACAACTGTCTAGGAGATTGTTTTAGGCCATACAAGCTCCTCTTCAACCTGCAAACCATTCCCTCCTTACCTTGACTTCAAAACCCTCTGGTTGATGCATGTAGATTTCTTCCTCTAAATCCCCATGGAGAAATGTTGTCTTAACATCCAGTTGCTTTAGATGTAAGTTCTCTATAGCTATAATGCTCAATATCGTATGAATTGAAGTCATCTTCACAACAAGAGAGAAGATTTCTTGAAAATCAATACCTTTCCTCTGCCAATACCCTTTCACAACTAGTCTTGTCTTGTATCTCGTTGTTCTTCCAGTTCATTTTTAATCTTGTATACCATTTATTGTACAGAACATTCTTACCTGCAGAGAGCTTTACCAAATCCCAAGTTTGGTTTTGCTCAAGTGAAACCATCTCATCTTTCATGGCTTGCTCCCACTGTAACCTGGATTCATTCTATAATGCTTCTTGATAACATTCTGACTCACCTGAATCAGTATAAAAAATAGAATTGAGTGGAAGACAAAGTCTGTCAGGAGCTTTCCTTACCCGACTACTTCTTCTGAGCTTAAGAGTTTCAGGCACTTGTTGTTGATCACCAGCTCCAATTTCAGTATCAGTTGTCTCATCAAGGACTTCTGGATTTTCTATCCTGGGTACCTGTCCATCTTCTGGCTCATCAAGTTCCATGTACTCCTTTTTTTCTTTTTTAATTCCATGTTCTTGCAACTTGTGCTTATACAACTGTGATTCATCGAATATGACATCCCTACTCCTGATGATTTTGTTATGTTCGCAGTCCCACAAACGATAACCATATTCATCACCTCCATATCCAATAACTAGACACTTCTAAGATTTAGAGTCAAGTTTCTTCCTCTCCTCTTTATCAATATGAGCATAAGCAATACATCCAAAAACTCTCAGAAAAGAATAATTTATTGGTTTACCTGACCATTCTTCTTCAGGAATACCACCATTGAGAGCACTGGCTGGATTTCTGTTAATTAAATATACGGCAGTATCCACAGCTGCTGCCCAGAACTGTAGAGGTAAATCAGCATGTATCCTCTTACACCTTGCTCGTTCCATGATGGTTCTGTTCATCCTCTTTGCCAAGCCATTTTCCTGAGGTGTCCTCTTAACAGTCCTTATCAACCAGATACCATTGTTGGAACAATATTCTTGGAACCCTCTATCATGATACTCACCCCATTATCAGATTTTAGGCAATTTATCTTGTTCCCTGTTTCATTCTCAACAAGAGCTTTCCATTTCTTAAAAGTGTGATAACGTCAGATTTCTCTTTGATGGCATATATCCAAGTCTTTCTGCTAGCATCATCTATAAAAGAAACAAAGTAGAAATTACCTCCAAGAGACTTTTCTGTAGTAGGTCCGCAAAGATCCATGTGAACTAACTCCAGCCTTTCAATCTTCTTCTCTTTACCATCCCTCTGAAAACTAACCTGCTTTTGCTTTCCATAGACACAACCCGTGCAAAAATCTAACTGAATGTTCTTCATCCCTGGCAATGCATTCTTTGAGTGCACAATTCTCATACCACTCTCACTCAAATGTCCCAACCTATGATGCCATAATGTGGTTCTCTGATTTTCTGGAAAAGCCAAAGAGATAGAATGGTTATGGGTACCTGAAAGAGTGTATAGGGTTCCTACTCTTTCACCTCTCGCTACCACCATCGACCCTTTGATCACCTTCCACTGTTTTTCACCAAATGCCACAAAATAGCCTTCACTGTCCAATCCACTAACGAATATAAGATTCTTTTGCAGTTCTGGAATATGTCTAACATCCTTCAAAACCAGGATTCTCCGTTTGACAGTTTAATTTCCACTTTTCCCTTTCCAACAATGCTATACCGATATCCATTTTCGACAGTCACATTTCCATCATCACCATGAACATAATTACAGAAACAATCCCTATGAGGAATACAATGAATCGAGGTTCCTGAGTCTACGTACCACACTTTGGAATTATCATCCACTGTAGCACAGAGACATAAACCGTCATATGTCTGTTCGTTTGAACTTACCATGTGTGCCCCTTCATCATCACCTTGTCTTCCCCCTGCTCCCTTTTTTTTCTTTTGGTTTCGTACAATCATTCTTCTTATGACCTTCCTTGTTACAATTCTAGCACACTATGGTTTTTCCCTTTAGACTTTGACTTGCCTCTTGATTTTGATCTTCCTTTTGTAGGACTTCTTCCCCTATTATTCTGCTTGTTATTCTGTCTACCTCTGGATTTCACGAACAAAGCAATACTAGATGATATACCATCACTAATTGTCTTTCTCAACATTTTGTTATTCATCACAGAGCTCACAACATCATTAAGTGTTAGCGTTCTAGAAATAGTAGAATTACTCACTGTCGTCACCAAGTTATTCCAACTATCAGGCAGTGAACACAGAAACAATAAAGCCCTAATTTCATCATCAAAATTAATGCCGATAGATTCCAATTGATTTGTAACATCGTTAAAATCATTTAGATGATCAACAACTGAACCATTTTCAGACATCCTCTTATTAAACAGTCTCTTCATAAGAAATACCTTATTCGAAACAGAAGGTTTTTCATATATTCTCTTAACGCTTTCATCACAGCAGCAGTAGTTTTCTCCTTGGAGATATTGAATGCTACTTGTGGGGTTAGGCTAAGTCTTACTGTAGCCAACGCCTTTCTGTCCAAAATCGACCACTCACTCGCATTCATCACTTCAGGTTTCTCTCCCACCAGCGGTAGATACAGATCCTTCTGATACAGTAGTCTTCAAGTTGAATCTTCCACCACTGAAAATTCATACCATTAAACTTCTCGATCTTTCCTTTACCTTCTTCAGCCATTGCTGTCACGACCCAAACCCACGGGCAGGCCCACGAGTTAGGCACGTGACCGGCCGCAGACCTAATAGACTCCAATTAGGGCTCTGCCAGGCCTTACTCGCTAAAACCTGTACACAATTCTAAAATCATACATTAACTAACACCATAACATGAAATTCTAAAGATGCCCTTACAACTCTTTCCCAAATCATCTCTACTGAAATCCTCCATAGAGAACGATAGCATTTATTTTAAAGAAACCTCCTAAAATTAAGCTACGAACAATTCAAATAAATAACTGGCAGTTCTACAATTTCTCAAGGGCTTAAATAACTTCCTAATGAGCATCTTCTGCGGCTTCATTCTCATTTCACTCGTAATACTCATGTTCATCTAGTTGATCGCCTGAAAACACTTATAAAAAGGGGTGAGCTTGGGGCCCGGTAAGTACACAAATCATATCCCTAAAATAGATTTTGGGATTCATAAAAACATGAAACATGTCATGGTTTTCTTCAATTTAAAACTGGTAAACATTTCACAAGAGATACTATGCATATATATACTTTTGAAAGCAATTCATCCAAGATTCTCAGAAACGAAGTATGACATCAAGTAGGCTCATCAACAACTATCACAGTTCATCATAACATAGGCATGTTGCGGTCAGCGTACGTTCCCCCCTGACTAGGGCCCACAATCCCTACTCCACCTGGGATGAACATTATTTGGTCAGGGTATGCGCCCCCCGACTAGGGCCCATAATCCCTCCTTCATCCGGGATACATATTGGTGTGGACGCAAGGGCGCACCACGAGCAACAGTACTGTGCGTCAACGTATCATCCCGTTGACCAGGACCCAACAATCCAACTTTCCCCCGTGGATATGGGGTGCAACAACCAAGCCAGAAATACCGTTTCGTTCAACATAAGCCAACTTTAAACACTACTCATAGAAAACATTCCATGGCATTATTTTATGCATTTTCTCATCAAACAATTTACACAAAAGCAGTAGCATGTAAAAGGCTTTAAAACTTCTAATTGGAACAATTCATTTTTACATATACATAAACAAAAATAGGGTATACGGAAGAATATGGCATGAGTACTTACTTGCTCAGTAATTGGTTCTTGAGCTCGATCAACAGTCGATCCTATCTCTTGACTACCGAAACCTAAATAACAAACCACAAGGACATCATTCATTACCGCTCGAGCACGCCTAAGTATTAAGTTTCTCTTAAGTGAGTGAAGTGTACCAAACCGCCCCTCGTACTTTGTAAAATTTCCTATTCGCCCCCGATGCCTAACGTACCATTATCCACTTGGATATAACCTAAAAGAATACATTTAAACCACTCAAGCATCACAGTAATTTTAGATCACTATAAAATTCTAGGTTTAGAAAAATCTTGTTTACTATGTTAAGTAATTCAAAAGCCTATTTTGAAAATAAAATTGTTTGAGACACTTCCTATGTCCGGAAAAATCTGAGACATTTTCACTTTGAAGGTTTCCCAAAATTAAGGGGAGTTTCTGTTTTGTACTTTGTCTAAATCTGTTCAGAAGAGGTCCTTAAAAATAATTTAATAACTATTGCTAATGAAGCGTTACGCTAAATCCGTTCGGGCGCTACACTGCTAAGACCGTTAAAATAGCAAACAACTTTAAAAACTTTCAAAACTTTAGAAACTACTTTATCCTCGATATATAAGATTATTGTGGAAGTTTCATAATTTAATAATTTAGTTTGCTTCTTTAAAATGCACCGAAATCTTTTGTTTCGATAAAATTAGTTAGAAGGCTTCCCAAGCTCCGAAAAATCTGAAATTTGTACTGTGTGTAGATCTTGCAAAAATAATATAAGTTACTCTTTTGAGTTTTGTCCAAATAAATTCCTAGATATATCTTTAAATTCAAAAAGAAACTGCTGGAATAGAAAACCTTTTTAGCGACACTTTTGAGTCCCATTTTAAAACAAGGACTTTCCCTCTCTCTACACAGTCGACTCCTTCATACTCACCCAACAGTGTTACCTGAAACCACTTCATCACTCACCTGCACTCTCTCATTTGCTTGCACCTCACACTCACCTTACATAAACAACCACACACACTCATATGTATATACTCACACAAGCACATCTCTTGCCTTCGCTTTCTGGTAGGTCTTCCCAAAGCTGCTGCCTCACGGTAGTAGCCTCATTCTCTTATCAATTTATTCATGGGCACAGCCCACACCTGCAACTCTCTTCCTTCACCTTTTTTTTTTCTTTTCTTTGAACCCATTTCACACACCTCATCACAAACTACATACATACACCTAGCTGCTCACTATACCCACATTTTCACACACAATTGCCTCACAGTTGGGTGCTAAACATACAAAAATAGACACTGCATCACAGCAGTGCCGTGCCCTTTGTTCATTTCTTACACACGTAAACACACACTAGACCACATTATTACCAACCCAAATAGAGCACCGTCCACGGCAGTGGGGTTTTCTTCCCAAGTTTCCTTTCTCTCTTGCTGTCACACTCCCCCTTCATCTCCTCAAGACACATTACACTGCACACACCTTACGCATAAACTCACACAATACTCACGCACACACATATACACGTACAACACTCACGCATATACCCACACACTGTCACCAAGATTCTTCAATTGCAGTCCCCATATACGACAGCTCACACACAACAGGTCTCTCTCTCTCTCTCTCTCTCTCTCTTCATACCCACAGCCCCGTCATGGTTGTTTTCTCTATCTAGATCGCAGTCACTGAATTTGTTTCTACCCTCATATGTTCCATGGCGGTGCCGCAATTCATATCCCCGGCAGTTGTGGCTGTTCATGGCTCCAAACCCGTTCACCCGTGCCCACCATGCACTCACCATATTTGGCAACCTAACGGCATAATGCTAAACTCCTTAAACTCTCAACAATTTCTTTTCCCTGTTCACAGCTTCTCACATCCAATAGATCCATATACCCACAGTCATATATGCAATACAACAATGAAACTGAAACTGATCTCCATAAACTAAGAGAGAGAAAAACTAAAAGAAGGCTTACTGAAATTCCTATGCAGTTGCCGGAGCTTGCCGAAAAATTTCCCCTTCAAGCTCTCTTCTTTCTCTTCTCCATATCTCTCTCTACCGTGAACAAGATGGAGTCTGACGGCTAAAAGGGTGGCTGCCCCATAACTATGTCTTATGTATAAATATATATGTAGGATGAAAACCCTAATTAGAAACTGAAAAGAAAACCTACACTCCATTTGTCGCTAAAACTTCTAACCCAACTTATGATTGTGAAAAATGGTTCAAAAATAAAATACTTACAATGAACTACATGTTAGCAAATTATTAATGATTGTTACGCTAATTCGCTCCACTATGTGTCGCTAAAAGTGGTCATTTAAAAAAACTATCAATGTTCACAAAAGAATTTGGTCGCCAAAAGTTCCTAAATTACTGTTTCGCTAATTGCCACTAATACCTCAATTAATGTTATTTATAACTGCTATCGTAAGTTATATCTTATGCTTTTAAATTTGTTGCTAAGATCGTAATTATAGTGTTCCCCAATTTTGTCGCTAAAAGTATATCGATGTTAAGAGAATAATAATACGAATAGTAATAATTCATCGTTAAAAAGTTAAATGAACCCATAAAAATATATCAGAATTTTTGGGGTATTACAATTGCTCCCACTCAAACGAAAAACCAACGTGAGTAAAACCTGAACCCAAGCTTTGGTACCAGTTGTTACGAAACGCAGAAACTACAAAGCAATATATTGAAGAACAAAGAAATGAGAAATTAAAAAAATAATTAAACGCACAACACAAAAATTACGAGGTTCACCAATATGGCTACTGTGATACCCCGAAAAATACCGAAGATTAATCCATCCGCAAGTTTGATTAATTAATGGGAGATTATTTTATTAAGTAGTATTATGTTGCTGACAATTAAATGTTAAGGAGCTAAATAAGGGATTAATGTGGTCGTGGGGGTTGAAATGAAATTTTGGAAAGTAAGGGGCAAAAGTGTAATTTTGAAAATATATGATGAACGGGATGCATATCTTTATTAAGTAGCATCCTTTTGATGATAATGAAGTGTTAGGGGGGGGGGGTTACATGGAGGGTTAGGGTGATTTTGGGGTCGAATTGTAATTTTCCAAAGTCGAGGGGTCAAAATGTAATTTTGAAAACTTGAGGGAGTAAAGTGCAAACTATTGAAAGTTGTAAAAGATGTCACAATTAGAGAGAAGTCAGCTGAAACATGGCCACCTCTAGCTAGAGTCTCGGATGACTCATGAAACCTAAAGATGAGCGAAGGGGGTGGATGAAATTGAAACAAAAAGAAAATGAAAGAAGGTGTTGGGGGAAAAAATGCAAATACAAGAAAGTTACAAACATGAATAGTGTGTGAACTACCCATGAAGAACACAGCAAAAGGGGAAGAAAAAGGGAGGAAAAAGAGAAGAAAGAAAAGAGGAAAGGGAGAAAGGAAGAACCACGAATTCAAATGAGTATGATTTTAAAAACCCTAAATCACGAAATTATCGATGAATTAGATGGAATTTTGGTTGAAGAACATGTTATATATGTATGGCTGTGTATATAGATTCGGGTGGATATGGATAGGAATTTATATGGTGGAATTGCGTAATTAAGGGCATCTTGTGTGTTAATGTATAGTAGTGATGTAACCAAGTGATTAGAGTGTAAAACAAATGAGTAATTCATGTGCAATTGAAGGAGAAAAGTGTGCCCAGGTGTGGGACGGGCAGAAGGAGGAAGAAGACTTGTGTGTGGGCTTAAGGTGTGTTAGTGTGTGTGGTGATTTGAATAGTACATGTAATTGTCGCTAAAAGTGAAGATTCAATATAAATGTTATAATCTGAATTTTTAAAAATAGTTAGGTTCAGATTTAGCCAAAGTACAAAAAATAGACCCTAATTTTTTTTAATAGGTCTATATCGTGAAAACATTTCAGATTTTTTCAAAATCAGGAATAGGGTGAACGGGCGCGAAAAATTTGGAACTTTACGGTGAAATTTAAATTATTAAACTAGCGCAGTTTTGCATGAAAATTTTATGAGGACCCTAAGATGGTGAGAAGTTCCATTTTCCAATATTTTGGATCATTCCAAAGTCGTTAGCTATTTTTGGCTGAACTGCCTTTTAAGCGCTCGGTCCGGACACCGGTTCGAGATTTTTGGGAAAACATTTTTTAAAATACTTTTTAATTCAAGAATGAATTCAGAAGGTTTAAAATAGTGTTTTAAAGCACTTTTGAGATTTTTCTGATGCCAGGAACCCTCAGGGGCATTTTGATAATTTACCACCTGGAGAGGGGTATTTTGGTAATTGTCCCGATAAAGTTTTTGCAAAGGACTTGTTAGTCCGGAAAGAGGTGTAAGACACCTAAAAAGTTTTTTTAAAGTAGTTTTGATATGTTTGTTGGGGCGATGGCTGCCGGGGGTATTTTGGTAACTTTCCCTTTAAATTTTTTTGAGGGAATATTTGGTCCATAAATGATGCAGTACATCTAAAAAGTAGTTTTAAAGTGGTTTGAGGGTGTTGCTGATGTAGCAACCATCAGAGGGGTATTTTGGTAATTTGCCAGGTTGGCCCTAAATTTTTGGGAACACGAAATATTATGCGTCCGGAGTGGTGGGAAGTGAGGAATGGTGTTAATACACTTAAAATAATGGGAGTGGTTATTGTGGAGGCGTCGATAAGACTGGGTTAAGGATCTAGTTATCGGATCGCATTAAAGAGCTGTCGCAAGACGCTATGAACGATTAAATGGGAAGGGGTAGAATAAGGAGTGTGTATATGTTGAATGATGTCTAACGAGCAGAGTATTATTTGACTAGTTGATGCAGCTTGTTGCGATCAGAAGTTGCGAGTTGCTTCGGCTATAAGCCAATGAGGTAAGGACAATACAGTTCTATTATGCTAATTCTTTGTTTCGATTAGCATACCATGTTGATAATGTTTATGTTGGACTCTTGCTGTTATGAGTTGACACCGGTAGTCATTGTGACCGATATACACATATTTGACTTGTGCTATTGAGGACTTAGGGTAGAATAAATTCCCTTAGTCCACCCCGTTGATGGAATTTAGTGAGGATCATGTGTGTCCTGGTATGCTATGATTCGATTAGATTAGCATACCTGAAGTTGATGATAATGTTGCGTAGGGGTTATTGTGAGATGTCGGCAATTATTGATAGCCGATATCTCTTCTCCTTGAGAACACCATTGAGGACTTGCGGCAAACTTCTCCCGAGTCCGTCTTATTGTGGATGATGATGTTGTAGAGATAGTTGAGTTGTTGTTGTGAAATGTCGGCACTTATTGATAACCAACATTTCTCTTATGTTGGAACGTTGTCGAGGGCATGTGGCATACTTCTCCCGAGTCCACCCTGTTGATGATGTGACATTGAACTCTTGTTGTTAGGTTGGAACACCGATTGATCTTTTAATCCGGTATTCCTTGCTGAGTTGTGTTGTTGAGGACATAAGGTGGAATAATTTTTCCCTTAGTCCGCCCTGTTGATGAAGCACTGCTGTTTAACTATAACGCGGTTAGGGACAAACACTCGTGGTGAGTCCCCTCTTGCTGACAGTGTCTCTCTTAAACTACTTGAGAATGAGATGAACACCCCATGCAATGGGACATCAATAAGTTGAATACCAGTGAAAGTGGAGTAACTGGTAACCAGTGAAAATAAAGTAACTGGTAGTCAGTGAAAAATTAAGTAACTAACAAGGAGGATGAAGCGCGCTAGAGTCTGTCAGTTGAGTCAAGTTAAGTCTGCATTTGCAATTGATTTTAATTGATGTTGTTGATTTTTACTATGTACGTTTCGTATGATTAGTGTTTCTTTATTGTTTTCCTTTGCATTACACTTGCATAGTTAATGTCTGTCGTGTCTCTGTCCAAGTTGAAATGATGATGTTCTTTTGGGCCTTAAAGCCGCTCAGTCTGATGAAAGAAAGTATCGTTTGATAATTATGCTGATGTTGAAAATTTATTGGAACTCTTGATTCATTGTATCGTTGAGATGATTATTATTCCTTCGAGTCTCTTGAATCATTTGTACGCAAATACTCCTCGTGTTGTCTTTACTGGGCAATTTGTGCTTATTCCTTATGTTATGTTGTGCAGGCTATAAGGTTGATCAAGGAGAACCCTCTAGAAAAGGGAAGGGAAACAAGTTAGAAAAGTTGAGTAAGGGGATAAGTTGCGTGAAGTAAGATAAGCTGAAAAGGATGAGATAGAGATTGGGCTGCAAGATAAGTTGATAAGAATCCTACGACTACAGTCGTATATTAGGTTGTAAACATTCATGTTGTTTAGAAACCTGAAAGTCTTCCGCTGCAGTATGATGTATGTTTGTAAGGAATATTTTTGTAAGGACGTATTTTAGAGCTTCTATTAATGACATATGAGTATGAGGATGTAGTTACTCTGTATTCTACACAGGGTTTTGAAGGTGATTATGATCTATAACTCAGCCCGATGATGTCAACAGGGTTGAGGGTGTCGTAGCTACATCCCCGGAGTATGACCAGATTTTGATTTCACTATTCAGCAGTGTTACAACCAAAATCCTAACCCCCACTCTTTGTTGTGGTTTTCTCTCTTTTACCTTTAAACAATACAAGATCACTTACATTTATTTAGAGCTCAGATGTGACCTTTCTCTAAATAACCAATGTGGGACAAGACAACTTATATTCTTGGGCTAAGTTATGACCTTCTCTCAATAACCAATGTGGAACACCCACACAAAACTAGTTTCAGATCACAATGTCTCTGGATTGAAATCAGGCTCCACATACAACATTGTTAATGACACACCAAGTTTGTTTTGTCATTCTCTACTCTGTAATTTCGCCAGTGCAGTTATAGTTGCAAGGGCATTGCTTACATCAAATTAGAACAATTGAGCCTAATTCTTGAGATGATAATGAAAGAATTTCAGTTAGTTGCTGCATATACTTGGTTTTCTGACAAGCACCTATTTTCTCGTGCTTTCCTTTAAGCGCTAAGATTTTTGTTCATGTTTTTTGATATGTAGTGGAGAGATGAACATAAAGAACAAATGTGGCAAAAGAAGCAAAGTCACAAGAAGTCATACAGGCTATCTTCATTTGCGGAAGGTGGGTCTGCATTGGCTGAAGAAGCTGTCACCAAGAGAATTGATATGTCTTAGTACTGCTGAAAGCAGTAGGTCATCGAACACTTCAGCAGCCTCTATGAAGTTTGGGACTGCTGGATCTGCAAACCATCATCCCGCGCATGAACAAAAAGCTATTTGGAAGCAGAAATCATATGGAACTACTGGAGCCAAAGAAGTAGAAGTTGGAAAGGCAACTATAAGTCAGACAGAGGTCGGAAACATCAGAAATGGAACTCAAATAGTTTCTGAAGGAAAAAAGAGCTCTGATCTGAGTAAGTTATTCAAGGGTAAAATATTAGCGAACTTTGCTGTGGACAACTCCACGTACTCACTTGCCCAAATACGAGCAAAATTCTATCCCAAATTTGAAAACAAAAAATCTGACCAAGAGGTAATTTTCTTTTTATCCAGTTGAAATGGATTTCTAGATTACCATCATGCGTTACCTAGCATGGCAAGTGATAAATGTCGCATCCTTTATTGATAACCAATCTCGCTTGGATTTACATTACCACGTGCTTGTGCACACGTTAGAAAAGAAAGGGGAAGACTTAGAGAAAAGAGATACATAGAATGAAGGTAGATGCATTTATGTTTAGGCTTTTCTAATTCATCGTTAATCTTCATATCGCCATTCTTAGTATAACTTCTGCTTTAGATATTTATGAAATTATTCATCAATATTAAACAACCAGCTTCTTATACTATCACATTATATTAACTAGCGTTGAGGTATTTGTAAATTTCTATGAAAAGTAACATTTATGTCCCGGTGACTAAAGATTATGCAACCTTTACCTGGTGATGTTAATCTTTAAGGCTAGGCCTAAAACCACTCAGAAGCTGACATTACTTTGGCAAACATCGTTGCAACTTTGGCATTAATGTATCCATCTCTAACACGGACTTTTGATAGACGGGTAAAAATGTGAAACTTTTCAAGGAGTAATTCTTGTATGGGGCCTCTCAATATGTCATTCTATGGGACCAGCAAACTGCTTAGATGCATACATTTCCGCTTACACTCCCACCTGTTGTGTAGCTGGCGATTCCCTATTTATTGGCCCCTTTGATGTCGTGTTGGGTTTGATTTTCTTGTTTCAACGTGTTCCCTTTCTTTTCCAAAAGTAATGGAACCGAAAGAGGATCAGATTGGCTTTGACTGCTAACTATAGATCATGAGCCAGCGCGGTTTTGTATTCAAGAGATCATACTGCACATTTTTCAGAATATATGCTTGCTTGAGCTGGTATATCGTCTTCTGATGATCTTGTGGATATACTTGAGCTAAATTCTAAGATGTGACCATATTTCCATACTTGCATTTTTGTTCACGTATTATTCATTTTATTTGCCCTCGCTTGAGCTGCACTTGTATCATTTAAAAATTCTCAGCAAGCCTGTTAGGCAAAATGGAAATTGGGTCTGAATTTTTAAGCATTCTGCTTGTATTGTTCCAGGTAAGGACGAGGATGATAGAGACAGTCTCAAAAGGCCTGGCCACGATGGAGGTACGTAATGATTGTTTTGTTATCGGCTGTGATCTTATGTCTTCTTCGTTAAGTAAATGCTCAGATTAACTTTCGTCTGTAGGCCTTCTCTTAGTGATTGGATGCTTTTTTGCGGATATGTCCACAGTTTTCTCTTGAACACTCTGGATCTCTTTTCATGTATGTTGGTCATGCGGGTGGAGCATATGCCAAGAACAGCTACGGCAATATGTATGCTCAGGACACGTGAACCTTGGTTTACATTGTTTTCTTTTCCCTTTATCTTTCTTCAATAATTCTATCTCATGCATATTTCTTCAACTAGGAGTCAAACTTACTCTATGGAACAGGCTCATTCATCTTTTATGATGATTGCTACTATTATAGTTGAAATTGTAAAACTCAGACATGTACAATTAATGTCCAACATCTTTCAATTTTTGATTATTCCACAAGTGGCAAGTCAAGGTTGAGTAAGCAATTTTATGTGGTAATATGGTATTATTCCTTAGGTTAAGTTTATTTTTACACTCTATTATGCTTTTCCACACCTCATTTTGCCGCTAAAAAGTCCATTAGCGACAAATCCTAACTTGTTATAGACAAAATATATGGGTGTGCATATACCTAAATATTCCTCATTTGCACTATGTGTAAGCTATCTCTGTGGGTCCCAAGACATGATCTCGGATCCATATTCTAGCATTTAGCAAGGTGCATAGCTAGTGCTGGATGAATGGCATTTGCTCTTCTGATAGTTTCTTTCTTTCTACCTCTCTCATGTTAGCTTGTTGGCTTATAATCGTGCAAATGTTGTTTAGTAGGTTTTTCGGATAAACACTTTGTATGTATATTTTGTATGCTGGTGTCCATTAAGCCTGTTGCAGTTATATTATTTAACTGGTTGTCATGGCAGATGCTATGCGTGTGCATAATACAGTAAGAAGCAATTTGAGATGTCTAGTAACATTGAAGTAACCAATTTGATATTATAGGATAGTTATCTCTTGTATTTTTCTAGTACTTAATATTGGGGGATATAGGGTAGCGATCATATGTCAGCTTGTTTCCTTTTGTTGCTTAGTTTGTGTAAGTTATTCCTTATTTCAAGAGTGGGGTGGGGGTTGGGCTGATATTAATAAGTAGCTCAGAAATTTTCACTTGTGAGGAATTATATATCCAAGAATTCTGGCTCCGTTTTTTTGTTTGTTGAAAGATTGCACCATGGACAATAGTTAGTTGAAGATGTAAGATGTTTTGGGTGTCATTTTTCTTGCTTTAGCCAAGAACCGAACATGATATCTTTTGTCCTTCGTTTTGTCCTTGTATTTATGAGACTAGTTCTTGTAGCACAAGCAATGTATGTGCAAAGTTAGAGAGAAAGCAAACGTTATGAAATAAATATTTGTTAAAGGGTAGTTATGTCTTCTAAAATTGAATGTGCGAACTGATCAATACGTTACACTAAAACTGAATGTGGTTTTTCAGTTAAAATCTTCAACTAGTTTGCTGAAACTTTATGCTACTTCTACAGTTACACTGCGGTTGGTGTTTTTATTCTCGGGCGAACATTTCTTGAGGCATGGGGTGCTCGAGCCAGCAAAAAGCAAGCTGAGTTCAATGAATTTCTTGAGGTACTGCCCTATGAATAGACATGTGAATGAGAAGTTTTATTAACACTTGCTTTGTATTTGGCCTTTCCTGGTCATTTAAGGGTTGCTATTATCATTTGGTTTCTAGCTGCATTAGTTCTTGAGGGTTTTAGTTAGTGCGACATACTAAAATGATATTGCATTATATGTATTGCATAGGTGACTCAATATGGGAGAACAGAACTAAGATAAGTAGCAGGTAGGGGGTCTGGTGGAAGAGTTATTACCTGTCTACTTCCCACATCGATGAGTTTTGAGATTGCCTTAAAGATACCTACTTGGCTAGCCATCTTCAGGGAAGCATCGCCCTGGTCCGTGGTCTCATGCCATATCAGACTGTTCTCGGGTAATCCGTGTTGGTAAGGGGATACAATTTATTTCCAGGTTTTTCTGCGACCTCTGATTGTTTCCTATTCTTCAGCCTTCTAAGACCTAAGATGACTTTTGCCTTTATGTGCACTTTCTCTTGGGAGCCTGTTATGAGGAGAAATAAATGGTTTCTTTCTTTATTAGGCTTTCTGTTTTTTATTTCCTTGGGGCTTAATGAAGTAAAACTGTTGCTCAATAAGCACTGGGCATATCAGTAATATATCGCTGAAGGTTTACTGTCAGTAACACATATTGCTGAAAGTTTACTATTATGTCCTTTGGATACATTGCCATTCTCTATCTCATTGAGTTTAGCAATAGTATTTATAAGCGAGATCCTTACAAAGGTGATTCTTATTGTAATGCACTCCGCATAAATTATCTATATCGAGTGATTTTTCGACTTTGCAGTTGCATTTTATAATACGTGGATGCTGTATACATCTTTGAGCAGTAGTAGTGACAGCAGTCACAGAGTTGGGCGAGGGCAAACCAAAGTTCTACTCTACGCCGGACATTATTTCTTTTTGCAGGAAATGGCACCTACCAACAAATCATGTTTGCTTGTTTTCAACAAGGTGATGATACAGGTTCATTTTTTTTTATTGAAAATTACATTAGAAAGTGTTAAAAACTGATGTTCCCTGGCTAGTTTCTGCCTCTTATGTATACACGTGTTTAGAAACAAGAATTATACATAGAGTGCGAGTGCTGTAACATTGACCTAATTTCTTCTGATACGTACGCGTATGTTTGTTATTTAAGGAAATCAGTGACGTCGTTTTTTGTTGTCTACGATGCACTCTGTGAGGAAGGAACAGCTACACCTATATGTAAGGCTCTTGATGAAGTTTCAGATGTATCTGTACCAGGTAGCCATTACTCGAGGCGGAAGTTTCTTTAATTTGCTTTTTTTTTGTGCTTTATATGAGCCCAAACATTAAGCAGTCACTGCAGTGCATGTTGACCACCTCATTGGTGTTCTGATGAGGTACTATAATGACAAAGCACAACCTTCTCTATTAATATACTGCTTACCCACCAGTTTCATGACGTTAGCACCGATTACACACTATTACCATTGCTACAATTGACATCACAGGCATTGCTTTTTAGTCATTCCATGTTCCTGAACAAGACTGCATTTGTCTTCCTGCGGAGTCCAGGCTTCAACCTGGGACAGGGAAAGCAAATTTTTCTTGAAAATCATTTATTTAAGTTGATTGTCTACAGTAAGAGCTAAATGTAATGCATGTTAACTCGTAGGATCTATTATGTCTGCTACTATCTCTTCATAGTTTACTTTGCTTAGTGGGTACTCATAACGCTTTCAGCCCAGTTGCTGCCTAGCATTTGACTAAACAAAATCGATACTGTAGCCAATGAGCCCGAGTTCCTATTTTTTGCAGCAAAGAACTAATGCTTTTCTTCAAGTAGCTACCTGCATGCAACATCTTTTTAAAGCAGAAGAAGAAACAGTTAACTGAGACCACAGCCCTAATGAGCCTATCTTCTGGATATATGTCAGTTTGCATCATATGTTCTGTCTGTCCAAAAGAAAGTTGTCAACTTCGTCTTGCATGCAATTTTGAACTGTGCTTTTCTGATTGACTCGACATTCATGGTGGTTGTGGTATGCCTGAGCTAGGGAGCTGTCAGTTTATTTAAATTAGTTGAGGGCTTTTTTGGCTAACATGTTTTTAAGCCATATTCAGGATCAAAAGACCACATAAAGGTGCAGGGTGAGATTTTAGAGGGTCTTGTGGCTCGTATTGTAAGTCATGAGAGCCCAAATCATATGGAGCAGGTTTTGAGAGACTATCCTCCTCCACCATAATTTAGAGGGAGGTATGCTGATATTATCCTTTTTCTTTACTCAAGTTCAAGTAGCTTGGAAACGTTCTGACATGCCCTTTATCGTGTCAACCGCATTATTTGCCTTTGAAGTTTTGGACTAGGTTTTCATTGGACAAGTTATCCTTTACTGATTTCAACCAAGCTGTTGTGTAATTTTTATTTGTTTTCTTTGAGCATCTTATTTAATGTAACTCTTAGACATAACTGAAAATCTCGGTAACTTTTGCTACTTCAGAATTTTCAATAAGACTTTAGCAAGTTCATATCAATTGAAACTTCATGATACAAGCTCTCAAATCTTGTAAAGTGTATATGGATTAATTGAACATGAAAATGCTGGGCACTTTCCAGCGTGGAATGAAGTCAAGTTGAGCAGCATTACTTATTAAGAAGGCCTTTAGTTTTGGATTTTGTTTGTTAATTAATAGGAAAGGCATGGATTCCATCAAATTGGCAAATGAATTCACAAGTCAATTTATGCCGATAAAGATAATCAACTTGGCTTACAAATTAACGTTGGGCAAGATTGTTTCCAGGATTACAGTAACTCATTTAGGTAGAATGTCTCAGTAAACTATCGTACTATTTTTTAGTGTTTTGATTGGAGTTTATATGCTATCTCTGACTTACGTAATGCGAGATGATATAGTATATAGATATATATATATATATATATATATATATATATATATATATATATATATATATATATATATATATATATATATATATATATATGTCTTCATTCTTCAAGCAGTGGTAGGTGTGCAAATTGTCTGAGCGTAGATGGTAGACTTATTTTCAATAGCTGCCCCGTGGTTACTTTGTCTTAGCATAGTTTATGCTCGAGTGTTCTGTTCATTTTTTTGTGCTTGAATTGTTCTCTGTACTTGGGTTTTTCCTCTTTCGATTGGTTTTGGATTCAAGGCTCGTAATAGAGTTTAGTTTCAAGTCCAGTACAGTTTCTGGACTTGCCCATGAATCTTTTTGTGAATAATTTACCTGCATATGGCTAATATTTATTATGAGTTTTTGGCACTGCTGGCTTCTTGGAAAAAGAGGAGGAGAGGGAAGGAAAAATATTAGTTTTGGAAAATGTAGAAATCACCTAGTTTCCCAGGATACTAATCGCTGCATATATATATATATTCATAATCACTAATAGGATTAAATGAGCTAAATCCTTCTTTTCTTTCTTATTTTAGATACTGAATACTTTTTAAGTTAACGCTTCCCCTTTTCTGTACTTCACCTAATTTTTATTGTATTTCGAGTTTCTTTCTACTTTTTGCACAATTACTAACTTTATATTTCATATCAGCTGACCAAGATTTGGGACCTAGCCTACGGGAAATTTGTGCGGCAAATAGGTCAGATGAAAAGTAGGTAGATAAGGGGATCTTCCAGTATCTGAATAGCAGCTTTGCAGTCACAAGAAAATTAATTAAGTAGAGATCGTGGTATGCACGAATATTTATCTTTTCCTACATCATTGCAGCAAATAAAGGCGCTTCTTCGTAGTGTTGGTACGTCCTTTTGTCCTAATTATTTGGATTGGTTTGGTAATGAGGCTGCTGAACCACATACAAGAACTGTAGTTCTTTCGAAGTTTTTACAAGCTCATCCGTCTGATTATTCAACGTCAAAATTGCAGGTCAAATATACTTTGAAACTTCTTTGATTTTATGAGTTTTATCCTTTAGTGATCACTACAAGATTTGGTTGCTTTTTGAATCCTTGAATATGGATTTTGTACAGTACTGCAAATATTTATTTTTATTTTCTCTGTGGTATTTGTTTTGTCACTTGATACAGGAAATGGTTCGTTTGATGAGAGAAAAACGTTTTCCTGCTGCATTTAAGTTTTACTACAACTTTCAAAAAGCTGACTCTATATCTAGTAACAACCTTCCGTTGAAGATGGTGATCCATGTACATAGTGAATGGGCCTTTCGGCGGTACCAGAAAGACATGAGGTGATAACACACAAATTTTATTTTACGCCCTTTCTTTCGGTTCTATGCAAAATTTTTGCATTTTGATTGAGGTAAAGATTCGTGCTTCAGGTACAAGCCAGAACTATGGCCGCTCTATCGAGGTGAATATCTTTATTGCCAGTTTTATGTAGTTCTTAAGGAATTTTAACCTTTGCAAACTATTGGGACAATTTATAAATTGAAATTTGGTTTAGACTTTAGTGGTGGTCTATGAAGCACAAACACAGATGGGGTGCTGATACAGCATTTTTGAAAAATTTTAGGACACGGGATAAGGCAAAAAAAATATATTTATTTTTACTATATACACCTAGTAATGAAATTCCAAACAATTTGGATCTTAAGAAAGTGCATAAAAAGATAGTCCAATTTAATTTAACCATTTTGCAGTAGTACAATACCATCAAACACGTAATAACCACCACCAAATAGATCATATTGAAAGTAACAATGTAGCATCAAAGTTCCAACTATCTAAAAAGCAAAATACTCTATGAAATATTAAACACTGTTTATAAATTTTAAGAAATTAAACTGTGTATGGTGGGATGTGGGGGGCTACTGAAAACATAGATAGATATTGACTTTATACCAAAACTGGTTCCAATTTACGACCCACGTGCAAGTCACAACTCATAAGGTAGCAAATAGAGAGGAAGAAAGAGGGTAGCAAATAGAGGAAGACAGAGACTGAGGGGCCGTTTGACGGAGTTTTTTTTTGCTATTTTTTTTCAGTTTTAAGAATTGGGAAAAAATGGGGTGTTTGGTAACTCTTTTTTTCCAATTTAAAAACCCACTTTTTAAATTGTAGAGTAAAAAAGAGGAAAAAACTCTTTTTTTTTTCACTTAAAATTTTTTTTGAGACCTCCACCACAACGCACTCACCGCCGGCAGCCACCACCCACCGCTGCCCCGGCAGCCACCGATAACCACCTCCGACCGTCGGCAGCCACCACCACTGGCCGGAGGCCACCTCCGGCCACCACCGCCGCCAGACAGCAACCACCGACAGCCACCTCCGGTCGGCGGCAACCACCACCGGGCGGCCACCTTCGGCAGTCACCACCACAGCCACCTTCGACCGTCGGTAGCCACCACCGGGCAGCGGTGGGCGGTGGCCACCACCGCTGGCCGGAGGCCACTCCGGCCACCACCGCCGGCAGCAACCTCCGGTAGCCACCTCCGGCAGCCACCGCCCACCGCAGCCAGACAAACCACCGACAGCCACCTGGTTGTCACGGGTGGTTGCGTCGAGGCTACTGCAGCTGCTGCTCTCTCTCTCCCCCGTAAGACTTTCACCGGTTCATGATCTGCCCGTAACTTAGGTTAGTACAACTATTTTATTTAAGTTTTCAGCCCAAAAAACTGAGGTTTTATGTTTTAACCCCCGTAAATTCTTTTGGAATCCACCCATAAATATCGGATCCGCACCCAATATAAAATGAAGAAAATAAAAGGAAAAAGATGGGCACGCACCCACCCCGCACCCGAGGCGCACCCAACCCTGGTGCTTCCTCCTTCTGAAGCACCCGTGCTTCAAAGGTGATGGTCCTTGCGGTACATATGTAGTGTCTTCTTTCATATATACGACTGTTTAATTCAAATGTCACTTTGATACTATTGTGCTGTTGTATTGGACTACTCATCTGCAGCATATTAGAAGTCATACAAGGATTTTGTTCAGTGAACTTATGTCCCCCCTTTGCTAATGGCCTCAATATCATTCATGCAAGTACTGGACTGCTGACCAATTTTAATGTTGATGAACATGTTTTTTTAGTCTAATATGCTTGTTACTAGGCTGGGCCTTAAATTGGATCTTGAGCAGTACAACTAGTCCTAGACTTGAGTTTTCAACACAGGCGAACCCCACACTCCGGCTCGTACCCGATAAGGACACCAACACCGACTCCATGTAATATAGGTCCTTGAAGTTTAGCTTCAGATTATCAAATTGGAAAGAGATATGCTTGTTACCTGATAGTGAGGGCAGTACCAAAGTAATTGTGATTAATGACAAAAAAGCTGTGCAGTACAAGCCTAAACTAAATTACGTCCCGCGGTTACTGAGCTTATTTCTACAGGATTTTTTGTTGATGTAAATTTATTCAAGGCAAGTAAGGAGAAAGTTGCTGAAATCGCAACAAACAGCGGTTGTGTAGTGAAAGATGTCAGGAGACCAATGGCACACAAAACCAAGATGGTTTAGCTGATGAAGATGCAAATTTGATGATCAAACTAAAGTTTCTCCCATATAAGGTACATGCACTTATCCGAAGTTATGAAGTGAATCACACATCCACATATGCACACACATTTATGTATCTTGATAGTTCATGTCATATAAAATAGCTTAATCTCTTCTGGTGGTTAAGGCTGTTTATGTTTACATAAGCTTATGCAAGTGTAAGTTGTGCTTAGTTCAGCAGTTATTTTAAAAATCATTTCATTAGAGCATCCGAGGGGCCTAATTTGGTGGACACCGAAATGTAGTTATGGAGAGGTTCATCCTTGCCTCATATTTACTGGGCTTAATGGGATCTGATGCTCCTATATGAGCTGATGATGTGCCTCAGCTTGATTAAATAAACATGTTTCAAAGATTTGGTTGTCGAGTTTGTCAGTAGAACCAAGCGTAGCAATGGTGTCACAGCCAGGGGGAGATTTGATAGTTCCAACATATACAATCGATGCTCTTGAGAACGCCGCGGGTTTGGTAGGGAGGGGGGTTGCTCTTACTGGCCATGATCAATCTCTTGGGCATCATGGTTGTCATTCTCAGAGCAGAACTGTTTATTGAGTTCCACCTTGAATGGTACCTAAGTAGCAATCGGGCACATACTCTGCATGCTTCCTTCGCCACTAAACTAAGCACTATCTCGGTATGATAGCAAGTAGCGGTGTGTACCTTCGCGTGTTCCTCCAAATTTGAGGGCATCAAAGCTACTCTCCAATTGACAAACGAAGTTGTCAATTTCCTTGGCATTTCTCTTGCCGTTGTACTCTTTAGGTTTAGGCGCCTCCATAGCCTTTGGGGTGTACAGAGCATGATTAGGGCTGCAAATGAATGAGTGCTCGCTCGTTTAAGAGTGCTCGAGCTCGTATTTGTTTAACTGACAACTACTGCCTATACTCCGCTCGTGTTCGTTACGAGGTCTAAAATGACGTTCGAATTGTCTCGCAAAACGTATATGAACACAAGCTCAGCTCTCTAGGCTCATTTAAGGAGACTTTTTTTTTTTTGAAAAAATAAAAAAATTTCAAAATTACCAAGCCCTAATTACTGAAATTTGGTAATCACCACATGGATCTCTAGAAAAAATAGAATGGATTTAGATATACTCACCCCTATCCTCTCAATCTCATCATCAAATTTGCTACAGTCATCTGCCTTGCTGTCCTAAAGAGCTCCATTTGCCCGCTAATTGTTCCTCGCAATCAAGCAGTGGAGGAAGATGGATATTATTGGTCGAAGAATGAAAATCGAACAGAGAAGAAAGAGATGAACAGATAAGAGAAAGAAAGATAAGGCTGATGGCCTGATGGAAGAGGGATTATTTAACTCGTAGGCTTGTTACGCTTGTGTGGGTGATAGGGCTTTAGATTTGGTTTTAGACTTTCATTGCTTTGAAAGGGTTTAGTGTTGGGCTTTAGAATGTAAATATATTTGGAATTTTTAGTTTGAATATAAATAGAAATAACACAAGTTGAGTCGTTCACGAGGTTATTAATGAACAAATTTTCATATTCATGTTCATCTTGTTTATTAAACGAGCCTAGAATTTGTGTTCAAGCTCGTACATTTGTTAAATGATCCGAACATGAAGGTTTTTAATGAACGAGTTACGAGCTTGTTCACGAGCTGCTCGGTTCGCTTGCAGCCCTGAGCATGGTTGGTGGTATTGTCACCGCCAGCAGCCACGACACACTTGCACAGTTCAATATGAGCTTGTCTCATAGCCAAGCCTCCAACACCTTTGTGTTAAAGCCCATGTACTTATTCCCACGAGTCACTAGTGGACTTCATGGCCTAGAACATGCCTTCCTGGAGCTCCTCTACCTTCGCACCAACCCCGTGTTCGGTTTCCTTGATGGATTGCTCTAGCCTATCAAGCAACTCCTTGACATCTGCCATACATCTGCATAACCTCACATCTGGCCGTGCGACCTTCCATAGGAAGGATAGCATTGCGAGACTTACCTCGATCATTCTGGCCTGTGTTCTCCTCTGATATCATCCTCTTGTCCAAAACTTCAAAAGCATTGCCTTTTTTTAATAGCGGATCGTTTGGCTCTGATACCATTTGTCAGGGACATTCCCAACCAGATACGGTGGCTATACCTGAATGAGGCCTCCAGGGTCCTTTTCCAATAGATCCTCTCAGTGTCTAGACGATGTTATAGTCGGTGCAAAGGCCAGTGTATTAGGCTGTGGCATTACACTCGACACCGTTGTGTGGCCAATGCCTAAATATCCCCTGTGCATCACACAATGAGTCCTTTGTCAATATGCTGTAAGACCTGTCAGATGTCTGTTACTGTACTTAATATTATCTCTAAGTTTATAAGACCTGTATGTTTGCTTGAAATTCTCATTTGTTGCAAAAACTGATTTTAGGTGCTACATTGTTGGTCTTTTGTTTTGCAGTTGCGTACCTTTTTGATCAGAAATGGTTTGACGGCTCTTTTTGAGAAAGGTCCGTCGAGCTACGCGACTTATTATCTTAGGTAATTGTTTTTTTAATTTATTTGATTTGATTCAAAATTGGAAACTTGTTTCTAAGTAGTTGTATGTTTGTCAGTATTCTTATTTGACTAATCTGATGAAGTTCCTCTTGATGTGTAGGTAATCGTTAATGTGCATGCATGCTAAGTGAACTAGTCCTTCTAGAATTCGTAGTGCATTAGTGCCTAAGCCTTAAGTAATTAGCATTTATCTGGAGAGTATTGACTATCTTAAAGGGGGATCAACCATAAGTGGGAATAATAGAACCCTAGACTCCCATGTTGAGTTATGATCTGCTCTAAGAGCTTAAACTGTTAGAGACTGGACCCGTATCATGTATATAATGCTTTAACAGTAATAGCTTCCTGCTATGTAGGCAAATGGATATTTGGAACACTTCAAAAGCAACGCGGGACGGGCTTTGCTAGATGCTTGATGAATGGTAAGGTTAATTCTTTGATTCAGCACCAAAAAGTTATCATAACTCAACATTTGAGAATTCTTTTTTTCTCCTTTTGTAGGGCGAAATACATAACGAATAAATATAAACATAAAAAGTTATCATCAACCTTATACCTTTGTAAAGCTGAGCTCTTCCTTGAACAGTATGCGAAACGCAGTCCAAAAAATCAAAGTTTGATAGGATCTGCAGGAGACTTAGTAAGAGCTGAAGATTTCCTGGCCATCATTGAGGGAGGCAGAGATGAAGAGAGTGATCTTGAGAGAGAGACACCATCAAGCCCTGATCCCTCTGTTAAGGACACTGTTCCGAAGACTGAGGGTCTGATAGTATTCTTCCCGGGTAAAATTATTGCCGATAGCCTAAATACATCTTTACCCTTCTCTCACTTAAATCTTGACCATACTTTAATCGATGGTTGATTTATTTTCTTCAGGAAGTTTAGTGGGATGTAAATGTCAATATTTAGATTTAATTTCCCCTTTATCAACTAAAAAGAACTATTTTGAGAATAAAGTCCTAGTCAATTAGTGTCGGCTATGGTACATTAACTTACAGCCAGCCCGCTGTGACCTGGATAAAGTTTACTTTGTGATGTCATTACATCAAACATTGAGATATTCGAAATCGATATCGTGCTGCCATTTCATGCAGGGTAGGTTATGGTTTTGAATCTGGATAGCATATTAGAATCTATATCTAGGCCTCTGAAACCAAGCTATAAACAGTGATTTTCATGTTTGCAAAGATAATAACTTGTTAGCTTTGATAGCGATATTGACATTCGATGTGTATTTTCTTGGTATGATGTTGTATATTCTCGAATATGTTTTTAAGATATAAATATCTTGAAAGGTCGGATGTTGACGTCACAATGACCTCAAATGTGGCATCTCTAAAGGAGTGACAAAATTAACAGATTTAGCAAAGATGAACTTTTGTGAAACCATTAAAGGGCAGAGCTTTAGAAGACATGAAAAGATTTTGGAAGTCAAGTTTTGAAAGAAAATGAAGATACTGCTTGAAATACGTGTAGCAAATACTGTACACGAGAGGGGGAAGGAGGGTCATGGCAGTATTTATGCCATGAGTCCATGACACTCCAATACGCCGGTTGGCCCGTTCTGGACAGTTGACCGGCTTTATGCTGGGTCAAATGGTTTTTGCACAGAAACGTCTTTTCATGTTGCTGGGTAGAATTGTAGCACGTAGAGGCTCATCGACTCCTGCAACCATCTCTGTGGACTTCGGTTTCGTACCATCTGGCAGTAATGTATGGCGTGGTGTCACTTGCAGTCGGTGTTCAGAGGAGATGGTGGCGATGATCTATTGCAGGTCAGATTGGAGGCGATGCATGGGAGCTACGTGAGTAAATGGTGCGGAGGTATGTGGCAAGAAGAGGTGCTCATCCTACGGTGAAGTCCAGGCATTATCTAGCGAGTAGCGGAAGCCACATAATAGTTGTAGTTCCACATAACTTATTGCAAAAAGGCTGAGGGTTTCAGATCACTTTTAAGGTGGATCAGGCTCAACCCAAATTTGGCTCCAAATCCAGGTCCTTTGGAGCAAAAGAAAAGGGAATGTCGTTGGGAGTGGAACCTAAGGCTGTTGGGTCTACTTCTGGGCCTTCTTTTGGTCCTTTTGCAGGGTTTGATTTAATCCCACCCAGATCAGGCCCTCATTGATATTGACCGTGATCCTGGGCAATTTCCTTTTGGGCTCTTGGGGTGCTTCCTCTTGTCTTGGGAATTCTTTTTTTTTTTGTTGGGCCAAGGGGGATTCCTCTAATGAGGCCTTCATAGAGTTTGTGGATAGCTTTTCTGAGTCTATAGGCCCTTGACCTGGCTTCTTTCTGTAGCACGTTGTTCCATATCTGGCACTCGGTTTGTAATCAGAAAGTTTATTTATGAAAAAAGTGAAAATATTGCTGGGTTCTGCAATGTTCTTGTAACTGCCTAAAACCTTTGGTTGGAGGTTTCACCGAGAGGTCCTTTCTAAAAAGTTTGGTTCTTCTAACCGCATAAAAGACACTATGTTAGCTGCGAAGAGCTTGTTAGACCCAGTTCTTTCTAGAGTAGACATTCGGCAGTGACGCAATTTGAGTTGGGTCGTAGCTTGCATTGCATCCATAATGATCAAAGCAAACTTTGTAATGACCTTTCCCCTGTTTAAGCTTGTCTCTTTGTCCGTATTGTGGTTCTAATAAATCTCCGGGGGAAAAATATTATGGTGTCTTTCATGTTAAGTATTTGAAAGTGTCACTAAGAGAGAATATTTGGTCAGAATAGTCAAAAAACCGCTTCACTTATGTCATCTGGAGTAATTCAACTCAATGGTTTGCTGGCTCTATTAAAGCAATTATACTTGTGAAGCTGATTGCACAATTCTTTGATGCTATTTTTTCTTGTATTTTGAATTTTATCTTACCAATTACAGCTTACATAGATAATATGGTCAATATTTATCTAATACTATGTAGTAGGCAAGAAGACTATTTTAGGGTGTATACTTGATGTCACACAAAACTCAAAATATTAAAGCTTGCTTGATCGAATCTGTTGTGCTAATTAAGATTAGTTACTTGTACTCGCCTGTTTTTCTATTCATATTTTTGATCTTCTTATCCACCAACTTGCATCTTTGAGAATAATAATCAATTAATATGATTTAAGGTTAGCAGGTGCATCACTCGTGAATTTCATACTAGATTTAATCATCCATGTGTCCCGCAAAGCTAACAAGTCAAGAGTAGAAAGCATATTCTTTTGACAAATCCCAGTTGGGACCCCTGCACCTTCCCTCCCTCCATGGTAGAGCATAAGTGGAAAGAGTTGAACCATTCTGTTACTATTTTATGTTACCAATTGTTATAGAAGCGTAAGGTTTTAGAGAAGTGGTCCAAATGCTTTATCATGCTTAACACTTGGCTCTGCTGATTTATTCTGACATTAAATATTTATAGTAATTTGCAGGAATATCCAGTTGTGCAAAATCTGCGCTTTGTAAGGAAATAAAAAGCGCCCCGGGGGGACTTGGGGATGATCGTCCAGTTCTTAGTATGATGGGTGATCTTATCAAAGGTAATGATTTTGCAGTCGTGTCATGCATGTGAATGAATTTACAAAGTTTCAATTGCTACAGCCTTTCTGCTATGAGATTTGTTATATGTGTATTGGGGAAAAGCTCTCTTTCTTATTTACAAAATGGATGAAAACGTAAGTACAGAAATGATCTTTTCGTGGCTTGCCAGGAAAATGAGCAGTGAGAGAGAGAGGCCTATAAATTAAGGAAGTTAGGACTGTAAATTTGATAAGAACAGTTTTCTGACTGGTCCTATGTTGGTTCATTATTTGATTGGCAGAGAAATATTGGCGGTTGGTTGCCGATGAACGCAGGAAAAAACCTTATACTATTATGCTTGCTGACAAGAATGCACCAAATGAAGATGTTTGGAGACAGGTGACTGTTTTCCCTGGTGCACACCCCCAAACCAATTTCCACTCCACCGTCGAGTACAATTGAAGTCTCTTTTTACCATGTAAGAAGAACAAGGTTACAGGTCTATAAGCTTACCAAACTGCACCTCCATGTGGGCTGCCTGAGATCCATTCCAAGAAAAAGGCTAGACACTCTGTAACCACCACTGCCTTCGTTGAGAACTTCAAATTATGCCTACCACTTCTAGCACATGCCGTAACTCTATAACGGTCTTTGCACGGCCAGCCAACCACCTCATGACACCTCTGCATATATCTTCAACCCGGTTCACACGAGAAAGCATCATTCATGAAATGGAATTGCTGCCCCCAAGTTCGACAGCATAATCTACAACAATCAGCAAAGATCATATAACCATCAATGCAATTGACATTAAGCAATTGATCTGTCAGACATGTCCATGGGCCTTTACAACAATTCATGCTCGACGCACCATACATTCTCAAAAGTGGTCGAATTCTTTCAACATTCTAGCATGGTTATTGTTGTCCCTAAGGATGATGAGGAGCATGCACCTTGTAAACAAACTTGCGAGTGAATCATAATGAATGAGATAAAGAGGGAGACTACCCTTGAAACAAGTTGACCCTTTACGCGGCTTCTTCCTTCCCTTCTTCCTGAGGAAAAATGAAATACAAATAGTAGATACATCCAAAAATAATGATGCTGCTAGATAAATTTGCTGTAAACTTCATCTACTTACCTGTCCTACCCCTTATGTGAGGGCAAGGAACCAGTGATGGTCTAGTCCATGAACAAATTGTCCATGTCACCTTCAGTTCCTCATACTTAAAGGGAAAATACCGAACTTGCTGCATAAGTTCAATACATGTCCGTTTACATCATTTAACATACTACACAATGTCAGTTAGTTTTGTGTCAGTGTTACATAGTTCCTTTTTATTGGCTTTTCTCCCTCCAAACCTGAAAAATTATTCTTTGTGAAGTTGAAGGGAGGGTTCGTTGAAAGAAAATTCATCAAAGCACACTTCATTGCTACGAACAGAGTTTAGAAAGTGTAGTTGGGAACTTATAACTTGACTATAAATGGATACAATTTGATTTGGAAGGTGGATCAGCAAATTTGTGTCTGGCCCCTCATGGTATAGTGTCTTGATGTAGGTGTAGCAGGCGAGTAGAGAATACCCTTCCCCTCACAGGACAATTTAAGCCTCAGTTAGTTGATCATAGGTTGGTTTTCATGACACTGTCTGATGCCGTCCAAAAATAGTTTATTTGGTGAAGCTGTGGACTTGTTCACTAGACCAGTAAGGCAGGAGCAAACT
The DNA here is from genome assembly GCA_033070095.1 of Escallonia herrerae. Lineage (NCBI taxonomy): Eukaryota > Viridiplantae > Streptophyta > Magnoliopsida > Escalloniales > Escalloniaceae > Escallonia > Escallonia herrerae. The sequence continues at coordinate 173,402 of JAVXUP010000465.1, forward strand.
AATCATATTGGGTATTTTTTGATATGTAATTACCAAAGTTATCCAGTAAGGATTCTCTCTTTCTTCTTTCTGCTCTCTCTCTCTCTGAAGTTTGTTTCGACTTTGGAGAGAGTTGATGTGTCTAGATTTTCTTTCCTGTCGGAAGAGAGATGGTGCGACACCTGCAATGAGTTTGTTAAGTGGAGTAGGAAAGTGGAAACAATAAGTAATTACCTTGTCCATGTTGTAATTTATCTTTAAAGACTTTGTACTTAAGGGATCGAAGAGGGAGAGCATGACACGGAATGCTTTTCCCTTTATCCATGGCATTATATACTTATGTATACATATTTCTCATATTTGCTTCATGGCGGTTGTTTCATCCATGTAGATTGAGGACATTGGCCGAACCACGAGTGCATCTGCAGTGCCTGTTGTTCCCGACTATGAAGGTTTTTATCTTGAAGCTTATGGTGTTGTTTTATAGCTTTCCACTGCCACTAGTACACGAGTTTAGTCTTTGGCTTCATCTTGCTAATTCTTTTGCAATTTTCTAAAGGATTATTTATATGGCTTCAACTAGAGCAAATTGTGGTATCTCCGAAAGTTAGGAGGACCTCAACTATATAAGTTTCTCTATATGATCTGCTCCATAATTAGCTACAAGTTGGAAACTATCATGTGGGCTCATTACTGGGACTATATGTCCTTGACTTATAGCATGCATTTGCATCAAAAACTGGATTAAGGGGTAGTCTAGTTTCATTCCGTCTATTCTAAACTTATGAATAATGCATTGATTTTTAACGCATGCAACTTCTTTATTGGATATAGTTGGCATACACACTGTCTGTATTTTACTCCTTTCACCCTCCATCAGGAATCTCGGGAATGTTAATTGCGTGCATTTAGGTGATGCTCCGATCGGTACATCTAGGTGAACAGCGATAAATTTATTGGTTTTATCTTTGATCCTACTTGCAGGAACTGAAAAAATCCATTCTCTCAAGATGCGTTAGCAGTTTTCATATTCCTTCTGCTTAACCGAAATAATCACCCGGTAAGTTTCCATTTCCAACTTTAGTTGGTTATCTTACTGAAGAGTTCTAATCTCATCGGATGGAATCTTGTTCCTGACTCTTTTCTCCTGCTGTATTATCTGAAGGGGAATCTTGACAAGTCAAACCCACGCGCTGGGTCTATTTTGCTAATGTTTTATCACCTATATGAGGGAAAGGTACCGAACTAAGCATTTCATTTATGTTTCTTATGCTCGTTGACGCATTCTCGAAGTGCCTGTAACTTTTTCAGAGTTATGAGGAGTTTGAAACCGAGCTTATTGAACGTTTTAGATATCTTGTGAAGATGCCGTTACTAAAGACCGATAGGTAAGAAAAAGTTTTTCCCGAATATTTTATCCGTCGTTGTAGTAATATAGTTATTATCTAAATTTTACTTCTTTCTTCATTCTTGTCCAATCTACTTCTATGTTTTTGTTGGGCATGCACATGCTTCAGATTTATTTATTTACTGCACTTAGTGCTTGCATGTTTCCTTTTTCCGTTCCGCATCTGCAGGAGTCCTCTACCTAATTCCATGAAGTCAATTTTGGAGGAGGGCATAAATTTGTACAAGCTTCACACTAAAAGATATAAAAGGTTGTAAGGATCTTTTGCCTGCTTCTAGTCTTTCCTTAAAGTCCTTTTTCTTGTAAGGCCCAAAAAAAGGAGTAAGTGGTTCTTTTTTAGGACTTTCACTTTTTTGGCTGGAAATGTTTGTGTTAGTTATAACTTGAAGCAGATTACCTCCACGGCTCCACATCTCTCTTTCTTGAGTTTATCATTTTTCATCTGCAATGATCTTGGTGGTTATGACAATCTGCAGAAAAAGAACGGAAGACCTTTTTGATTGCTTTTAATATTCGTTTTTAGAATTGCCTTTTGAAATCTTTGGTTCTGATAGAAAATTGCAAGCTCTGCATTCCCCCAATAATATTGCGTTCTGAATTCATATTGGTTAGAGCAAAAGTAGTTTAATAACTCAATTACATAACTCAATAACTCCACAAATTCTTATAGGAAGAGAGGTTTAGAACCTTATTTCAACAGCGCCAATAGTTTCTTTGACCAGGTGAAATTGCGCATGATCTAATTGTGGATGCTTTCCTCCTATGTATTTCCTTCTACTTGAATTTTCAGTATTTATGTCTGAAAGGCACACCAAGTTTCGCTATTTCAATGACTGTTCACATGCAAATGAAAGTGTAACCCAGTATTGGACCATTGACCCTTAAAAAGTTAATGCCAGGAATGAACTAGTCTTGTCTTGTTACACTGCAAATCAATGACTGTTCCTCTGCTGTGTTGCACACATCTTGTCTTGTTACACTAAACACTTATTGTAGTCCCAATAATTGTTGTGAAAATCCTAGAAGAAAGAATCCTACAGAATTAGTCATGAGAAAAAATTGATGTCCAAACACTATTTTATCTGGAAAATGTCAAAGTGCCATTTTGACCCCCAAAGTTTGACGTTGTCGGTTAAATGCGGTCTTAGCGACAAAAGAAGGTGTAAAAGCATCTAAGGGGGTGGAAATGATATTTCCTTAAGTGATGTAGGGCCATTGCTTTTTTGGTCCTAATAAGTTTCAGCACGTAATTGCTTGGAATTTTAGGGACAATTTGTCCATTGCTTTTTTGGTCCTGACGACTTCTCCTTGGAATTTTAGGTCCGATTTGTCCTCCCTTCCTTCCCCCCCCCCCCCCCCCTCCCAGCCTTTGTAGTCATCAGTAGGACATGTCCTACTGAGTTCAAATTTCATGCTTCTGGAATGCCTTGAAACTATGTCAGTGTTGTACTTGGTTTTGAAACACTGAATCAAATCTAAGAGGAAAGGTGGTTCACAAGGCTTCATATTTGTACTTATTGGGTGCCAATAATTTTCTAACTAATTTTAAGTGGTGAAAAGTATCATTAAGAAAATCAATTAGATAGGATTTTTAAAATTTTGAGTTTTTACTTCTGAGCAGCTAAAGTGGAATAACGTTAGAGTTTTCCCGTGCATTTGCTTAGTTTCCTTTTTCTTCTCTTATGTTTCTTAGAAAGTAAACCCATCATGGTTAAATTTGCTGCTTGACACAGAAAATTCAAATCAACCGGCCCCTGGCTCACCGGCCCCTGGCTCACTGTTATAGCACTTTCTAAGTATCATCAATGCCTCTAAATCATTTTGGAATCTGAATTTCTTGAACGTGGAGTCCCCCAATCTGACACTGATTGCTGGAATCTGGATGTTTTGTAATCTTGGGCCTTATTTTGCTTACTCACACTTGCTTGGTTTGGAGATGAATATTTTAAATCCTTTCTGGACAGAACTCACGCATTTGTAACAAGTCAGTTTCAACAAAATAAGTTGTTTGTATTAAGGGCATTTAGCTCCTAAAAAAGTGGTTGTATTGAATAGGAAGCTACAATGTTGGCCATTCTAGTAGGGGACAACCTAAGGAGAACAGAGAAGACCTAATGGCGACGGCACAAGAACAGAGAGGGCCATAGTGAACTAGTGCTTCATGTACAAAATATTGAATTGTGTCTTCTTCAGTGCAAAGTGGTTCGACTATTTTTTGATGGATTATGTACTACTTGCCCTCAATTGGTCACTGTATCGTAGGAGGCAGCTTAATGTGTTGTGAGAGATCATCCATCTGTGTGATTTTTGACAAGATCTTTGTGGTTTTTCAATCTTCTTTAAGTGGAATGCTTAAAAGCGTTCTGATACCCTTTCTCTTCATGGATAAGTTGCCGGAATAGGAAATAGTTTGTAGAATACAAGGTTCTGCCCCTTTTTGGTGCTCGTTAACTGAGCGTTTTGTTATACTCTTAAGTTGCAGGAATAGGCAATAGTTTGTACAATGCACGGTTCCATCCCTTTGTTGGTGCTCACTAATTGAATGTTCTGATTTATTGGAAGATTAAGGAGAATTAGTTCATAATGTTTTTGGTCCCACGAGCAATCTGGTTTTGACTCTAATCTTAAAACACCTTTGCTCTGTTACCCTTCCTTGCAGGCGTTGAAATTCCTAAGTAAGTGGACAAAGTAACACCTGAGTACAAACCAAAGTTTGATTCACTGGTGAGGACTTCATTCATGTGAAATACACTGAATGATATTACGTATCTTTTTTCAACTTTGAGTTTATGGATATGCAATTCCTGGTAGCATTTTAAAGTAGCATACGACTTTTTTCATAAACTGAAACCAAAACGGATTTGATAAGCTAAGATGAATCGTCAAAGCTCTGTCACATTTTCATTACTGTTCTCCTTTATAGTGTTGAAAAAGCCTTCACTGTTATAAAAACTTTCGTAAAACTACTCACGTGATTATGAGTTTTTATAGAAGCCATTGTCTCATGAAGACAAAGCTTATGTTTAATACCTATCTTTAGATTAAAGTGGATCTTGTATTGAATACTTATGCTCTTGAGTAACAGTTGGTGGAACTAAAAGAAGCAGAGCAAAAATCTCTACAGGAGTCTGAAAGATTAGAAAAGGAAATTGCAGAAGTCCGAGAGTTCAACTTTCATGTCTTTCTTTGCATGTTTCTCGAAACCAAACCTGTTTTACCTTTTCCACTAATTACACGCCTCATGAGCTTTTTCCTTTGTAACAGGAGAAGTTTAGTACCATGACTGCAGACGAATACTTCGCCAAACATCCAGAGCTCAAGCAGAAGTTTGATGATGAAATTCGAAATGACTATTGGGGCTATTAGTACTGTGTATGGGTTCAGGGTCACCTTTTTCTGGTGAACCTTTTCAAGTTCATTCCTAATTGTTTCAAATTTTTAGAAATAAATGAGGAAGAACAGAGATGTTTTATGTTTTGTTCCATGGCCATTTTGGAAAATATGAACTACAATGTGCTTTGTCGCGGAGATGTCTGACTGTAGCTTCTCTATAAAGGGGCATAAAGATGATCAAACATGGTTCTTTTGATCCTTCATTGTAGCTTTCTGTATTTCACTCTTCCTGCAATTATATATTTCGAGTTACAACATTGAGGTTATAGCCGCATTTCCTTAGGTTTTCCTGATGGAAATTGACCCCAATGTAACGGTTGGTCATTGCGAAATGTCAAATATTGTGTTAGGAAAGGAGATTTCACAAAACCATAGCGCACAGATTCTGTCAGAAGTGCATTCTAAGGTCGGTTTCGTCACATGTAACTTTTAACTGATGAAAAATTTGGTACAATGCCTTTTCATCCACAGAAGGGAGAGTGGATGTTATGCGCATCATGTTAGAGGATGAGTCTCTGACACCACATTGAGCTCTGCATGTTTTGAGGTTCGCTAAACCAGGTGCAACTACCCATGCCTCCTGAACTACAATCATAACCCCCATGTGATGTGATCTGTGTGTAATTCCTAATGATTCTTCTTTTCTATAATCTGAATCAGAAAAGAAAATTGAAAGGACAGATGTATTACCAAAGGAAAAGGATATGTTCCTTTTTTGGTTTAATAATGAGTTGGGACAATCTTTAGGTAGGCTGTAAGGGATTCTCCCAGTCTGTGCTTGGCGTCATTTATGCTGGAGTTAGACCGCTCAGCAAATCATCTACGGCCTTTTCTTTGCCTACTTGCTAGGACTTCTTAGCTTGGGGCAAAGCTAATAACTAATCTCACGTGCCATCTTGTGGTTTTCCTATTAATGATCTTGACAAATGGTAGTATCTTTTCTTATCCTTTTCATTTACTTTAGTTGCTCACTTGTTTCTTTTGGTATGGAGACCGGAGAGATCTGTGCATGTACAAGAGTGAAGAAGTGTGTTCTTAGGATTTGTGGCAATGACACTTGCACGTGTGTGTGTGTGTAAGGCCAAATTGAAGTTCTAACTCATATCCTCAATAAACCCCAACGTAATTAGTTTAATAACTTTTGATTTCCCCTCTCTCAAAAAAAAAAAAAAAAAGCCAGCCTCTCCCCCCACATAGTCTATGCGTCTCCATCTTCACCGCCACCACCAGCTTACTCCGATGTGGCGGCGTTATAGAGTAGTTTTCTGATGTGTGGTTCCTTTTTTGTCGTGTTTGTTTTGATTTCATCTTTGCGACTGTGGTGGTTGCTATCATTGGTCTTCCTTCAATCTCTGACATTGATTGATCTCTGCATTGTACACCCCCCTGGCGTTGGTTTCCTCTCCCCCTGGTCACCGAAAGATTGGTGGGCTTGTTCCAAATGGTGGTTGTCTGGGTGATTTGGGATGACAAGGTGCTCCGACGGTGGGTGTAGATGGTGACTCTGGTCATGATTCGACGATTGGATCTTGGGGATGTGGTGGTGGGTGAGGTGGCGGTTTGTGGACCGATAGTGAGGAACAACCATTTTCCAATACATTTTTGGTGCCGAATGTGCTTGGTGGATGAAGGACGATTGACAGGTGTTAGCTTCAGGCGCTGCATGCGGTGAAGGTGACGCCTGGAGGTGCATGTGCATGTGGGTAGTCCTGGTGTCTAGGCACGTGGCTTGTATTCAAATGTTTGTCGATGACAATTGCCTACAGTTGGTGTCTTGTTCTGCGTGTGTAGTTATATGTTTGACTTTTCATTTTTTTTAGCTTTTGCTTGGTTGTTTATTTATTTATTTATTTTTCCAGTTCTAGGCTTTAATTATTCTGTTTTAATTAGTTTTATCTTGTATTTATCCGTTCTTTTTAACTGCTTTGTACACCTTAAAAAAAGTGTATTTTCTGCAATTCCAATCGGGCTGAGATGTCATTCAAATGCTACCTTTTCATATCAATAGTAGGGTTCTTACCACTTTTTTTTTTTTTTTAAATGAAGTTCTAATCACAAAATACACCTACAGGATGTGTAATTTGTAGTTATGAACTTCAATTTTCTATTTGCCTTTTGACAATAGAATGAAATCCAAAACGCTTGCTTGCTTGCTTGAAATTAACCATGATGTTCCTTTTTTGTTGTTGTTAAAGATGGGATTATTAAATTAAAATGTCCAATAACAACAATACACTACATGACACTTTGAAGTTTGTGATCGTCAAAACATCAAGCTTTTGCAATAATTGTCAAATGCAACTTTGAACAGGACTATGTTTGTCTGAATAGATAATAGTCAAAATAACTCTTGTAAGAACTAAAATTTCAGATGCAACAAAAGTCGTTACGGTGTTAGGTGAAACCTTACCTCTAGGGACCACTAGACTTTTTGGTATTCTTTTGCCCATGGTCACAGCTATCCAACAAAATGGCAAATAGTAAGATCCACCCTCTTTTAAGAGAAAAAAAATTGGTTATAAACTGAGGTGTAGAAAGTTAGTAACAACTCTCGATATAAGAATAATTAATAGTTGTTAAATATAGTTAATAGATGTTGTTAAATATAGTTAGTAGATGTTGTACTAGCTACTTTTACCTTATTTACGTTTTATTATTCCTTTTCCCTGTTCTCATCCAAAATGAAGATTAGACTGTTGTACTAGCTAGGAAATTTAGGTGGATACTTGCGGGGATTTAAGCTCACCTTTATATTTTGTATCTCGATCAAATGGGCATCCAGCAGGCCTTTGAAGATCAAGCTCCAATATTTCTGTTTAGGAGTCATTGTGTGTCGCCCCGAAAACGAGAGGCAGCGACTACCATCAAACTTCATTATATACCATTAAAATTCTAAAGATAACGGTATAGACAGAGCAACTAAACCCTTTAAGATGAAATATCTCCACAAACAAAAGTCTAAGACAATCCGTTCACCAAAATAATTTCACTGAGTATTCCTTTACAAAAATAATTACCAAACGCAGCGGTGAAACAAATTACACAAGAATTAATTCTATCAAAGCACCCATATCGGGGTAAAGGTCTCCAAAAGAATATCATTATCAAATTTTGCTCATAAGATCAATATTCTAACTTCAGGGTCCATACATGTCTTTAAACCAAGACCCAAACACGTCGATGACATAACCATTATAAATGTATAACAAAGCATCTACGACGCCACAAACACCATTATCTAAATCTTAATCTTACTCATCTCAAAAGATCCAAGAGTTTAAATACAATTCTTTCAAAAACTTAACTAATAAACTTTCTCATCAAAATCTACTAAAACCAACTAATATGACCAAGACTCTACTATTCAATACAAATTTCAAGTCTCATAACCAACTAACCCACTTCCGGGTAGAGTCCTCAAATGATTTACATCGCTCAAAGATACTAACAAAACTAAATGCTCTAATTTCCCCCAAACACGTCACGCCCAAAATCACGTCCGATACCTGTGGTAAAGGACAAAACAAACGAATAGGAGGGATGAGCTCGAATAGCCCAGTAAGTGGAAAACAAACGGGAAGCAAATACGATGATTCGTAGTCCAAAACAAAACCAAATATTTGACGAACAAGATATAGCAATTGACCACAATGTAAATAAGGCGAATCAAATATACGAAATGTTCACAAGGTGGTCCAAAGAACCCAAATCAAATACAAGCCCGAAGGTACGAAAGTGCAATCATATCTTACTATCAAATACCAAAGCAAACGTCATTAAGCGTTTAACCCAAAACATATTTCAATTATACGTCGGGTACGCTACAAACATACGATGACTATGGTGGTCATAAGACCCAAATGTCGAACCAAACATCAAACGTCAAACGTGTGCTCCGGAGCATACTAGGAGGCTTCGGCTCTCTAGTATAACAAACATGTGTCCATAGGACCCTCTCTATTTTCGAGAGTTGTTCAACATAGTCAGTGTCAATCTTAAATTGACGGTCACAAATATACGAATTCAATGATGTGTATCATCAGGCACAAACGAAAAGCGGTAAACATTGTTCTCAAAAGAGGGCAAAAGTGGGACAAATCAAATCCAAACAAATATAGATGAACCGAAATTGACGAAGCATAAACCTTCGGATTCCAAAGACACCTTTCCCATAACAAAAACGATGATAAAATCCTTTTCACAACAAGCTTGATCAAAATCCAATATTTTTCCCGATTTAAAGAAGGAAACCCAAGCCAAAATCAAAAGGTAGAATCCCTTACAAAACAAGATTAATCAACTCCAACAACTCTTTTTCAGATTTAACGAAGCAACCCATACCTTAGCAAAAACGTTACAAACCCTTACCACAGCAAGAACGCTCAAACCCTTACCACAGCAAGAACGTCGAAACCTTTACCTCAAACAAGCTTCCGACGAAAAGAAAACCTCAAAGCACCACTCTAGCCCCAAAAAGAGCTTTCCAAGCCTTCTATTCTCTCCCTCTCCTCCGTAAAGGAACAAGGAACCAAGAACAAAATGGCTAAAATAAAACAAAGAGGCTATTTATATGGAACAAAAATCAAGTTTTCATTCGACCGAAAATCAACTTTGAGTCGACTGAAAATACATTTAAGTCGACTGAAATCACCTTTAAGTCGACCGAAAACATCATTTAGTCGACCGAAAACACCTTTCATCAAAACACTCTTAATTCGGTCGAAAATAGTTTTAAGTCGACTGAAAATGCTTTTTAGTCGACTGAAAGTACTATTCGTTCGACTGAAAGTACTGTTCATCGACCAAAAGTACTGTTCAAAATTACTGTTCATAGTACTGTTCAAAATCACTGTTCATCGACCGAAACTTTTAGTCGACCAAAACCTTTAAATTCGACTAAAACTCCAAAAAATATTTTTACACAATTTAAATACTTTTTAGTCGACCGAAACACTCTTTTAATCGACTAAAACCTTTTAAATTCGACTAAAAGTTACTGTTCATCTGACCAAAAATTTCAAAAATAATCCCAATTCATTTTCTTAGTTTTAACAAAAGGTCACAAACTTATTTATTCAAAAATATACAAATTTTGCATAAGGAAAAGAAAATTTTCGGGGTATTACATTCTCCCCCCTTAAAAGAATTCCGTCCGCGGAATTAAAAACGTACTTCAATTATTAAAAGTAGCTTTTACTTTTCAATACGAGTCAAAACATTACTCATACTGTTAACTGAAATTCTGATTTCATGTAAGGCTTAACTAGCCTACAAAATGTACTGAGCAAAATTACGACATTCAAAGTTCAACAAACGAAATCAATCTCCAATACGTAACGCCTCAACTGCGCTACTCTGATAATATACCAAACCATATACTTTACACAATCTGGATAACACGCTTAACTTCAAGCTTGAGGTGTACCACGTACTAAGAAATTCTCATCCAATATGACGTGTTTTACGAAATTCAAACTTAAGTTTTTTAACTTCCATTGTCATCACTATTCCAACAATATATTCAGACTGCTCCTCAAAGTACTTGGCTAACAAATGAAATTCGCTGAATCAAGTCACTCCAATCAAAATTCAAATCATCTGAAACCAATACAATACCGACAGGCTCATGTTGCGCCATCAAAATAACACGTCAAACCACAGCCTTGGTACAATGCCTAACATTGACACACTTAACTTCAATCGTAAGCCAAAAGTAGTAACCAACCTTCACATTAATCCCAAAAGATTATACTCTATAATTTTCAAATCAAATTTACACCCGTACAAAGTCACAATTAGAGCCATCAAAATACGTTCTTAATAACATTTTACTGACAACTGAGTGTAACTCATAACCAAAGTTGCTAAACTCTTTGTATGCCTTCCGTCAAAAGCGTCACCCACAATGTTAGATTTTCAAATACGATTATCCATGATCAAATCACCAACATCAAATATTCCAAGATTCTATACTCCAAAAACATTTCATTACTTCAAACACACGGTTACTTAAGGCAACATCAAGCTCAACGTCTTGCCCATACCTTTCAACTACAAAAGATCACAAACTCAACATCTAAGGCTTAACCAAGATTACTTATCTAAGCAACTCACTAACCAACTGATGAGATCACCTAATGATCAATATTTTCCCCCATCTATTTTTTTTTTGTCTGACACCAAAACCAAAACCATCAGATAACATTCGAAGCATACTACATCGACTTAGTCCATTCGCCTTACAAATATAATACTTAATCAAATTATCAACATCAATTCTAAAGTCATTATGCCTACAACATCTGAGCACTTGAAACACATGGTTACACAAGATAGCATCAAAATCATTCCTCTGGTCCATATTTCATTGACTACTAAAATCACAAACTCAATGTCTAAGGCCTAAATAAAACTGCAATGACGCAATGTCTTGGAAAGTTAGAAATCAACACAACGAGATCAACCAAAGATAACTATGATTCCCGTCAATTCTCACTAGTCTAACCCCAAAACCAATGTCATCGAATAATCCTTTGAAACATATTACTTTGACTTATCCAAACTGGATAACCAACATCAACAAGCATTTATACGTCTTACCAAAAGACCACCACACTTGCGCAGCGCACTCTGATGCCTCCAAACAAAATCGGTCCAAACTATTATCAAAATCCATCAAAGCTAAATGTGTCGTCTTAAACAACCCAAAAATCGAATTCTGCACACGCATCCACCAATGTTTAAGCCTTTAAACTACCACATCATTTATATCTCTCAGTCACAGCCTTTACAGATAGCTTCTATTTTTCAGAGCTCTTCGCCATAAGATCATAGTCATCCTCCTTTTTTTTTTTAAAGCAATCCATCTTGACATTATTGGAAGACAATCAGTCTATACCCCAAAATAACATCAAAGTGTTCCATATTCAGAAAATTATGCCAACTCTTAAATATCTGTAATCAATACTGATGGGGCAAGAATTATAAACCATAAGGGTCACCACAGGATTCCATAAAAGTATCTATATCTAAACACGTTTCAAATTTCTAGGTTCAAAACTTAGATGCTTGCGAAGGATATCGAAACAACTGAAATAAAGGGGCACTACGATCTAGTAATGCCAAATCTTCCTTTTAAATTCCGTACAAAATCTCGGTCACCATATCAATTATTTTCTGAGATCACAACCTTTTTTTCCATACACTATCTGATAGAGCTACTTGTAGACATCCAAAGATCATAGTCCTATCTTTCAATCATTCTCCTTGTTCAATACGAAAAATATCAAAACAAATAAAAAACAACTAACATTCATTCTACGATTGCGTACTCAAGCCAAATCCAAAACTTATGGCCAATCTCAATCTTATGCTCTAATATGAAATAAATTCTCTAAACTTAATCCACCTTTTCGAGGTTCTATCCCAATCACATATGTCTTAGGCTTAGAGTCTACAGAATCTCAAACCTAAGCTCTGATACCACTCCTGTCACGCCCCGAAAACGAGAGGCAGCAACTACCATCAAACTTCATTATATACCATTAAAATTCTAAAGATAACGGTATAGACAAAGCAACTAAACCCTTTAAGATGAAATATCTCCACAAACAAAAGTCTAAGACAATCCGTTCACCAAAATAATTCCACTGAGTATTCCTTTACAAAAATAATTATCAAACGCAGCGGTGAAACAAATTACACAAGAATTAATTCTATCAAAGCACCCATATCGGGGTAAAGGTCTCCTAAAGAATTTCATTATCAAATTTTGCTCATAAGATCATTATTCTAACTTCAGGGTCCAAACACGTCTTTAAACCAAGACCCAAACACGTCGATGACATGACCATTATAAATGTATAACAAAGCATCTACGACGCCACAAACACCATTATCTAAATCTTAATCTTACTCATCTCAAAAGATCCAAGAGTTTAAATACAATCCTTTCAAAAACTTAACTAATAAACTTTCTCATCAAAATCTACTAAAACCAACTAATATGACCAAGACTCTACTATTCAATACAAATTTCAAGTCTCATAACCAACTAACCCACTTCCGGGTAGAGTCCTCAAATGATTTACATCGCTCAAAGATACTAACAAAACTAAATGCTCTAATTTCCCCCAAACACGTCACGCCCAAAATCACGTCCGATACCTGTGGTAAAGGACAAAACAAACGAATAGGAGGGATGAGCTCGAATAGCCCAGTAAGTGGAAAACAAACGGGAAGCAAATACAATGATTCGTAGTCCAAAACAAAACCAAATATTTGACGAACAAGATATAGCAATTGACCACAATGTAAATAAGGCGAATCAAATATACGAAATGTTCACAAGGTGGTCCAAAGAACCCAAATCAAATACAAGCCCGAAGGTACGAAAGTGCAATCATATCTTACTATCAAATACCAAAGCAAACGTCATTAAGCGTTTAACCCAAAACATATTTCAATTATACGTCGGGTACGCTACAAACATATGATGACTATGGTGGTCATAAGACCCAAATGTCGAACCAAACATCAAACGTCAAACGTGTGCTCCGGAGCATACTAGGAGGCTTTGGCTCTCTAGTATAACAAACATGTGTCCATAGGACCCTCTCTATTTTCGAGAGTTGTTCAACGTAGTCAGTGTCAATCTTAAATTGACGGTCACAAATATACGAATTCAATGATGTGCATCATCAGGCACAAACGAAAAGCGGTAAACATTGTTCTCAAAAGAGGGCAAAAGTGGGACAAATCAAATGCAAACAAATATAGATGAACCGAAATTGACGAAGCATAAACCTTCGGATTCCAAAGACACCTTTCCCATAAGAAAAACGATGATAAAATCCTTTTCACAACAACTTTGATCAAAATTCAATATTTTTCCCGATTTAAAGAAGGAAACCCAAGCCAAAATCAAAAGGTAGAATCCCTTACAAAACAAGATTAATCAACTCCAACAACTCTTTTTCAGATTTAACGTAGCAACCCATACCATAGTAAAAACGTTCAAACCCTTACCACAGCAAGAACGTTGAAACCCTTACCTCAAACAAGCTTCCGACGAAAAGAAAACCTCAAAGCACCACTCTAGCGCCAAAAGAGCTTTCCAAGCCTTCTATTCTCTCCCTCTCCTCCGTAAAGGAACAAGGAACCAAGAACAAAATGGCTAAAATAAAACAAAGAGGGTATTTAAGTAGATTGAAATCACCTTTAAGTCGACCGAAAACATCTTTTAGTCGACCGAAAACACCTTTCATCAAAACACTCTTAATTCGGTCGATAATAGTTTAAAGTCGACTGAAAACACTTTTTAGTCGATTGAAAGTACTATTCGTTCGACTGAAAGTTACTGTTCATCGATTAAAAGTACTGTTCAAAATCACTGTTCATAGTTACTGTTCAAAAAACTGTTCATCGACTGAAACTTTTAGTCGGCTGAAAACACTCTTTTAGTCGACTAAAACCTTTAAATTCGACTAAAACTCATAAAAATATTTTTACACAATTTAAATACTTTTTAGTCGACCGAAACACTCTTTTAGTCGACTAAAACCTTTTAAATTTGACTAAAAGTTACTGTTCATCTGACCAAAAATTTCAAAAATAATCCCAATTCATTTTCTTAGTTTTAACAAAAGGTCACAAACTTATTTATTCAAAAATATACAAATTTTGCATAAGGAAAAGAAAATTTTCGGGATATTACACCTTTGCTCTTACTCATATTTTGAAAAGCTTCACAAAAACGGGTTCAATTTTTCATATGATATGTGAAGGAATCACCTAATCTACATGGGGATGAACAAGCAAAAGGATCGATGGTTATGTTGTTGATGGGTGGTTGACGATGGTGATTGGTGGTCATAGGTAGAGAGAAAGGGAGGAAGCTAGTGGATGGCTTGTGCAGTGGGTGGGTGTTGCAGTGGTCAGTGGAGCGTGCCATGGTGGTGGATGGTTGTTGCAGTGGTTGGTGGGTCGTGCAGTAATGGTTTGTTTGTGTGCCAGTGGTCGGTGGTTGTTGCGAAAATAGTCATGAAGGAGGCGTGTGCGCGTACACAAAGTGGGCCGTTGGGGGGAGTGCGTAGTGTGTATGTACAACAATTGTGTCTGTTTGGCGATGATGATTGGGAGCGGGGGGTTGAGGAAGAGTGGTGAGGTGTGTGCCGACTTTGGTGATATTGAGGGAGGGCGAGAGGCACCTTGTGTGTGTGCGTACGCAGGCATAGTCATCAGAATCCGACCCGGCATCAAACTGGTCAAGGAACTAGTTCACTGGTCAAGTGGTTCAACTGGTTTCCTAAATTAAAATGATTTTCGGAACTAAAACATGTTGTTGTGAATTGCCAAATGATAAAACATTCTAGAATAATATACGGATAGCTTCAAATATCAAATTTAAAACAAATGCTCACAAAATTTATTTAAATTTGATCTTACAACTTCGCTGATTAATGTTTTAGCGATAAACTTAAAAAGAAACCCTCAGAATAATTAAAGCCAAAGAAACACTAAGAAAGATAATTATTCCACTGATGAGCTCCGCTATAGGAATTACAACAACAATGCAGTACCAAATTGAGTGGCGGATTCAAATTGCATAATTTGCATTACAAAGACTTTTGCTTTTGAATTTTGGAGTGAGAACACCGTTCGCCATGGCAAAAATTGATGTACATCCATACATTTTATTGAACACCTCCTATGAAATTGGAAAGGGGCATTGGCGTAAATTTTGATACAAAAAGAAGGGTATCAATGTCATTTTATTTAGCCCATAACGGTTCCAGCTAATGTGCTGGATTTTCATAAGTATAACTGTGCAAGAGTATTCAAGTACATCAATTTGAAGTGGAGGGTGAAATTTCTCCACACGCTATGTAGAGGGCAGATTGTACTCCCTTCCTAGCTAAATTGACATCAAGTTACTATACAATAATAAAAAAATTGAAATTATCTTCCCTTGATCCAGCACTTTGATCACAGTGAATAGTATTCATATCTTCGACATGTATTATGTATGCTTACAACTGTACAAGAGAGATAAAAAGTAGAGAACAACATCTTTAAATCAGTGCATTTTAAGAACTCCTATTTATCCTAGATCGTTACATTGTTTCTAGACTTAACCGCTTCAAATTTTCCTGAATTCTTAGGGGCCGTTTGAGATTGATTATTAAAAGTAAATTTTGATTAAATCAAAATCAGTTTCTAAAATTAGCTTTATTCTATTTTAAGCATAATAGATTAGAAGTTGTTGAAGGTGTTTGTATAAAAGGGATTAGAGTAGGTTTAATGTAACAAAATTATCTTATAGTGTGTTCAAATTGAACATTTAATGTTGTTTAAATGTAATGATATTTTGGTAAATCTTAATTATAGACTGACGATTATGGATTTAATCCTTTTATATTTTTTTGCCAAAAATTTTTAAAAATAATTTCATATGAATTTAATCATGTTTGATCAACGTAAAATCAATATAAACACTCACTTAGTCCCTCAACTCAACAATTCTTACTTCAACAAGAAATTTGGCTCATCTGTTGACCGAACCCATGGAGCTTCCCTGAACCCGATCTCTGTCCAAACCAAAGAGCGCTGTGTGACTGTGAGGAAATGTGATTAGGCCCCCCTAACTTTCCGCTTAAAGGCGGTGCTCCCATTTTTCTGCCATTTGCAGCCTCTTTCTCTCTCTCTCTCTCTCTCTATATATATATATATATATATATATATATATACTCGTCACCGTATTACCCGTCTATGCATGTCGGTATCGCGCAGGCTGCTCTTCTCTGCTTCATCTTCTTCAGCTACTCCTTCATCTTCGCCTCTTTCCAGTTTCCATATCCTCCACTTTCTCCGGTTCCTCTTCCCTCTCCGATCAACCACACTAGCTCTCTCACTGCCCATTCTCGATCCATCATGGCCTACCAACAGGTACCATCACTTGCACAATCTTTCATTTTTGTTTAGTATGCGAGTATCGTTCGTCCAATTCGTTAATCTGCTCATTACCAAGAGAGGCTTTTTGGTTAATCAGTGTCTGTGTATGTGCACGTTATTTGTTTGTTGAATTTGATAGTATGCAGTGCGGTAGTTATGCATTTTTGTTAATTCTGTGTATGATTGTGGAGTATCTGGTAAGTTGTGTGATGATAGTTAGCCTTCGCTCACGTAATTGCGAGTAGTCGTGATCCAGGGGTGATATAACTCAAATGGAACTCTCTCCTTCTCTCTTTTATGATTTTACACACATCGAAAGCAATGAGAACTCTCTCCCTCTCTCTTTACACGTTTATGTTCTCTTATTTTTTTGGTGATAAAAGCAAGTAGAAAGTTGCTCTTGTCAGCCTTCGTTATTTGAGTGCTCGTTAGTGACTAAGAGACTGCTGAATCCTGGAGGGTAACTGTTCAAGATCTTGAGTATCAAGATATAATATCCTAGATGCAAAACTTCTCTTAAGGACAGTGCAACACATGTCTCAATCTGCTCGAATTTTGATGAGTTTGCTACATTATTATTCAGTTTTTAACATAGTAGTTTCCTGTTTTTCTTACACTCTAAACTAACTATGACCTTTGATCTTACTTAGATTTCTAAAAGCTTCACAAAAATGGGTTCAAATTTTCATATGATATGTGAAGCAATCACCTAATCTACACGGGGATGAACAAGCAAAAGGATCGATGGTTATGTTGTTGATTGGTGGTTGACGATGGTGATTGGTGGTCACAGGCAGAGAGAAAGGGAGGAAGCTAGTTGATGGTTTGTGCAGTGGGTAGGTGGGTGTTGCAGTGGTCAGTGGATTGTGCCATGGTGGTGGATGGTTGTTACAGTGGTTGGCGGGTCATGCAGTAATGGTTTGTTTGTGTGCCAGTGGTCGGTGTTTGTTGCGAAGATAGTCATGAAGGATGCGTGTGCGTGTGCACATAGTGGGCCGTTAGGGGGAGTGTGCAGTGTGTATATACAACAATTGTGTATGTTTGGCAATGATGATTGGGAGCGGGGGGTTGAGGAAGAGTGGTGAGGTGTGCGCTGACTTTGGTGATATGTGAGAGGGCAGGAGGCACCTTGTGTGTGTGTGTGTATGTGCGCGCGCAGGCGTAGTCATCAGAATCCGACCCGGCATCAAACTGGTCAAGGAACTAGTTCACAGGTCAAGTTGTTCAACTGGTTTCCTAAATTAAAATGATTTTCGGAACTAAAGCATGTTGTCGTAAATTGTTAAATGATAAAACATTCTGGAATAATATACGGATAGCTTCAAATATCAAATTTAAAACATATGCTCACAAAATTTATTTAAATTTGATCTTACAACTTTGCAGATTAATGTTTTAGCCATTAACTTAAAAAGAAACCCTCAGATTAATTAAAGCCAAAGAAACACTAATAAAGATAATCATTCCACTGATGAGCTCTGCTATAGGAATTACAACGATGCAGTACCAAATTGAGTGGCAGATTCAAATTGCAGAATTTGCATTACAAAGACATTGGCTTTTGAATTTCGGAGTGAAAACACGGTTCGCCATGGCAAAAATTGATGTACATCCATACATTTTATTGAACACCTCCTTTGAAATTGAAAATGATGAACAAATGTCAAAAACTCATTGAAAAGAAAAAAAACATGAGTTTTTGCAAGAAAAGAATAGATGAAGAATAAAAATAGAGAGGATGAAAAAAATTAACATACATGTTGAAGAGTTACAAACTTGTAAGTGGCTCCTCAAGGAAGCAAAGCAACTAGTGGAAGATCTTGCAATTTATGACTACTCGACCCATTAAAGCCTGTGTAGCGGAACATCCAACTCTGATATTGATACTTGCACTTTGCAGAGAAACAGAATGAGCCTTGCTTGTTTTAGACCTAAAAGGCAAAAATGACAGATGGAAGACTCTTTTGTAGAGCGTTAAAAGACATAATTATGCATGCAAGGGATAGCGCGGTGGAAGTGGGTGGTGACTGTGGGGGTAGGGGTGGTTAACAACATAGGATTAAGAGAGGGAAAGAGAATTAAAAAGGGGCATTGGCATAAAATTTGATACAAAAAGAAGGGTATCAATATCATTTTATTTAGCCTATAACAGTTCCATCTTATGTGCTGGATTTTCATGAGTGCAATTGTGCAAGAGTATTCAAGTACATCAATTTGAAGTGGAGAACAACATCTTTAAATCAGTGCATTTTAAGAAAACCTATTTATCTTAGATATTTACTTTGTTTCTAGACTAAACCGCTTCAACATTTTCCTGAATTCTTAGAGGCCGTTTGAGATTGATTATTAAAAGTAAATTTTGATTAAATCAAAATATGTTTCTAAAATTAGCTTTATTCTATTTTAAGCATAATAGATTAGAAGTTGTTGAAGGTGTTTGTATAAAAGGAATTAAAGTAGTTTTAATGTAACAAAATTATCTTATAATGTATTCAAATTGAACATTTAATGTTGTTTAAATGTAATGATATTTGGGTAAATCTTAATTCTAGACAATAAGGATTATAGATTTAATCCTTTTATATTTTTTTTGCCAAATACTTTAAAACATAATTTAATATGAATTTAATCGTGTTTGATCAACGTAGAATCAATACAAACACTCACTTTGTAACACTCCAAACCTTGGTAATGCTAGCCGATTAGTTTAATTTTAGCGATGACTTTGTAAACAAGATTTAGTGTCAATTTCTAGGAGCGAACTTTATTAATAATTTTAGCAACCATATTTTTTTTAAACACTTAGCATCGATATTTTTACTAAGCGACAGATTTAAACATCTTTTAGTGTCGGCATTTTTATTAATGACGATTTCTCCAACGAGATGGCGTAGCAACCATTTATAATTTTTCCTAACACATCACGTATTGTAAATTTTTTTTATGGACCATAATTCTTTTATAAGTATTAGGTTAGAAGTTTTAGCCACAAATGAGAGTAGGGTTATTTGTCTATCATACTAGGGTTTTATTTAGTATATATATGCACACTGTGAGTACGCAGCCAACAACAGTCAACCACAACACCCACACACACACAGAGAGAGAGAGAGAAAGGGAGAGCGAGCACGACTGAGAGGAAGATCTTCCGGTGGATTTTTCCGAAGAGTTTCCTAGTTTTTCTCCCTAAATTGTTTTACTAAATTATGGGAATAAATGGGCTAAGGGGAAGCTGCTGTGTTAATGTGTGTTTAAGCGTATGATGGGTATGAGCTCTTGTCTCAGAAAGGGATCGAGGGGAATGGTGTATGGGTTTGTGGGTTTATGGACGTGAGTGGGTTACGGTAGGTTGTGTTCGAGTGTGAGGGGTATCTGTGAATGGGTGTAAACCATGCGTTTAGTCTGAGATTTGTTGGTGGAAGAAGGAAAAGCCGTCAGCGGTGTGCATGAATGTTTGGCGTAGGCAGTGGTTGGACCTAGGTGACGTGAAAGTGGGTGTGGTGTATGTATTGTGTGTATTGCATGGGGTGTTTGTGTGTTCAGTATGTGATAATTAAAACAAGTGGGTGTGTGTGTACAAGCCGTGTGGATATGCAAGGGTAGATGAAATTTTGTGTTTGTGTGCCGTGTAAGTGTGTGTGTGTGTGTGTGTGTGTGTGTGTTTGCATTAAGGATTGCTATGTGTGTTGTGTGCGTGAGTTAGTGTGTAGGCGAGTTGTGAATAACATGTATGTGTGTGTAACTTGTATTGGTGTGTGCTTGCATTATATAAGTGTGTGTCATGTGTGTATTTTTGTGTGCTGGAATGTGCGTGTGCAACTGTGTGATGTGCGTGCGTGAATTGTGTGCTTGTGTGTGCGTGTGGACTGGGTGTGTGTGTTTGTGTGCGGCTGCCAAACGGAAAGGCAACAGTGCTTGGGAATTGTGAGTGTGTGAAGTGTGTGTGAATTATGTGCATGTTTAGTGTGTGCTTTGTGTACTGTTTATGAGAAAAGAACAGAAACTATGGCTGCAAAGGAGCCATGGCTGCCAAGGAAAAGGGTATTGTGGGTGGTTTGGACAGGAGAACAGAAGAAAAAACCCAGCAACCGTTAGGTAAGTTGTGTACATGTTTTGGAAAGTGCATGAATGAGTGTGTAGGTGTGTGTTTATGGTGTGCATGTGTGAGTGTGTACATGTGTTTTATGTGCGTGTGAAGGGAAAGAAGGGAGAGGAATGGGGCTGAAAAACAGCCGTGAAAGTATATTACAGGGATGGTGTGTGAAATGTGCACTGTTGTGGGTGTGTGTTGGATAGTGTATGTATATATGTGATGGTGTGTATGTAAAGGAAGTGGGAGATAGAATCGTGGGTGGATTGAGTGTAATAAAGATGGGTAGCAGAAAGAAGAGAAGTGATAATGGGTCAGTGAGAGCGATAGATAACAGAGTGGTGAGGGGAAAAAGAAGAGAGGCACGAATCGGGTATTGGTTTAGCTTTAAGTATGGCGCGAGCAGTCGGTAACGTACAATGATTGTTAACACATAAAATTTTATAATATGATAATTTAGACAAATTTAGAATTTCTTAGTGATTGTTATATAAGAATTTTTGGACTTAGTTGATGTATCATTTATGACAGTCCACGAAGAATATTGTTTGATTTAAGGTTTAGTTGCTCTGATGATGACTGATCATCTGGTTATGAGGTTATCGTTGTCTTAGTGTCACTGATTGATTGAGAGTTAAAGTTTTGAAAAAATTTAGGGATGTTACAGTTGGTATCAGAGCTTAGGTACATGATTCTGTAGACTTTAGAAGCGAGTGAGGAAAAGCCTAAGTTTTGACAAGAGCATTAGAGAAAAAATGTAATGACTTAGTTGAACCATAGTCATGGTTAGATAGCAGAGTATGCAGAGAAAAACGGCAGAGTACGCAGTGAAAGTGTAGTGGGTACATCGTTTGATTTGAGGCATCGATGTGTGAGTGATTATTGGAATTGGCTAAATATTTTGAGGATGAGTAATTACATCTGGCAGGTTGGGTTATGAAACCCTAGGTTATAATCGAAATAGTATAGTGAAACGATCGAAACTGCTATGGATGTTCTCGATTCATTATTTTGGAGGTTATGCGTAATATTCAGTGATATCTTCGTTTGGGAGTTACATAGTAAGGGCGTAGTGCTTCGATATTTTAACTAAGTGAAATTTCGAGGACGAAATTTTATAAATGGGGGAGAATGTAACACCCAGAACCTTAGTAATGCGAGCCAATTAGTTTAATTTTAGCGACGACTTTGTAAACAAGATTTAGCGTCAATTTCTAGGAGCAAAACTTTATTAATAATTTTAGCAACGATATATATTTTTTAAACACTTAGCATCGATATTTTTACAAAGCGACAGATTTAAACATCTTTTAGTGTCGGCATTTTTATTAACGGCGATTTCTCCAACGAGATGGTGTAGCAACCATTTATAATTTTTCCTAACACATCACGTATTGTAAATATTTTTTTTATGGACCATAATTCTATTATAAGTATTAGGTTAGAAGTTTTAACGACAAATGAGAGTAGGGTTATTTGTCTATCAGACTAGGGTTTTATTTAGTATATATATGCACACTGTGGGTACGCAGCCATGTGTTCGAGTGTGAGGGGTATCTGTGAACGGGTGTAAACCATGTGTTTAGTCTGAGATTTGTTGGTGGAAGAGGGAGAAGCAGTCAGCCGTGTGCATGAATGTTTGGCGTAGGCCATGGGTGGACCTAGGTGACATAAAAGTGGGTGTCGTGTATGTATTGTGTGTATTGCATGGGTGTTTGTGTGTTTAGTATGTGTTAATGAAAACTAGTAGGTGTGTGTGTACAAGCCGTGTGGGTATGCGGGGGTAGATAAAATTTTGTGTGATTATGTGCCGGGTAAGTGTGTGTGTGTGTGTGTTTGCATTAAGGATTGCTGTGTGTGTGAGTTAGTGCGTGGGCGAGTTGTGAATAACTTGTATGTGTGGGTAACTTGTAATGGTGTGTGCTTGCATTATATAAGTGTGTGTCATGTGTGTATTTTTGTGTGCTGGAATTGCGTGTGCAACTGTGTGATGTGCGTGCGTGAATTGTGTGCTTGTGTGTGCGTGTGGACTGGGTGTGTGTGTTTGTGTGCGGCTGCCAACGGAAAGGCAGCTGTGCTTGGGAATTGTGAGTGTGTGAAGTGTGTGTGAATTATGTGCATGTTTAGTGTGTGCTTTGTGTACTGTTTATGGGTAAAGAACAGAAACTATGGCTGCAAAGGTAGCCAAGGAAAAGGGTATTGTGGGTGGTTTGGACAGGAGAAGAGAAGAGAAAACCCAGCAACCGTTAGGTGAGTTGTGTACTTGTTTTGGAAAGTGCATGAACTAGTTTGTAGGTGTGTGTTTATGGTGTGCATGTGTGAGTGTGTATGTGTTTTATGTGGATTTGAAAGGAGAGAAGGGAGAGGAATGGGGCTGAAAAACAGCCGTGAAAGTTGGTGTATTACAAGGATGGTGTGTGAAATGTGCACCGTTGTGGGTGTGTGTTGGATAGTGTATGTATATATGTGATGGTGTGTATGTAAAGAAAGTGGGCGATAGAATCGTGGGTGGATTGAGTGTATTAAAAATGGGTAGCAGAAAGAAGAGAAGAAGAGAAGTGATAATGGGTCAGTGATTGCGATAGATAACAGAGTGGTGAGGGGCAAAAAGAAGAGAGGCGCGAATCGGGTATTGGTTTAGCTTTAAGTATGGCACGAGCAGTCGGAAACATACAGTGATTGTTAATACATAAAATTTTATATTATGATAATTTAGACTAATTTAGAATTTCAGGCAAAAAGTCATAATTTTCTAAAGTCGTATAAAGTTTTAATATTTTCTGTAATTTTAGATCCGTAAAATTCTTTTTGAGCCTTTAAACCTAGAAAATGTTCAGGGAAATATTAGATTAATGTCTTTATGGTATAAATAATACTCAGTTTGAATTTGATGATTTTTGGAGTTTATTTTCTATGGTTTCCGTATCGCATTGGTTTTAGCAAAACGAATAAGTTAAAAATAGTTTTAATACCTTTTAATTTCTGATTTCAATAATTTTTATACATATTTTAAAGCTATTACAAAAATTATGGGACTTTATTTTCCGCTATAAGCAATTTTGCCAATTTATGGGTTTTTATTGCATTTAAAGAAATTATATTAATTCAAAAATATTTAAAAAATTCAAATTTTGACTTTTAATAATGTTTTAAGCTATAAAAAAGTGTTTTAGTGTAAATTATTATAAATTCTAGAGTGTCAGTACATGTTTAGGAGTGTATAGGATTTTTGGTTAGGTTGGCCGTGTGCGAGAACCGTTTTAAGTGAGCGATTTCGGAGAGAGCGGGTACGCAGCGGGTAGTTGATATTAGGGTTTATAGTGTATTTTGACATAAATTATGTTCTAACGAATAAAATGCCAATCTAGGTTGATTCAGAGATTTTAATATTGATCGAGGTTTGGTAGCATCGCTTAGCTTAGACCGAGTAAAGGAATTCTATCCGAACCCCTCCGTTACTCTATTTTCCAATGCTTATAGAAAATTTTTACAAACTACATTGACTTTATTTTATGTTTGACGTAAAAGATGTTTTGAAAATGTTCATGAAATCCTAATTTGAGCCTGATAGCGATCGTTTGGAATTCATTATTCTCATATGTTTACATAATTCAATCATTGTAAAGCGTTTTGAATTTTAAATTCCTTGAATATTTTCAAATGCATTTATTGCTTCTCAATGTTGACATGAGTTAGTAACTTGGAAGCTATAAGGATGGTCTGTATTGTTGGCGCTATAAGGATGGTCTGTTGGATGGGTTTAACTAGTACCTAAATGAACTAGTCAGTGTACATATGCATAAGTAAAGCGTATCGAGCACTGCCGGGGTGGCTTTGCTTCTATACTGCTCATGTTCAACGTTTCGTATTTATGTTTATTGCACTTTAAGTGTTTTAAAAATGGTTATTTATTTAAGGTAAATGAGTTGATACTCCTCCCTAAGTGACAGATTTAAACATCTTTTAGTGTCGGCATTTTTATTAACGACGATTTCTCCAACGAGATGGCGTAGCAACCATTTATAATTTTTCCTAACACATCACGTATTGTAAATATTTTTTTTATGGACCACAATTCTTTTATAAGTATTAGTTTAGAAGTTTTAGCGACAAATGAGAGTAGGGTTATTTTTCTATCAGACTAGGGTTTTATTTATATATGTGGGTACGCAGCCAACAGCCGTCAACCACAACACCCACACACAGAGAAAGAGAGAGAGAGAGAGGGAGGGAGAGCGAGCACGACTAAAAGGAAGATCTTCCTGCGGATTTTTTCGATGAGTTTCCTAGTTTTTCTCCCTAAATTGTTTTACTAAATTATGGGAATAAATGAGCTAAGGGGAAGCTGTTGTGTTAATGTGTGTTTAAGTGTATGATGGGTGTGAGCTCTTGTCTCAGAAAGGGATCAAGGGGAATGGTGTATGGGTTTGTGGGTTTATGGACGTGAGTGAGTTACGGCAAGTTGTGTTCGAGTGTGAGGGGTATCTGTGAACCGGTGTAAACCATGCGTTTAGTCTAAGATTTGTTGGTGGAAGGGGGAGAAGCAGTCAGCCGTGTACATGAATGTTTGGTGTAGGCCGTGGTTGGACCTAGGTGACGTGAAAGTGGGTGTGGTGTATGTATTGTGTGTATTGCATGGGGTGTTTGTGTGTTCAGTTGTGTTAATGAAAACTAGTGGGTGTGTGTGTACAAGCCGTGTGGGTATGCGGGGGTAGATGAAATTTTGTGTGATTATGTGCCGTGTAAGTGTGTGTGTGTGTGTTTGCATTAAGGATTGCTGTGTGTGAGTTAGTGCGTGGGCGAGTTGTGAATAACCTGTATTGGTGTGTGCTTGCATTGTATAAGTGTGTCATGTGTGTATTTTTGTGTAATGGAATGTGCGTGTGCAACTGTGTGATGTGCGTGCGTGAATTGTGTGCTTGTGTGTGCGTGTGGACTGGGTGTGTATGTTTGTGTGTGTGTGTGTGCGGCTGCCAAGGGAGAGGCAGCTGGGTGCATGGGTATTGTGAGTGTGTGTGAATTATGTGCTTAGTGTGTGCTTTGTGTAGTGTTTGTGGGTAAAGAACAGAAACAATGGCTGCAAAGGCAGCCATGGCTGCCAAGGAAAAGGGTATTGTGGGTGGTTTGGACAGGAGAAGAGAAGAGAAAACCCAGCAACCGTTAGGTGAGTTGTGTACATGTTTTGGAAAGTGCATGAACGAGTGTGTAGGTTTGTGTTTATGGTCTGCATGTGTGAGTGTGTACATGTGTTTTATATGGGTGTGAAGGGAGAGAAGGGAGAGAAATGGGGCTGAAAAACAGCCGTGAAAGTTGGTGTATTACAGGGATGGTGTGTGAAATGTGCACTGTTGTGGGTGTGTGTTGGATAGTGTATGTATATATGTGATGTATATATGTGATGGTGTGTATGTAAAGGAAGTGGGAGATAGAAACGTGGGTGGATTGAGTGTATTAAAAGATGGGTAGCAGAAAGAAAAGAAGTGATAATGGGTCAGTGAGTGCGATAGATAAAAGAGTGGCGAGGGGGAAAAAGAAGAGAAACGCGAATCGGGTTTTGGGTTAGCGTTAAGTATGGCACGAGCATTCGGTAATGTACAGTGATTGTTAACACATAAAATTTTATAGTATGATACTTTAGACTGATTTAGAATTTTTGGCAAAAATTCATAATTTTCTGAGATCGTATAAATTTTTAACATTTTCTATAATTTCAGATTTTTAAAATTGTTTTGGAGCCTTTAAACCCCGAAAATGTTCAGGGAAATATTAGAGTAATGTCTTTATGGTATAAATAATACTCCGTTTGAATTTTATGATTTTTGGAGTTTAATTTCTATGGTTTCGCATTGGTTTTACAAAATGAATAAGTTAAAAATAGTTTTAATACCTTTTAATTTCTGATTTTAATTTCAATAATTGTTATAAATATTTTAAAGCTATTACAAAAATAATGGGACTTTAGTTTCAGCTAGAAGCAATTTTTGCAATTTATGGGTTTTTATTGCATTTAAAGAAATTATATTAATTCAAAAATATTTAAAAATTTAGAAAATTCATATTTTGACTTTTAATAATGTTTTAAGCTATAAAAGGTGTTTTAGTGTAAATTATTATAAATTCTAGAGCATCGGTACATGTTAAGGAGTGTATAGAATTTTCGATTAGGTTGGCCGTGTGCGAGAACTGTTTTGAGTGCGCGATTTCAGGGAGAGTGGGTACGCAGTGGGAAGTTTATATTGGGTTTATAGCGTATTTTGACATAAATTATGTTCTGACAAATAAAACGCCAATCTAGGTTCATTCAGAGATTTTAATATTGATCGAGGTTTGGTAGCTCGCTTAGTTTGGACCGAGGTAAGGAATTCTACCCGAACACTATTCCGTTACTCTGTTTTCCAATGCTTATAGAAAATTTTTACAAACTACATTGACTTTATTTTATGTTTGATGTAAAAGATGTTTTGAAACTATCCATGAAACCCTAATTTGAGCCAGATAGCGATCGGTTGGAATTTGTTATTCTCATATGTTTACTAAATTCAATCACTGTAAAACGTTTTGAATTGTGTTTAAATTTCTTGAATATTTTCAAATACATTTATTGCTTCTCAATGTTGACATGAGTAAGTAACTTGGGAGCTATAAGGATGGTCTGTATTGTTGGCGTTATAAGGATGGTCTGTTGGATGGGTTTAACTAGTTCCTAAATGGACTAGTCAATGTACATATGCATATGTAAAGCGTATCGAGCACTGCCGAGGTGGCTTTGCTTCTATACTGCTCATGTTCAACGTTTCCTATTTACGTTTATTGCACTTTAAGTGTTTTAAAAATGGTTATTTATTTAAGGAAAATGAGTTGATACTCCTCCCTATGTTTACATTGAAATGCTATGATATTCCTTGAAAACCCTTTTAAAATTATCATTTGATTGTATACAGAAAAATCGTTTTAATCGTTTTGTTCTCCATTTTAAAAGTTGTTATTTGGTTTTAAATGAAAAAATTCGTCCGAATCGTTTTGTTATTTTAAGTCTTTGATCGACCTTGCTGGGCTCTCAAAAGCTTACTCTTCCTTGATTTCTTTTCCGCAGTTGATAACCAGCCGTGGGTTACCCTGAACATGGATTAGAGCGAGCGAAAGAAAATGAATTAAATTTTTGGTATTATTTGTTAGAACCCGTGTGCGGGTAGTGATTGTTATATAAGAATTTTTGGACTTAGTTGATGTATCATTTATGACAGTCCACGGAGAATATTGTTTGATTTAAGGTTTAGTTGCTCTGATGATGACTGATCATCTGGTTATGAGGTTATCATTGTCTTAGTGTCACTGATTGATTGAGCGTTAACGTTCCGGAAAAATTCCGGGATGTTACATTTGGTATCAGAGCTTAGGTATATGATTCTGTAGACTTTAGAAGGGAGTGAGGAAAAGCCTAAGTTTTGACAAGAGAATCGAGAAAAAATGTAATGACTTAGTTGAATCATAGTCATGGTTAGATAGCTGAGTATGCAGAGAAAAACGGGTGAGTACGCAGTGAAAGTGTAGCAGGTACGTCTTTTGATTTGAGGCATTGATGTGTGAGTGATTATTAGAATTGGCTAAATATTTTGAGGATGAGTAATTACATCTGGCAGGTTGGGTTATGAAACCCTAGTTTATAATCAAAATAATATAGTGAAACGATCGAAACTGCTATGGATATTCTTGATTAATTATTTTGGAGGTTAGATAGCTGAGTATGCAGAGAAAAACGGTTGAGTACGCAGTGAAAGTGTAGCAGGTACGTCATTTGATTTGAGGCATTGATGTGTGAGTGATTATTGGAATTGGCTAAATATTTTGAGGATGAGTAATTACATCTGGCAGGTTGGGTTATGTAACCCTAGTTTATAATCGAAATAATATAGTGAAATGATCGAAACT
Source organism: Escallonia herrerae (assembly GCA_033070095.1). Classification (NCBI taxonomy): domain Eukaryota; kingdom Viridiplantae; phylum Streptophyta; class Magnoliopsida; order Escalloniales; family Escalloniaceae; genus Escallonia; species Escallonia herrerae. Next base: position 202,153 of record JAVXUP010000465.1, read on the forward strand.
GCTATGGATATTCTTGATTAATTATTTTGGAGGTTATGCGTAAAATTCAGTGATATCTTAGTTTGGGAGTTACATAGTAAGGGCGTAGTGCTTCGATATTATAATTAAGTGAAATTTCGAGGACGAAATTTTATAAGTGGGTGAGAATGTAACACCACGAACCTTGGTAATGCTTGCCGATTAGTTTAATTTTTGCGACGATTTTGTAAACAAGATTTAACGTCAATTTCTAGGTGCGAAACTTTATTAATAATTTCACCTACCATCCTTTCTTGGTAAGACCCTAAATTGATCACTCAAAAGTTGAGTTGATCAAATTCAGTTTATGAGTGATAAATTTAGACCTTACACAAGACACCGCATATATTGACAGCATACGTGACGCAGTGTAATGCCCCTGGGAGTTAACCTGCTGAGCAAGCTCAAAATTCTATGTAACCCGATTTGCCGGCCTTCGACCCCCGGCCACTACTTCCGAAGACTCACATGATTTATAGCATGCTACATGCATAAAGAATGTTAAACACCTCAAGCATCATATAAAACATTTATATGCATTTTCTTAGTTCAAAACAGTTTCAGTGAAAGCAGACCAGTTCCAAATCTAGGCAATTTAAGGTAACACACACTTCGAATTTAAGCTTTCCGGACGCAGAGGACTCTCAAGTTCGATAAGTATTGAATTAGATATGCTGTTTTAAATATCACCACAGAATCTGCCCGATTTTATCAGCTTCGACCATTTTCATATTCACGCAGTTTAGGGCAGCATACACTTCGAATTAGAGAGTGATCAAAGAAACAATGTTAAAGCACGCGAACATCTTCAGCTTTCCAGAAAGGTACAGAACACTCAAATCTGGCAAGTATTGGATGGGATATGCATGTTTAAAGTTCAACCTAGGATTAGCTCGAATCTCTCTAATCCAATTCTATCACCCCGTAACTACACCAACCATGATTAAAACCATGCTCAAGGCTGCTCATATGTAAAACCCTACCTTTGACAAGATATCCCTCTTTTGTCAGGAAGAGAACATCCAAACATCATTAGTTACTAATATGAAATCATCGCAACAAAATCTCCTTTTCTCTTCCCTCTTCAAGCTCTCAAACCTCTTCTGTAGCTTTCTCTAAAACGAGGCAACTCCCTTCTCCCTTCTCTTCTTGTTTTTACTTTAAAAAATAGAATTTCTCCCTAGAGAAACAAGTGTTTTACTGTTATTGGATCCCTTCCAAGTCTTACCAATAAGAACATGATAGTACAAATCAATTTTTAGACCTAATAAGCTTAATTAGTGCTACTTAACCTAGATAAGTAACTAAGTAATCACAATTAGCTTAACCAAGATTAGGGTAAACTAATAGAGCTTAGTCACTAACAACTAATCACGATTAACCTTGACTAATCAAGAATAGCATAATCACGTTAGGGCTCAACCAATCGTGCTTAAGGATAACTAATCATGCTTAAGACCAACTAATCAGGATTAAGAATAAGCCAATCCACCAACTTGAGGTGCTTCTATGCCGACACAAGCATACAACTTGTTCTACATAAATAGGTTAGGACGACCACTCGTATAATGCAGAAGATCTTCAATTAAGAAAGGCATCATGCTACATGCATAATAACAAGCACGAAATGAAGTTTACAGCTAGGTTAAACTAAGGTCCTCACACCTACCCCTCCTTAAAAGAATTTAGTCCCTAAATTCATACCTCATTAAGGAAAAAGATAGGGATACTTCTCTCTGATTTCAGCATCTCTATCCCGTGTAGCATCTTCAATTCCATGGTGTTCCCATAACACCTTAACAAGTGGTATGTTCCTGATCCGTAGTGCTTGTACCTTTCGGTCCGAAATCTGAATCGGTTGCCCGACGTAAGATAAGTCATTCTGAACCCGAATCGGTTCATGATGAAATACATGTGAAGGATCAGGCTCATACTTCATCAACATAAATACGTGAAAAACGTCATGTGTACTTGCTCGCGATGGTGGCAGTGCAAGCCGATATGCTACTGCACCAATCCGTTCCAAAATCTCCAAAGGGACAATGTAGCGCGGTGCCAGTTTTCCTTTCTTCCCAAACCCGGGGTAAAACACGTAGAAATACATGATCTCCTATTGCAAACTCTAAATCTCTTCTTCTTTTATATGCATAACTTTTATGTCTACTCCTAGCCATTAACAAATGATTACGGATAACCTCGATTGTTTCTGTGGTTTCTTGCTCCAATTCAGGTCCTAGTAACTGTTTTTCGCCAACTTCATCCCAACAAATTGTAGATCTGCCCATAAAGAGCTTCAAATGGTGGTTGCCATTTTAATGCTTGAATGGTAGCTGTTACTGTTAGAAAACTCCACAAGTGCCAAGTGATCATCCCAGTTACCTTTCAGTTCCATAGCACATGCTCGTAACGTTTCCTCCAAGGTCTGAATTGTCCTTTCGCTTTGACCACCTGTTTGTGGAAGGAAAGATGTGCTAAAAGCAAGTTTAGTTCCCATTGTATCTTGAAAAGCCTTCCAAAACCTCGAAGTAAAATGAGGATCTCGATCTGAAATAATGCTTACCGGTACTCCATGGAATCTAACAATCTCCTTTATATACTTACGTGCCAACTTCTCCTGAGGTGTAAGTCACATTTATAGCTGAGCAGATCTAGTAAGTCTATCAACAATCACCCAAATAGCATCAAGTCCATTTCGAGTTCGAGGTAAACCTGATACAAAGTCCATGGTAATGTGCTCCTATTTCCACTCGAGCACGGATAACGGTTGAAGTAACCCAGCTGGTTTGCGATGTTCGAACTTAACTTGTTGACATGTAAGACATTTTGCAACAAATTCAGCCACATCTCTCTTCATGTTACTCCACCAATAACTAGACTTTAGATCCTTATACATTTTAGTACTTCCAGGGTGGATAGAATACTTGGACCGATGTGCTTCTTTCATTATCTCTCGTCTCAAACTACCATCATTCGTAACACACAGTCTCTTACCAATTCAGAGCAAACCATAATTGTGCAATGTAAAATCCGATTTGGAACTCAAATGTTTCAAAATAGCTTGTACTTCTGGATCTTGTGCCTGTGCTTCTTTAATCCTTTCTATCAAAATAGGCTGCATCCTAATATTAGCCAAGAAAGTTGAGGCTTCCAAACGCATGCATCTTCTAACAATTGCCATTCCTTTATCATCAAGAGTTCAACCATAGCCTTTCTACTTAATGCGTCAGCAACCACGTTAGCTTTGCCCGGATGATATTGGATGGTGCAATTATAAGCATTTAGAAGTTCCATCTGTCTACGTTACCTCATATTAAGCTATTTCTTTGAAAATAAATACCTCAAGCTTTTATGGTCCGTGTACACTTCAAACGATGCCCCATACAAGTAATGCCGCCAATTTTGCAGGGCAAATAAAATTGCATGCAACTCCAAATCATGTGTAGATAGTTTTGCTCGTAGGGTTTTAGCTTCCATGAAGCATAGGCAATAACATTTCCCCGCTGCATTAGAACACAACCCAAACCGACACGTGAAGCATCACCGTAGATTATATAAGGTTATCATTACCTTCGGTAGGGTTAGAAAAGGGGTTGAAATCAATCGTTGCTTCAATTCTTGGAAACTATCCTCACATTTTGTATCCCAAGCAAACTTCACTGATTTTTGAGTAAGCTTTGTTAATGGACTTGAAATCATTGAGAAATTTTCTACGAATATCCTGTACTACCCTGCCAGTTCCAAAAGGCTACAAACTTCTTTCGCAGTAGCCGGTGTTTGCCAATTTTCAACTACTTCAATCTTTATTGGATCTACGGATACTCCTGCACTAGATATAATATGTCCCAAAAATATAACTTGCTCGAGCCAAAATTCACATTTGCTGAACTTTGCGTACAATTTCTTTTCACTTAAAGCTTGCAACACTACCCGGAGATGGTATTCATGCTGCTCACGGTCCTTGGAGTAGACAAGAATATCATCAATAAAGAGTACCACAAAGGCATCCAAGTATGGCTTAAAAACACGATTCGTCATGTCCATGAAGGCTGCTGGAGCGTTAGTAACACCAAACGGCATAACAAGGAACTCATAATGACCATAACGTGCTCTTAAAGCTGTTTTGGGTACATCTTCTTTTCGGACTTTCAATTGATGATATCCTGATCTCAAATCAAGCTTTGAAAATACTGTTGCACCCTGTAATTGATCAAAAAAGGTCATCAATGTGCAGAAGTGGATATTTGTTCCTCACAGTCACATGATTCAATTGCCTATAATCAATGCTCAATCTCAACGAACCGTCTTTCTTTTTCACGAACAATACGAGAGCACCCTAAGGCGATACACTTGGTTGAATTAGGCCTTTATCTAGTAGTTCTTGCAACTGAACCTTCAACTCTTTCAGCTCCATTGGAGCCATTCTATATGGAGCTTTAGAAACCGGACTTGTTCCTGGCAATAACTCAATAACAAAATCAAATTCTCGGGTAGAGCTTTTATTTCATCAGGGAACACATCACTGAACTCACGAACAATTGGAATGTCTTCATTTTTCTGCTCTTCCTTACCGTGATCAATTGCATGACAAAGGTACCCTACACAACCTCTAGAAAGCAACTTAGGAGAAATAATAGGTGCGGAAGAAAAACCTTTATCCCCAACAAATTCCAGTATACCTTGTTTTGGAAGTAACACACTTAGCATGACAATCAACATTAGCATGATGTTGACATAACCAGTCCATACCGAGAATGACATCCAAATTACAAGGGGTAGAAGTATCAGATCAGCATTAAGTCTGTTACCGCACACTACTACTGGGCATGATCTATATATAACGTCACTAAGTAATGAGTCCCCCGTAGGTCTACACACCACAAGTTCATATGGTAAACTCTCGGGTCTTTTACCCAAATAATGCACAAAATGTGGAGCTACATAAGAATGTGATGAACCTGGATCAATCAAAACTTGTGACAAGTGCTCGAAAATATAAAGTGTACCTCGATCACCTCGGCCGAATTGCCTCCTCTTGTCCCAAAGCAAAAGCCCTTCCCTGAAGTCATGGTTTCCCCGTACCTCGGCCTGTACTCGTTCCCTGCTTGCCACTTTGCTGAATGGGTTTTGGCCTTGGATTAGGATAATCATTCACACGGTGATCCAAATCCATAGCCATAACATTTCCCTACCTTCCTCCAGCAAGAATCAGAATTATGCCCAGCCTTGCCGCAATAAGATCGAACAAGTCAATTTGTACCCTTTTACTTGCTGGATTTGCTGAGTTGCAGGCTTGCCCTCATGTTGCTGCATGCTTCTTTGATCATTGCATAGAAACCCCTGTACTTTGCACTTTATTACCACCAGTGTTCAAATTCCTTCCAACTTGCCATTTCAAAGCATTTGGTTTAGTTCCACTCAACCGTGCCCTTTTTCTTTGTATGTCCCCATCACTCATCTCAATGAGCAAAGCTCTGTCTACCATTTCATAATAGTCATCAACATTGCGAATTGACATCTTTTCTTGGATTTCAGGCTTCAAGCCATCTTGAAACTTTCTGGCCTTCTTATCTTCTCCCTCTACCAAGTACGAAGCATGCCTAGCCAATGATGTGAACTTGGTTGCATATTGTTACACCGTTAGATTGCCCTGCTCAAAATTCCGAAACTCAGCCACCCTTTTCAGCGTAACACTTCGAGGAATATAGTTTTTATTGAACTTTGTTTTGAACAATTCCCAAGTGCGAACCGTTTGAGCCGCTATCCATTTGCTGTCAATCATTTTCCACCAACAAGCAGCATCATTTTCAAGTCTAAAAGTTACAAGTAACAATTTTATCTCATCATTCCGCCCCTTGGTTTTAAAGATTCTTTCCATTTTCCTAATCCAATTTTTAGCTTTGTCCGGATCACCCTCCCCAACAAAGTCTGGCGGTTGCATATTGATGAAATTCTTTAGCATTTCAGATTTACCTTGCCCTTCTAGATCATGGTTAAACCCTCAATGGTTGAGATTGTTATTTTGCTGATTCTCCATGAAAGAGACCATACGCCTCAGTAAGACATACATATCTTTCAAAGTGTTGTCAGCGTCTTTCCCTGAAGAACTTGCTTCTCTCTGTCAGCCATTCGAACCTATAAAGAGGCATGAAATTAGGGAGAACCGAAGTTCTAAGACTTAACTCCGAAGATCATATCCTGGCTAATAAGCAAAACTTATGCTCTGATACCATTTTAATTGTCACGCCCCGAGAAGCAGGCCACAACAACACACATTCTAACACGCTAACCTTCGTCCGAAGGTAATCAGAGTGCGCTAATTGCATTCGGATATAAACAACACAACATGCCTTTTAAACATATATTACATTCATCCATCCTTATAAGTCCAAGCCTATACACACGTACACACCACACTTTCACACTAGTTCTTTAGCAAATGACACTAGCACACCTCACTCTCTATTTACAAGTGCACAAGGACTTACTATCCCTGATTCTCAGGCACAAAAGGGTACTCAAAATCTTCCTCGCCTACCACTTCTTGATGCTCTCTAGTATTTAAAAAGCAGAGATGGAAAAGGGGGTAGCCACAGCTAAGTAGAGCAGACGTATGACCAATAAACCAAACAAAATGTGCTTGTCATTAACTCATGCATGGCATATGGTAGATTGCAGCGAACAAGCAAGAGATAACTCAAGCATAACACATTTCATAATGATTCTAAGGAGCCCAAATCACAAGCCGAATGCTCGTTCACCTACTATCCTTTCTTGGTAAGACCCGAAATTGATCACTCAAAAGCTGAGCCGATCAAATTCAGTTTATGAGTGATAAATTTAGACCTTACACAGGACACCGCACATATTGACAGCATACATGGAGCAGCGTAATGCCTCTAGGAGGTTAACATGCTGAGCAAGCTCAACATATATCCCCTTTCTATGTAACCCGATTTGCCGGCCTTCGACCCCCGGCCACTACTTCCGAAGACTCACATGATTTATAGCATGCTATCATGCATAAAGAATGTTAAACACCTTAAGCATCATATAAAACATTTATATGCATTTTCTTAGCTCAAAACAGTTTCAGTGAAAGCAGACCAACTCCAAATCTCAGCAATTTAGGGTAACACAAACTTCAAACTTAAGCTTTTCGGAAATTCAGAGGACTCTCAAGTTCGACAAGTATTGAATTAGATATGCTTGTTTAAATATCACCACAGAATCTGTCCAGTTTTATCAGCTTCGACTAGTTTCATATTTATGCAGTTTAGGGCAGCATACAATTCGAATTAGAGAGTGATCAAAGAAACAATGTTAAAGCACGCGCACATCTTCAGCTTTCCAGAAAAGTATAGAACACTCAAACCCGGCAAGTATAGGATGGGATATGCATGTTTAAAGTTCAACCTAGGATTTGCTCGAATCTCTCTAATCCAATTCTATCACTCTGTACGTACACCAACCATGATTAAAACCAAGCTCAAGGCTGCTCATATGTAAAACCCTACCTTTGACAAGATTAGGGTGTTGAACTCATCAAGATCTCCCTCTTTTCTCAAGAAGAGAACATCCAAACATCAATAGTTACTAATATGAAATTATCCCAACAATATCTCCTTTTCTCCTCCTTCTACAAGCTCTCAAACCCCTTCTGTTTTTCTCTAAAACTAGGCAGCTCCCTTCTCCCTTCTCTTCTTGTTTTTACTTTAAAAAATAGAAGACATGAGTCACTAAAGTTTAGAGAAATCTGCAGAGATTTCTCCCTAGAGAAACAAGTGTTTTAATGTTACTAGACCCCTTCCAAGTCTTACCAATAAGAACATGACAGCACAAATCAATTTTTAGACCTAATAAGCTTAATTAGTGCTACTTAACCTAGATTAGTAACAAAGTAATCACAATTAGCTTAACCAAGATTAGGGTAAACAAATCAAGCTTAGTCACTAGCAACTAATCACGATAACCTTGACTAATCAAGAATAGCATAATCACGATAGGGCTCAACCAATCGTGCTTAAGGATAACTAATCATGCTTAAGACCAACTAATCAGGATTAAGAATAAGCCAATCCACCAACTTGAGGTGCTTCTATGCCAACACAAGCATACAACTTGTTCTACATAAATAGGTCAGGACGACCACTCGTATAATGCAGAAGATCTTCAATTAAGAAAGGCATCACGCTACATGCATAATAACAAGCACGAAATGAAGTTTACAGCTTGGTTAAACTAAGGTCCTCACACCTACCCCTCCTTAAAAGAATTTAGTCCCTAAAGTCATACCTCACTAAGGAAAAAGATGGGGATACTTCTTTCTGATTTCAGCCTCTCTGTCCCATGTAGCTTCTTCAATTCCATGGTGTTCCCATAACACCTTAACAAGTGGTATGTTCCTGTTCCGTAGTGCTTGTACCTTTCGGTCTCAAATCTAAATCGGTTGCCCGACGTAAGATAAGTCATTCTGAACCCGAATCGGTTCATGATGCAATACATGTGAACGATCAGGCTCATACTTCATCAACATAGATACATGAAAAACGTCATGTGTACTAGCTGGCGATGGTGGCAGTGCAAGCCGATATGCTACTGTACCAATCCGTTCCAAAATCTCAAAAGGGCCAATGTAGCGCAGTGCCAGTTTTCCTTTCTTCCCAAACCTGGTAACCCCTTTAGAAGGCAAAACACGTAGAAATACATGATCTCCTAATGCAAACTCTAAATCTCTTCTTCTTTTATCTGCATAACTTTTCTGTCTACTCCTAGCCGTTAACAAATGATTACGGATAACCTCGATTGTTTCTGTGGTTTTTTTCACCAATTCAGGTCCTAGTAACTGTTTTTCACCAACTTCATCCCAAAAAATTGGAGATCTGCCCATAAAGAGCTTCAAATGGTTGCCATTTCAACGCTTGAATGGTAGTTGTTACTATAAGAAAACTCCACAAGTGCCAAGTGATCATCCCAGTTACCTTTCAGTTCCATAGCACATGCTTGTAACGTTTCCTCCAAGGTCTGAAATGTCCTTTTGCTTTGACCACCTGTTCGTGGATGGAAAGATGTGCTAAAAGCAAGTTTAGTTCCCATCGCATCTTGAAAATCTTCCAAAACCTCGAAGTAAAATGAGGATCTCGATCTGAAATAATGCTTACCGGTACTCCATGGAATCTAACAATCTACTTTATATACATACGTGCCAACTTCTCCTGAGGTGTAAGTCACATTTATAGCAAGAAAGTGAGCACATCTAGTAAGTCTATCAACAATCATCCAAATAGCATCAAGTCCATTTCGAGTTCGAGGTAAACCTGATACAAAGTCCATGGTAATGTGCTCCTAGTTCCACTTGGGCACGGATAACGGTTGAAGTAACCCAACTGGTTTGCGATGTTCGAACTTAACTTGTTGACATGTAAGACATTTTGCAACAAATTCAGCCACATCTCTCTTCATGTTACTCCACCAATAACTAGACTTCAGATCCTTATACATTTTAGTACTTCCGGGGTGGATAGAATACTTGGACCGATGCGCTTCTTTCATTATCTCTCGTCTCAAACTACCATCATTCGGAACACACAGTCTCTTACCAATTTTGAGCAAACCATCACTGTGCAATGTAAAATCTAATTTGGAACTCAAATCTTTCAAAATAGCTTGTACTTTCGGATCTTGTGCATGTGCTTCTTTAATCCTTTCTATCAAAATAGGTTGCATCCTAATATTAGCCAATAAAGTTGAGGCTTCCAAACGCATGCATCTTCTAACAATTTCCATTCCTTTATCATCAAGTGTGCAACCATAGCCTTTCTACTTAATGCGTCAGCAACCACGTTAGCTTTGCCCGGATGATATTGGATGGTTCAATTATAATCATTTAGAAGTTCCATCCGTCTACGTTGCCTCATATTAAGCTATTTCTTTAAAAATAAATACCTCAAGCTTTTATGGTCCATCTACACTTCAAACAATGCCCCATACAAGTAATGCCACCAATTTTGCAGGGCAAATACAATTGCTAGCAACTCCAAATCATGTGTAGATAGTTTTGCTCATAGGGTTTTAGCTTCCTTGAAGCATAGGCAATAACCTTTCCCCGCTGCATTAGAACACAACCCAAACCGACATGTGAAGCATCACTGTAGATTATATAAGGTTATCGTTACCTTTCGGTAGGGTTAGAAGAGGGGTAAAAATCAATCGTTGCTTCAATTCTTGGAAACTAGCCTCACACTTTGTATCCCAAGCAAACTTCACTGATTTTTGAGTAAGCTATCTTACTGGACTTGAAATCATTGAGAATTTTTCTACGAATATCCAGTAATACCCTGCCTGTCCCAAAAAGCTACGCACTTCTTTCGCAGTAGCCGGTCTTTGCCAATTTAAAACTGCTTCAATCTTTACTAGATCTACGGATACGCCTGCACTAGATACAATATGTCCCAAAAATATAACTTGCTCGAGCCAAAATTCTCATTTGCAGAACTTTGCGTACAATCTCTTTTCACTTAAAAGCTTGCAACACTACCCGGAGATGGTATTCATGCTGCTCACGGTCCTTGGAGTAGACAAGAATGTCATCAATAAAGACTACGACTAAGGCATCCAAGTATGGCTTAAAAACATGATTCGTCATGTCTACGAAGGCTGCTGGAGCGTTAGTAACACCAAACGGCATAACAAGGAACTCATAATGACCATAACGTGCTCTAAAAGCTATTTTGGGTACATCTTCTTTCCGGACTTTCAATTGATGATATCCTGATCTCAAATCAAGCTTTGAAAATACTGTTGCACCCTGTAATTGATCAAAAAAGGTCATCAATGTGCAGAAGTGGATATTTGTTCCTCACAGTCACATGATTCAATTGCCTATAATCAATGCTCAATCTCAACAAACCGTCTTTCTTTTTCACGAACAATACGAGAGCACCCTAAGGCGATACACTTGGTTGAATTAGGCTTTTATCTAGTAGTTCTTGCAACTGAACCTTCAACCCTTTCAGCTCTGTTGGAGCCATTCTATATGGAGCTTTAGAAACAAGACTTGTTCCTGGCAATAACTCAATAACAAAATCAAATTCTCAATCAGGGGGTAGAGCTTTTATTTCATCAGGGAACACATCACTGAACTCACGAACAATTGGAATGTCTTCAATTTCCTGCTCTTCCTTACCATGATCAATTGCATGACAACCTTTAAAAAGTAACTTGCGAGCATGAATAGCAGAAATAATAGGTGCGGAAGAAAACCCTTTATCCCCAACAAATTCTAGTATACCTTGTTCCGGCATATCAAAAGTAACACTCTTATCATGACAATCAACATTAGCATGATGTTGATATAACCAGTCCATACCAAGAATGACATCCAAATTCTGAAGGGGTAGAAGTATCAGATCAGCATTAAGTCTCTCACCACACACTACTACTGGGCATGATCAATATATAACGTCACTAAGTAACGAGTCCCCCGTAGGTATACGCACCACAAGTTAATATGGTAAACTCTCGCGTCTCTTACCCAATTGATGCACAAAATATGGAGCTACATAAGACTATGATGAACCTGGATCAATCAAAACTCGTGCCAAGTGCTCAAAAATATAAAGTGTACCTCGATCACCTCGGTCGAATTTCTTGCCTCCTCTTGTCCCAAAGCAAATGCCCTTCCCTGAAGTCATGGTTTCCCCGTACCTCGGCCTATACTCGTTCCCTGCTTGCCACTTTGCTGAATGGGTTTTGGCCTCGGATTACTACAATCATTCACACGGTGATCCAAAGATCCACAGCCATAACATTTCCCTACCTTCCTCCAACAAGAATTAGAATTATGCCCAACCTTGCCATAATAAGATCGAACAAGTCAATTTGTACCCTTGTACTTGCTGGATTTGTTGAGTTGCGGGCTTGCCCTTAGGTTGCTGCATGCTTCTTTGATCATTGTATATAAACCTCGGCTCTTTGCACTCTATTACCACCAGTGTTCAAATTCCTTCCAACTTGCCATTTCGAAGCATTTGGTCTTGTTCCACTCAACCGTGCCCTTTTTCTTTGTATCTCCCCATCACTCTTCTCAATGAGCAAAGCTCTGTCTACCATTTCATAATAGTCATCAACATTGCGAATTGAGATCTTTTCTTGGATTTCTGGCTTCAAACCATCTTGAAACTTTCTGGCCCCCTTATCTTCTCCCTCTACCATGTACGAAGCATGCCTAGCCAATGATGTGAACTTGGTGGCATATTGTTGCACCGTTAGATTCCCTGCTCAAAATTTTGAAACTCAGCCACCCTTTTCAGCTTAACACTTCGAGGAATATAGTTTTTATTGAACTCTTTTTTGATACAATCAAACCCTGTTTACTTAAAGATACAATCTCTGCTCAAGTGCAACTTTAAACACATTAATCTAAATTCTCCGAAATACAAGGGTGCAAAAAATTGCTTAAATTTAAACTATTGAAACTTAGGTTCTTTACAAAATGACAAGCTAACAGCGTTGACCCACGGAGGGATATTATCACTCAAAATAGTTGTGGGCACTCCGGAGTCTCACAGAGTCTCTAAACCCATTTCCGAGCAATCTACATTGGATCATTACCTACAGAAGATAATGAAACAAAGGCTGAGCTTTTGAGAGTTCAGTAAGGTCATTTAAGGAACAACCGAAAGAATTACAAAACAACTTAAGAGTCCATCCAATGATAATTTTTCAGAACATTTCAAACAATCATAAACAGTTTGATGATTTCCAAAATGATCGTAAACAGACACCAAATAGCTCATTTGAAGATTATTTTTAAAGCTATCATTTTAAAATACAATAACAATTTTCCAAAGGATTTCAAAGCAAACACAGATACTTTAAGGGCAATACGGGGAAGGATTTCAGATAATCACAAACAGTTTGATCATAATATAGGGAAGGGTTTCAACTCAATCCCCTTGAATCAGTTATCAAGACATTCATTTCCAATCATTTTCAAAACAATCATTGTAAGATATAATATAAGTAAATTCAAAGATATTGACCATGAGCAGAGGTAATGCCACTCAGGCGATGCACAGAAAGTGTAAACATGCATGATGTACGATAACTAGACCTTTTCTAGGTACTAGCCCTACATAATTACGCATGTTCAGACTTTCCCTATAACTCCTCCCCACAAAACAAATTTCTAGGTCAACACAGAAAACAACAATCATCGAATCAACAAGAATTCAATGCTTGACATGCAATAAAAATGAACATCAACATGAATTCAAATAACCGAAATCAATTAGGGGTTCAATGACAATTAAACATGCTGATATCAATTGATCACTCAGAATTCAAGATTAATAGCCACAAACAAATTTACCAAATTTAGGCACAACAATTCAAAAGAAAGAATACAAATAATTATCGGATTTTCTCAGCGTGCAATAAAAGGCAAGCATCGATAAGATTTCCAAATAACCGATTCAGGTTCAATGTTAGGGTTTGCTTAGTAATAACATACTGATATCAATGTATATCCCAATAGCCATAAATAAATTGAAAGGGTACTTATGAACACAAGTTACTAAAATAGGGTTCGGATATAAGACCTTACCCGGGGTTCAGATATAAACCCTTATCTGGATCCGAAGTTAAATTAGCCTAACCGAAAAGTCTTTTGTTTTAACCTAAATGGAACAATCAAATGATTAGAATATAGTCTACACTATGATATTATAAACTTAATATTGACTCATACATACTCGCAGAATGAACCCCCTCACTGGGTAGGTAAAATTACCTAAATGCCACTTATGTGTAAAATTATCAAAAGCACCCCTCTCATACTTAAATTAACAAAACAACCATCCCGTAAATAAAATTACTAGAACATCCCTACTGTGTGTGAATTTTTCGAAAGTACCTTTTATAGGTAAAATTACCAAAATACTTCATCTGGATGGCAAATTATCAAAACACCTCTGGTGATTCTTGCACTAGAAAAATCTCAAAAATACATTAAAACACTATTTTGAGTATCCTGAAGTTTATTTTTGGGCTAAAAAGTGTTTTAAAAAATTTTCGCCTGAAAATCCATAAATCAGTGTCAGGACCGAGCGCTCAGAAGCCGGTTCCGCTAAAAATAGCTATTAACTTTAGAATGACATGAAATTTAAATGAAACATCTCAGTAATACAAGGTTTCCCTAAAATTTTCAAATTAAAATAGTATGATTTGTTGGATCAAATAATTCAAGAATTCCTGTTAATTGATATCATAATTTAGCGTCCTTCACGGACATCGAAAAATTTCAAAATTTCCCCAGCGCATGCCTCGTAAAAATATTGGGGGTCAATGTTTTAAACTTTTCCATATTATGATCCAAATTATATATAAAAATTTATACAAAACTGCTAACCCTAGGCTTCCCCCTGCCCCACCCCACCACCACCACCCCCCCCCCCCGGCGTGATAATTACACTTGCTATTCAAATTAAGGCGCACACTATTCACCTACTCACACACATTCTTCATCTTCTTCACCTCACTGCCGCACACAACCATTTACATAATTCTCTCTCTCTCTCTCTCTCTCTCTCTCTCTCTCTCTCTCTCTTTGTGTGTGTGTGTGTAAACATATTGTACACACCCAGTTTCGCGCACGCACACTAGCAACCCCCCCCCCCCCACACACACACACTTAACACAAACATTTACCGACACAGATAGCCCACGACCATCTCCATTTCCCCTGCCTTAATCACCCGTGCGCGCATGTAAACACTCAACAAACACACAATTACACTCATAACACGCACAAACTCACACAATCACTCCAATCACACACTCACGCGCACACAGTCTTCACCTTCATGCACACACACTGCACACCCACAAACACTAGACCTGGCAAACGGGTAAACCCGCTGGGTACAGGTTAAATCCTGCCGGGTACGGATAAAATCGGTTCAGGTAATTTTTACTCATTTTTTCCCAGGTAGACTTTTCTAGGGCCCGTACCTTACCCTGGTGGGCCCGTACCCTACCCTGGTCATGACGGGGCACAGTGGTGACTGATCATTTGTAAGGGGGCCACGGTGGTGGACGATCGGTGGCGATGGGGCCAGGGGTGACCGACCTATGGTGATGAGGTGAAGGAGTGACTGAGTCGGTCTAGTGGCGATGGAGAAGCGGTGGATCGAGACTGACCAACGTGGCACCGTGGGTGGTCGTGACTTTCGCAGATCTGTGAGAGAGAGTGGATCTGTGAGAGAGACATAAGAGGAAGGGCGGCGGAAATGAGAGAAAAGGAGAGAATGAGATGTGTAACTTGTAACCCTAAAAAGTCTTATATATATATATATATATATATATATGGGAGCTGATCCGTTGAGAGCGCTAGCAAAATAGGAGATCTTGCTAATGCGATCTGGTCATCCATCCCGAAGGGATGGACGGCCCAGATCCTTTATTTTTGCGGCGCTGTCAGTCGTCCGCTACACAGTGTAGTGGATGGACCTTTTTACCATCTTGCCCCTGCTCCCCCGTCCGCTACACTGTGTAGCGGACCACTTTCTTGGCCCCACATTGACAGCCAAAACGTCGTCCGCTACACTGTCTAGCGGACGACTGACAGCCCTGACACAATTGACACATTTCCAGATGGGTCTGTACCTTCATTTCTACACACGTCAATATTTTCAGAAATTGCGCCGCTACACAGTATCGCGGACAGTACTTTTATTCCCAAAAACTTCCTCAAGCTCCTTCAGCTACAATTTTCTTCTCCTTCGGACTCGCTTCCATTTTCAGCTCCCTTCAAGCTTCGAGTAACACTTGCTTCAAGCTTCACTCAAGCAAGGTAAGTTTGCGAATGGTGAAGTTTTCTTTATGGATTGACTGGAAAATATAATTTTTTTTGTTTGGACAAAAAAGTATAGATTTTTTTTTATGTTCTAGAAATTTGTCACTGTATTCATCAATTTGTGATGTTATACTCTAGATTTTTTGTGATGTTCTAGACATGATATTCATCAAAAGGTGTAATTTGTTAACTCTAAATAAATTCATTATAGTTTAATTCAATTTTTTGGCATGATGAATTCGTCTATTTATCTTAGTAATTTTAATTTGTTATGTTCAATAAATTAATAATTGTTAATTTGGAGACACTTTTGAGATTATGCATACGGTATGTTTGTCATCCTAAATTGGTCTATTCGCCAAGGTAATTTTTAGGTAATATTTTCAGTTAGAAATGCCATTTGATTGTTAAGCGTAGTCTATTTCTACACAGGTCTTGTTTCACAATGTCTGATTTCGTGTCGAGCTCCAACGTCCCCGTAGATGCTAGTGATCCGTATCTAGGACGAACGTTTCAAACATTGGAAGAAGCTGAAGAATGTTTTCGAGCGTATTCATTGAGGGTTGGTTTTGGCATTAGAATAAAGACTACAAGAACAAGCAACGTAACAAAAAAGATATGCTCTCGCTTATACGAGTGTCATAGGGGCAGAAACCCATTGCAAAATGAGACACGCGTAGGCAATGATGACAGTGATGATGAAATAGGATATTCGCGTAGAAGACGGGACTGCTTTGAGCGCACAAATTGCCAGGTCAAGATGTTCGTAAGCTACAAACCCAATCAAGATCATTGGCTTATTACCAGCCTGGAACTGGCACACAATCACCCGTTAGTAACTCCTTCTAAGGTGAGTCAGATGCATCAACACAAGAAGATGGGTAAGGTCGCGAGGAGCCTAATTCACACAATGAGCAAATTGGACCTACTGAGATTGTTAATGTTCTTGCTGAACAGGCTGGGGGAATTCAAAATTTAAACTTTAACACGACAGACGTTCGTAACGCGGTCCGAACCCATAGACGAGCCGCGTATGACCTCAATGATGCGCAATCGACAATGAGCCTATTGAAACGGATGCAGATGGAGGACCCGCAGTTTACCTTCGATTATAAACTTGACGACGAGCATCGAGTTAGTACAATTTTTTGGGTCGACGGTCGTTCGAGGCTAGCTTATAAGCATTTTGGGGATGTCGTGACTTTCGACACCACATACCGTACCAACAAGTACTCGATGCCGTTCGCTCCTTTCACGGCGTCAATCATCATTATCACTCCATCCTGTTCGGGTTCGCCTTGTTAAGGGACGAGAGCGAGGGTTCTTTTGTATGGTTGTTTAGGACGTGGCTAAAGTGATCATCACCGATCAAGATTTGGCAATGAAGAAGGCTATTGCGACCGTCTTCCCAGACACTCGGCACAACTTGTGCACTTGGCACATAAGCAACAAATACCCGAAACGTCTGCATCACGTGTACGCAAAGTATCCAGACTTTAAACAGGATTTTGACAAGTGCGTTACCAAGTCGTTAACGATTGAGGAATTCGAGGAGAGGTGGGAAAAGCTTGTTCGGGATTACTCATTGCAAGACAACGAGTGGCTCCAGCACTTGTACGAGCGCAAAGAGCAATGGATTGGCGTTTACACGAGGAGGTATTTTTCAGCGGGCATGAAAACGACGGGCAGGAGTGAATCTATGAATGCCACGTTCGATAGTTATGTGGGTACAGCTACCAATTTGAAGACTTTCGTTGCATCCGCACAAAAAGCGGTAGCTTCGTTGTTCGTAAAAGAAAGGGCTGCCGACTTTGCAACAACGTACAAACAAAGGAGAAGGTTGCTCGAGACCCCGCTGGAGCTGAACGGTGCCAAAGTCTATACGAAGGAGATCTTCTTGCTATACCAAGTAGAGCTGCAAAAATCGGGACGATACAGTATAAACAAGGTGGCAGAAATGTCTACGCGTGAGTACAAGGTTTATTCGCTCGTGAATGACCTCGTCCCTGAGAAGCTGCGCAGAATTTATACGGTGAGCCATGACACATTGACGGATTCGGTGACATGTGTTTGCAAGAAGTTTGAGTTCCATGGCATCCTGTGTAGACACGTTCTGCGGTTTTTCACCCAGAAGAATATCAGGACAATCCCCGATAAATATGTCCTGCCACGGTGGACGAAAGGTGCAAACAGGTTGCACGGTACCATTGCCTTTCCGGAGCACCCGTATACTGACTTTGAAGAATCAGAGACGTTGCGGTATAATCATCTGGTGACAATGTTCACCCGTTTGTCCGTAAAAGGTGCTGCTACAATGGCGGATATAAACATCTCCTCGAGGTAGCTCAGCAGCAAGAGCCCATCGTCGACCAGTTGGAAGCAGCTTCAGTCAGCAATGCGGTTGACACTGAGCCTACAACGGGATCAGAAGATGACGAGCCGGGGGAGGAAGACGACAATGATATCCGGCCTTTGGACCCAATTATATCGCAGACGAAAGGACGCAAGAGATCTACGCGGATGAAGAGCTCTATTGAACAGGCAACTCAACCTAAAAAGCTGAGAAGGTGTGCATTGTGCAACAAAATGACCGACCATGACAAGCGGAACCATTACAAGGCACTGGGGATAAGTCCAGGGGTTTTGCAAGACAAGGAAGAAGATGAGGAAAAAGCAGCTGCAGTGGACCTTTAGTTTTTTGTATAAGCCATCAAGATTGTTTGACATTTGTAATAATACGTAATATTTGATGAGATTATCTTCTTACCGAAGACTGGAAGGTTATTTTTGATGGACCCATTCATAGATTAACTTTAAAAAAAAATTTGGCTTGCCCCGTCCGCTACACTATGTAGTGGACGACGCACTAGAGACCAACATTATTGGGTTGTAAAGTGTCTGCAGCACAATATAGCGGACAGAAAACTGTTGGTATGCCTTCTGTCCGCTACACAATGTAGCGGACGTCTAACTCCTATTAAACACCAATCAGAACGGCCTCTCTTTTTCCACCCATTTCTCTCTCTCTGTCTCCAATGTCTCACCCACCCGCGACCCCCTCTACGGCGACCGTCCGCATGGCTTCTGCTTCGGTGAACAGGCACTTCTTCAAGGTCATGGTGCCTGGGTTTCATACCGAACTTGTAGGCATCCCTCTTACTCTGTGTTTTCGTGTGTGTTAATTTTATCTTTGCTTAAAAACTTACCTGACTTATAATGAATGTGATAGGCCATACCGGTAGCCTTCTACAGATTGCTTACCACACTTTGGCACGAAGCCACTTGGCTCGAAGCAACTTTAACCAGCAGCAAGGGGTCATGGCTTGTTAAAATCAAGAAGAAGCGCGGCCAAGAGCAACTTTATTTCGCAGAGGGTTGGAGTAATTTCTGCGAGCAGCACAACCTCAATGAAGGGGAGTTTGTAATCTTTGAACACAAGGGGCTATTTAGGTTTCAAGTATCCGTGTTTGATCAAAGCACATGTGAAAAAGTTTTCCCCCAATGTTGAACCCTAAATTTGTGTTAATAAATTTTTGTTAATAAATTTGTATCTGATAATTTTAGGTTCTTAATTGTTGTGCATTTGAGAATTGTGATGGTCAATTGATGATTTGAGGGTGTCAAATTTTTGATGGAATATCATGCGCTTGAGAATGTTGAGATTGTTTAATCCGCTGCTAAAGCACTTATTCTATTGCCAGAAACTACCAACTCGAACAAAAGTCTGACCAACAATTAAAAATACCAACTACTAAAAAAAACTTTTGCCAATTGTCCGCTACATTGTATAGCGGACAGCTGTCCGCTACACTGTGTAGCGAATGGCGCACAACTTCCAAATTTTTATACTTTTTTGCACCTGGAGTACCCCACTGTCCGCTCTAAACTCCAACACTAAGAAAATATTTTCACTACCCCTTGTGTCCGCTACATTGTGTAGCGGATGGCGCAGCAGAAAGTCTAAACCCCAATTTGAAAATTTTTTCACTTCCCTGAGTGTCTACCACATTGTGTAGCGGACGGCACAGCAGAAACTCTTAACCCAACACTTAGAAAATTTTTTCACCTCCCCCAGTGTCCACTACATTGTGTAGCGGACGGCGCAACAGAAACTCTAAACCCCAACTCTTAGAAAAAATTTTCACTACCCCTTGTGTCCGCTACATTGTGTAGCGGACGGCGCAGCAGAAACTCTTAACCCGACACTTAGAAAATTTTTTCACCTCCCCCAGTGTCCGCTACATTGTGTAGCAGACGGCGCAACAGAAACTCTAAACCCCAACACTTTGAAATTTTTTTCACTTCCACGAGTGTCTGCCACATTGTGTAGCGGACGGCGCAGCAGAAACTCCTAACCCAACACTTAGAAAATTTTTTCACCTCCCCAGTGTCCGCTACATTGTGTAGCGGACGGCGCATTAGAAACTCTAAACCCCAACACTTAGAAAATTTTTTCACTACCCCTTGTGTCCGCTACATTGTGTAGCGGACGGCGCAGCAGAAACTCTTAACCCAACACTTAGAAAAAAAATTTCACCTCCCCAGTGTCCGCTACATTGTGTAGAAAAATGGCGCAGCAGAAACTCTAAACCCCAACACTTAGAAAAAAATTTTACTTCCCCGAGTGTCCGCCACATTGTGTAGCGAACGGCGCAGCAGAAAGTCTAAACCCCAACACTTAGAAATTTTTTTCACTTCCTTGGGTGTCCGCCACATTGTGTAGCGGACGGCGCAGCAGAAACTCTAAACCCCAACACTTGAAAAAATTTTGCACCTATGTTGCCCCCACTGTCCGCTACACTGTATGGCGGACGGCGAAGCACAAACTCTAATCTCCAACACTTGGAAAATTTTTGCACTTCCCTACTGTCCGCTACACATTTTGTTTTCCACCTTTCAATCATTCTCAATCCACCTTTCAATCATTCTCAATGAGAGCAAAAAAACCAACTCAAATCAATCAATCATCTTCAATGCAAATCAGACAAATCAACCAATCAATAATCTTCAACACAAATCAAATCACACCAATGAAAGCTTTCTAAATAATCATGGTTTATTAAAAAAAATATTGTAATGGTACAATGTCAACTGGGGTCCTCATGTTGGGGGGATTCTCGTCATTAGCCGGATTTACAATAAACCTAACCGCTCTAGGCCGGCCTTTCATAATTTGCCAAGTTATTCTATATCTAAAGGTGTCTACTTCTGCTTGGCTCCAGACGGCCGCCTTGAGGCTCTCAGACCGACAAATGTAATCCATGTACATGCAAAGGAAGACGCCGCAGTCCGAAGTGTTACGTTGCTTGGGCCTCCTCTTCTTCAATCGCAAATCGAGCTTTGGCCGCGCCGGTACAGGGTTACCACGGATACCATTGACCATTGCACAAAATATATTCTGTGAGAAACACAAAATGGCGTAAGACACGAGTTAACATTTATGCCAAGTTACAATAACTGTTAAACAACAATCGTAATATTACCATTGAGTCCAACTGGGCTTTGTACATCTGCAGCACAGGCATGTGGGTGGTATCGTCGTGGAGACTGTCGATCACCGATACGACTTTCTCTTTCGGTTCATAGCAAACCAAGTACCAGTGGCTTTCCCCTAAAAATGGGATTAGAAACACGTCGGCAACACTTGCGCTCACTGGACTATCCCTAGTAAGATACGCTCGTAGGTTAGCGGACGGTCTCCACTGACTCAACTTTTTCTTCCGCCTTTGCTCGACCCACTCCTGCCATTCAGACACTAGGAGGCTATGAAAAAAGGCATCCACCAAAAAAATGGCCGGATACCCGTTCAGCCGCTCCCGACCCCTTTCCTTCAGAATCTCCACGTATGTGGAGATGACACCGTTGTCTAACCAACTCCCTGGAGCCAGGGAGGCCATTTCTCCCCACTCGCAAGTGTAATCCATGCCCTCCGGATGATTCACACTATACAACGCTTTGTCCCGGGGGAAGCCGCTAAAATAACGCTCTCTGATTATTTGGCATTTATGCGGCTTTAGGGGCTTCACTGGATGCCCTTTGCGATATTGCCCTCGGGGGTCGACGGGGGATATTGCACTCCTTCGGGGGGTCTACGGGGGGATATTGCACTCCTTCGGGGGGGTCGACTGAGGGATATTGCCCTCCTTCGACAATAGATGGTCCTGCCCACGGGACAATGGGCAGTGTCTTCGACAGACTGATGTGTCCGAAACCCCAGTCTTGCGTGACTTGACTCTGAGAGAGGGGTTGGGGTTCCGAGTCCAATAGCAAAGAGAAGGAGGGCGCACTGTAGTCTTCCCACGGTGCTTGAGCCTGGCCCATGGTGCTTGGCGGTCCCCAATCACCACCCATTCCCTGTACAGAGGGACCACCATATCCCTGGCTCACTCCCGAAGTCTGTCCCAAGGGATCGGTGTATCCCTCGCTCACATATGGGGGCTGCCACCCCGGATAACCCATTCCCGGGCTGACGCCGGAAGGCTGGCCCGATGCTTGGTGCAAAAAATTCCCGCAGCCATACGCCAACGCTTCAGCCTGTTGGCGAAGCTCCTCGCCCATTGCATCCACCAAATCCTTCCGCTCGCTCAACTTCTGGAAGAAGGCGAACGAGGCATTAACCTACATCCAGAGAGATAATAAATAAGTAACTTCATACACAGTTAGAATCATCAAGTTCAATTAAAGGCACTGGTTGGCAAACTTACCAGATTGTATGCCATGTGCTCATCGATCTGACCCCTAGGGTGGTACTTCTCCCCGCGTTCAAACCTTACTGGAGCTACTCTCCTCCGGGTGATGCGGTAGTACCACCCATTGTACTGTTCGATGCTGATCACGGGGTCAGGCTCCGACACAATGGCCACCAGCGTGTCCTGCCAGGAATTCCAAACTTCAATTTCTCGCGCGCACAAGTCGTGCGCATTTGCCTTGCCAAACCGTCCGACACCCGGTGGGTTCCTGTTAAGCCTCATATCCGGCGCGCCAGCTGGCAACCCCTGCAGGCACTCAAAATGGTGCATAGCGCGATCTGGCAGCTGCCACTCTGCGACCTCGAAGTGGATCAGGGGTGTGCGTTGCAACCCAGAGAGCGTGAAGACGAACGACTCTCCCACCCGTCGAGCCAAATGTTTGTACGGTGCCCATCGCATCTGGCCAGGAGATAACGAGTCGAGCTCCCCCCGATAGTACGTAATGTTGTGATGGGGATCGTCTCTCCTCGGGTAGTGGTTGTCCTTCTGGCTGTACTCCCAGGCGCACAACCGAGGCCACACATTATCGGTTACGTCCCTAGGTATGAAGCTTATCGTGAATAATTTTAACCCTATCTTCTGTTTCTTTGATTAACTCGGTATGAGTTGATCATCTCTCTCTGATTACATCCTAGCATATTGGAGTACGACATCTTTGACCATATAATGCTTCATACGGGGCTATACCAATGCTTGTCTGATAACTACTGTTATACAAAAACTCAATTAAGGGTAACTATTCATCCTAATTTCCTCTAAAGTCCACGACACAAGCTCTTAAGGTATCCTCCAAAATCTGGATTGTCCATCCATCCGTGAATGAAATGCCTTACTAATGCTCAATTTGGTTCCCAACTCCTAATGGAAACTCTTCCAGAACCTTGAGGTGAACCTCGTATCCTGATCAGATACAATGGTTACTAGCACACAATATCGGCTAACTACCTCCCTGATATAGATTTGGGCTAGCTGTTCCGTAGAATACCCTTCTCTTATAGGAATAAATTGAGTCATTGTGGTTAAACGATCCACTATCACTCAAATATATGTATTCATATTAGATGTCCAGGGTAATCTGGATACAAAATCCATGGTAATATGGTCCCTCTTCCACTCGGGAATACATAAGGGTTTCAGTTGTCCAACAATCTTCCAGTGGTCAACTTTTACCTGCTTACAGGTCATGCATTTTGATACAAACTTCAATATCTCCTTCTTCATGCGTGGCTACTAGAAACTTTGTCATAAATCCTGGTACATCTTTGTCTTTCCTGGATGGATAGATTGCTTTGAGTTATGAGCGTCTGTCAAAATTTCCTTCCTTAATTCATACTTAGGTGGAACATACACCCAACCTTCATATCTGTAAATCCCTTCCCCGTTGAACTTTGTCATTCTTTTTGAACCCCGTTAAAATTTTGAGTAACCACTTATCTTGACTCTCACTTATTTAATTCAATCAAGTAGTGTAGGTCGAATCTCAATCTGGAACAGGCTATTGGTCCCTTCTCTTCTGACTCGTACATCAATTTCGAGCTTGTTCAAGTCGTCTACAATAGTCTTCTGTCGTGTAATCATGGGAGCTAGGTTCTCTATTTTCTTTTTGCTCAAGGCACAACTACAGCATTCGCCTTTACGGGGTGGTACAATACAAAGCAATCATAATATTTAAGGAGTTCCAACCATCTTCTCTGTCACATATTAAGATCCTTCTGCATGAAAATATACTTTAGTGATCCTTATAAATTTTGCATGTTGCACCATAAAGGTAGTGTCTCCAAATTTTGAAGGCAAACACCATTGCTGCTTACTCTAAGTCATGTGTTCGATAATACCTCTCATGATTTTTCAACTACCTTGATGCATAAGCGATTACTTTCCCATTTGGCATAAGAATACATCATAATCCTCCTCAGGATGTATATATCACAAATCCATTACACCCAGATAGTAAGGTAAGTATCGGTGCAAACCTTTTTTTTAGTTCTTTGAAGCTACGCTCAAATTTTTCTTTCCAATTAAACTTCACATTCCTCTAGGTCAAGTTGGTCAATAGGTAGGCAATATTTGAAAATTCTTTAATCAACCTCCATTAATACCCGGCTAGACCTAGAAAACTATGAACCTCATCACGGATGTCAGACTCTCCTCCTTCGATATCTTTGACTTTTTTAGGATCTACCAATATTCCTTCACTTGTTATCACGTGGCCTAAGAACTACAGCTTTTCAAGCCGAAACTCACTTTTCTTGAATTTGCCATATAATTTGTGTTCTCTCAATATTTGTAAAACTTGCCTCAGATGTTGGACATGTTTTTCTTTGCTCTTCGAATATATCAGAATATCATCGATGAAAATAATAACACAACAATTGAGACACTCTCGAAAGATCAATTCCTCAAACCCATAAAGGCTGCTGGGGCATTAGTTGACCCAAAAGCATCTCATAATACCCAAACCTGGTTTAGTAATGTTGCTTTACTTCACGTTCAATTGATGATATCCCGATCTAAGATCAAACTTAGAAAAATATTTTGCACCCTCCAACTGATCAAAGAGATCATCTATATGAGGTAAAGGATACTTATTCCTAATCGTTACCTTATTCAATTCACCATAATCGATGCATAGCCTCATGGACCCATCCTTTTTCTTTACAAAAAATAGCGGGGCTCACCATGGTGAGACATTGAGACAAATAAATCCTAGCTTCAATAGTTCTTCTAGTTGTACCTTTAGCTCACTAATCTGAAAGGTGCCAACCTATAAGGTGTCTTGGATATGGGAAAAACATCTAGAAATTCATTGACTACTGGTATCTGCTCCAGCTATGGTTCACTAACATGAATATGGTACACGCGTGCCAGATAGCCTTGGCACCGGTTACGAAGACACCGACAAGCTCGTAGATCAGATATTAGGTAAGAAGGCTTTACCACCTTATCTCATATTATGACAAGTTCAGGTCTATTAGGCATTGATAACTTAATCAAGTTACGATGACAATCTACGCTAGCATGATGTGCAGCTAACCATTATATTTCGAGGATTACAACAATGTCCCCCAGATCTAAGGGTGTAAGACTGGTATACAATATCTGATTAGCTACTTAAATCGGACATTCTTTACATATTTTAGTGGCTAGAAGGGAATTGCCACTAGGTATGTTCACCGCAAGTATGACATTAAGTGACTAACAAGGTGTCGTCATCTTCTCTGCAAATGCAAAGGAAACAAAAGAATGGGTAGCACTAGAATCAAACAAGAAAAGGGCTTATTAAGAAGAGACAGGAAAAGTACCTATCACCACAATTTTATAGCTTCCTTTAATTTTAGAGCATTAACATGACCTACTGCCCTCATCCTTCCTTCGATGGCTAGTGTCTTTTGCTGGGGACACTCTTTCATGTTATGCCTTGGTTGTTGGCACTCATAAAAACTCACTGATTCAACCTACAGTCGTTTGCTTTGTGGATCTGCTTGCCACCCTTAAAACAAGCTCCTATTGCTTTTACATAGTAGGCGCCCTCATCCTCGTTCCACACCAATGACATTCTAGGATTCCACCCATTTGCAGAGAACTTGTCCAAATTTTTGTTCGTCTGTCCATTTTCTAAATT
Organism: Escallonia herrerae; assembly: GCA_033070095.1. Taxonomy (NCBI): domain Eukaryota; kingdom Viridiplantae; phylum Streptophyta; class Magnoliopsida; order Escalloniales; family Escalloniaceae; genus Escallonia; species Escallonia herrerae. The sequence continues at coordinate 228,395 of JAVXUP010000465.1, forward strand.
TCCATCTGCTATCCTTACCCTTATCTTGACCTATATTCTGCATTCTTCCTTGTTCCCTCATCTCTTCCCACACTTCCGGTCTTTCTGCTTCCACCAACAATGCCTTCTCTACTGCCCCAGCAAAAATTTCGAAGTTGAAAACTTTTCACTAATCTCCTCAAGGGTTGTCCTAAACCCTCCTCAAAACGTCTGGCCTTACGGTCCTCCGTAATTATCTGATGAGGGAAAATGCGCCAATTTATCAAATTCTCGGATGTATTCCTCCACAATCCAGTTTTTTTGTTATAATCCTAGAAAATCTGCTTCTAACCTATTTTGTACACTCAAAGAAAAATACTTTTTCTCGAATAGCCGCTTAAATCAGCTCCACTTGATGTAAGTCCGATTTGTCTTCCTCTTTTCCGCCACTTACTTCAATACATCCCACCAATCATTTGCCACCCCTCGTAATATATGCCTAGTGAACATAACCTTCTAATGTTTTACACAACCTGTTATCTCAAATGCCTTTTCCATTTGCTTTAGCCAAGTAACCGCATTTATTGGATCATTTCCTCAGTGAAATTTTCTAGGTCGAGCATCTTGAAAACCTCAAAACCTACATTTCTTCCTTTACGTTAGTGAAATTGTTGCATTAGCAGCAGCCGATGGCGTTGTGGGTGTTGCTACAACCTCCTGCAAAAGTTCCACGAGTTCTCTTCTTAAATCATTTCTATTAATTTATGCCCTATTAGCGTTGTAATTCCTCGGTGTTGGCCAAAGACGCTTTATTCTGGGGTGCTTATTACAGAGATTCTCTTTCTTGTCTTTTTGGTATAAGGTCCGTTGGGTTTCGTAGATTACGTACCATTCTCAAAGTATAATAACGAGTCTTATACTCACATATAACAGACAAAACTTTCTAAACTATCAGCATTTGTACAACATAAGTCTTATGCTACGATCAACATAAAATAGAAGATTGTGCAGGTAGTCATACAACATTTAACTAAAGCAAAACCGTATGGCTCCTTGAACAACTTTGCTCTCTAGTAGTTTTCATCTAGTAGCATATTATGTCTGTTACCAGACAAGGCCCTGCAAGGGGGCATTAACGAACTACTTCTTGCATCTTTTGCACAACCGCAAGCTAGCATCCACCGTTTCCTCCACCAACCTATTTGCCTTCTTCTTTTTCTTGAGATATTATATCTCCATTTTATTTATCTTGTTATCTGTGTAATACCCTGACTTAATCTAACCGAGAATTAGATTAATCGAGGACATTAATTTTATCGATAATCAAGTATTAGAAAGGAAAATTAGGGGTTACTTTGGCCTTGGGGTCAAAAGTGTAATTTTACTAAAGTGCTGGGACCAAAGTGTAATTTTGAAAATTTTGGGGGCTAAATTGCAATTTTAAAAGTTGGGTGTTATGTGGCAAGTTTTGAGAGAAAATTATTCCAAGAGGTGCCACCTCCTATCTGGTCATATGTTGACTAATCCGATTAAAAATAAATTGATGGATTGGATTAGTTTGAAACAAAACAAAAAGAAAAGAAAGTGTTGGGGAGGAAAATGCAATTTGGGAAAATTGTAAAATAAGAATAGTGAAACCAAAAGAAAAATAGAGCAGAAAAAAAAAAAAAAAGGGGGAGCTCGAGGAAAGGAAGGAAGAAAAAGGGGAAAAGAAGAAGAAAAAGGGTTCAAGAAAAACCCTAGGGGTAATCCCTTGTTCTTTTAAGCAAATTTATATGTGTAATTGTAGGTGTGTATACAGTGTTCGGTGTGTTCTTTTATATATGTGTGTGTTCGGGTATGTGAGGTTTGGGTGATTTTGTAGTATGTGTGTAAAAGAGGCATGTAGGTGTGTGCATAGGAGGATTTAGGAAGGAAGGGGAACAAAGGGCGTGGGGTGTGTATTTGTGTGCGTTTTCAGTGTGTTCATGTGTGTGTGTGTGTGTGTTTTTACGGATGTATTGGTGTGTGTGATTAAGGGTGTTATAATGTGTATGTATGTGTATGTACTAAGGTGTTAGAATGTGTGTTTTAGGTGCAAGAAGGTGTAATGGGGTATAACAGTGAGTGGGTGTGGGCCAATTGTGTGTGCGTGTGAGTGTGTTCAGTCATGGAAAGTGTGAAGAAGAAAGTGTGTTTTGAAGGTGAGGTAGTGTGTTGTGATTTGAATAGTGACTGTTTTTGTCACTAAAGGTGAAAAAATTGGTTAGGAAGTTTCTTGTAATACCCCAAAAAGTTTCTTTTCCTTATACAAAATTTGTATATTTTTGAATAAATAAGTTTGTAACCTTTTGTTAAAACTAAGAAAATGAATTGGGATTATTTTTAAAATTTTTGGTCAGATGAACAGTAACTTTTAGTCGAATTTAAAAAGTTTTAGTCGACTAAAAGAGTGTTTCGGTCGACTAAAAAGTATTTAAATTATGTAAAAATGGTTTTTTGGAGTTTTAGTCGAATTTAAAGGTTTTAGTCGACTAAAATAGTGTTTTCAGTAGACTAAAAGTTTTAGTCGATGAACAGTATTTTTGAACAGTAACTATGAACAGTACTGTAGTCGGTGAACAGTACTTTTAGTCGACTAAAAGTGTTTTTTGTCGACTGAAACTATGTTTCGGTCGAATGAAAACTTGATTTTTGTCCCATATAAATAGCCTCTTTGTTTTATTTTAGCTCTTTTGTTCTTGGTTCCTTGTTCCTTTGCGGAGGAGATAGAGAGAATAGAAGGCTTGGAAAGCTCTTTTGGCGCTAGAGTGGTGCTTGGAGGTTTTCTTTTAGTCGGAAGTTTGTTTGAGGTAAGGGTTTGAACGTTCTTACTGTGGTAAAGGTTTGTAACGTTTTTGCTATGATATGGGTTGCTTCGTTAAATCTGAAAAAGAGTTGTCGGAGTTGATTAATCTTGTTTTGTAAGGGATTCTACCTTTTGATTTTGGCTTGGGTTTCCTTCTTTAAATCAGGAAAAATATTGGATTTTGATCAAGCTTGTTGTGAAAGGGATTTTATCATCGTTTTTGTTATGGGAAAGATGTCTTTCGGAATCCGAAGGTTTATGCTTCGTCAAATTCGGTTCATCTATATTTGTTTGCATTTGATTTGTCCCACTTTTGTCCTCTTTTGAGAACAATGTTTACCGCTTTTCGTTTGTGCCTGATGATGCACATCATTGAATTCGTATATTTGTGACCGTTAATTTAAGATTGACACTGACTATGTTGAAAAACTCTCGAAATAGAGAGGGTCCTATGGACACATGTTTGTTATAATAGAGAGGGTCTTATGGACACATGTTTGTTATGAGAGGGTCCTATGGACACATGTTTGTTATACTAGAGAGCCGAAGTCTCCTAGTATGCTCCGGAGCACACGTTTGATGTTTGATGTTTGGTTCGACATTTGGGTCTTATGACCACCATAGTCATCGTATGTTTGTAGCGTACCCGACATATAATTGAAATATGTTTTGGGTTAAACGCTTAATGACGTTTGCTTTGGTATTTGGCAGTAAGATATGATTGCATTTTCATACCTTCGGGCTTGTATTTGATTTGGGTTCTTTGGACCACCTTGTGAACATTTCATATATTTGATTCGCCTTATTTACGTTGTAGTTAATTGTTATATATGTTTGTCAAATATTTGGTTTTGTTTTGGACTACGAATCATCGTATTTGCTTCCCATTTGTTTTCCACTTACTGGGCTATTAGAGCTCATCCCTCCTATTCGTTTGTTTTGTCCTTTACCACAAGTATCGGACGTGATTTTGGGCGTGACATGTTTGGGGGAAATTAGAGCATTTAGTTTTGTTAGTATCTTTGAGCAATGTAAATCATTTAAGGACTCTACTCGGAAGTGGGTTAGTTGGTTATGAGACTTGAAAATTGTATTGAATAGTAGAGTCTTGGTCATATTAGTTGGTTTTAGTAGATTTTGATGAGAAAGATCATTAGTTAAGTTTTTGAAAGGATTGTATTTAAACTATTGGATCTTTTGAGATGAGTAAGATTGAGATTTAGATAATGGTGTATGTGGCATCGTAGATGCTTTGTTATACATTTATAATGGTTATGTCATCGACGTGTTTGGGTCTTGGTTTACAGACATGTATGGACCTGAAGTTAGAATATTGATCTTATGAGCAAAATTTGATAATGAAATTCTTTTGGAGACCTTTACCCCGATATGGGTGCTTTGATAGAATTAATTCTTGTGTAATTTGTTTTACCGCTGCGTTTGGTAATTATTTTTGTAAAGGAATACTCAGTAGAATTATTTTGGTGAACGGATTGTCTTAGACTTTTGTTTGTGGAGATATCTCATCTTAAAGGGTTTAGTTGCTCTGTCTATACCGTTATCTTTAGAATTCTAATGGTATATAATGAAGTTTGATGGTAGTCGCTGCCTCTCATTTTCGGGGCGTGACATTTCTAATCCAAATTTTAAAAAAATAGCTAGGGTTAAACTTAGATAAAGTACAAAAAAGAGACCCAGTTATTTTTATGATATCTATAACATGAAAAAATTTTAGATTTTTTTGAGGTCGAAAAAGAGGTTAACTGACGCAGTAATTACGAAACTTTGCAGTGAAATTTAAAAAAGCAAACTAATGCGGTTTCATGCGAAAATTTTATGAGGGCCCTAAGATGCTGAGATGTTTCATTTCTTAAAATTTTATATCTTTCCAAAGTCGATAGCTATTTTTGACCGAACAAGATTTTAAGCGCTCGGTCAAAACACCGATTCAAAATTTTTGGTCAAAATTTTTTTGAAATACGTTTTAGCTAAAAAAAAAATAACTTCAGCATGCTTAAAATAGCGTTTTAAAGTATTTTTTGAGGTGTTGGTGGTATAGCAGCCATCATGTGGTATTTTGTTAATTTATCATGTTTGCACTATTATTTTTGGGAACGCATGCCAATAAGCGTTCGGAGTGGTGGAAAGTGAGGAATGGTGTTAAAATGCTTAAAAGAGGGGGTTTCTTATCACTAATGCGTCAATAAGGCTAAGTTAAGGATCCGGTCGTCAGATCGAATTATCTAGCTGTCATAAGACGCTATGAACGGTTAAATGGGAAGGGGGAGAATAAAGAATGCATATATGTTTGAATAATGTTTTACAAACATGGTATTATTTGACTAGGTGATGTGCTTGTTGCAATCAGATGTTGCGAGTTGTTGTGGCTATAAGCCAATTAGGTAAGGACAATGCGGTTCTATTATGCTAATTCATTGTTTCGATTAGCATGCCATATTGAGGACGTTTATCTTAAACTCATGTTATTGTGATGGGACACCGGTAGTCATTGTGACCAATATTCATTTATTTGAATTGTATTGTTGAGGACTTAAGCTAGAATACCTTCCCTTAGTCTGTCTCATTTCTGTTTCCAGAAAAATAAAAACCAAAACCTGTTTAGTTTTATTTTTTACAAAAATGATGAAGTTTAGTAAAGACAATGCTGTTCTGATATACTAATTCATTGTTTCGATTAGCATGCCATGTTAATAACGTTTTGTTAGACTCTTGTTGTTATGATTTGACACTGATAGTCAATATAACCGGTATTCGTTTATTTGAATTATGTTGTTGGGGACTTAAGGTAGAATAATTTTCCTTAGTCCCCGTTGATGAACTTTGGTAATAATAATTCGTATCCTAGTATGCTATGATTCAATTTGATTAGCATACAGGTGATGATATTGCGTTGGGATTGTTGTGTGGTTGTTATGAGACGTCAACAATTATTGATAACCGATATTTCTCTTGATTGAGAAAGTTGTTAAGGTCTTTGGATTAAATTTCTCCCGAGTCCGCCCCAACATTGATTTATAATGTTACATAGAGATGGATGCGTTGCTACGGTGTAATGTCAACACTTATTGGTAATCAACATTTCTCCTATTCAAGAACGTTGTTGAGGGCTTTTGGCAAATTTCTCCGTAGTCTGCCATGTCGTTGTTTGGTGATGTTATGTAGAGATTATGGTGTGGTGGTTATGAGATGTCGGTAACTATTGATGACCGATATTTCTCTTATTTAAGAGCTGGTTGAGGACTTGTAGTTAAATTTCTCTCGAGTCAGCCCTGTTGATGATGCTTATGTTGAATCCATGTTGTTATGTTTGAAACATTGTTTGATCTTTGGACCCGGTATCTCTTGTTTGGGTTGTGCTATTGAGGACATAAAGTGGAATAATTTCCCTTAGTTCACCCCGTTGATGAAGCCTTGTTGTTTTAGTTGTAACACAGTTATGGATAAACACTCTTTGTGAGTTCCTTTCTTGATGAAACATATCTTTTAATTATTTGAGACTGAGATGAACATCCCATATAACACCAAAATGAGGAAGAAGGCCTGTGAAACATGATCACTGGCCAAAAAGGATATATGGCGCTCAAATAGAGTTTGTCATGTTTGGTAGTCCAGTCTATAGTGTCTGAGTCTGAATTGCATTTGATTTTATTTTGATGTTATTGATTTTAATGACTTGTATTTCATTGATGTTTACTTTGGTGATTCTTGTTCTAGTGCTCACTTGCATAGTCAGTCTTGTCTATGAGGAGTTGGTAATAATGCTGTTCTTATGAGGCTTGAAGCCGCTCAGTCTGACGAAAGAAAAAATATCGTTGGACAAATTATGTTAATGCTGAAATTCATTGCAAACTCTTGATTCATTGTTATCGTTGAGATGAGTGTTATTCTCCCTAGACCTTTGAATCAGTTATACATCATACTCCCCGTGTTGTCTTTACTGGGCGATTTGCACCCTCATTTCTTATGTTATATTGTGTAGGTTGTGAGATTGACCAAGGAGAATCCTAGGAAAGGAAAGGAAGCAAAAGCTAGAAAAGCTAAGCATGGTGATAAGTTGAGCAAGGTGAGAAAAGGTAAGGTAAAGGTTGAACTATGGGGTACGTCGAGAGGAGTTACACGACTACAGTAGTGTATTATGTTGTAGTGTTTACATTGCCTAAGGACTTGAAAGTCTTCCGCTATAGTAAGATGTAAGTTTGTAAAAAAATTTGTAAGGACGCATTTTAGAGAATTTAATGAATTATGAATGCGTAGTTACTCCGTATGCTACACAGGGTTGATGGTTATTATGATCGATAAATCAACCTGGTGATGTCATCAGGATTGAGGGTGTCGCAAGTTGGTAGCAGAGCTTAGGCATATGATTCTGTAGACTTTTGAAGTTTTCGGTGGAACGCCTGAGTTTTCGATGAGAGGAGTAAAAGAAGATTTACGATAACTTGGCTAAACTAGGATGAAGGTTGAGATATGTGGGCCGAGGTTGGCTAAGGCACATTTATCCATGACCTCAACATTCCTGCTATTGCTACTGGGAATGGAAGAGAAACTGGTTGAGTTAGATTTGAAAGGGTGGTTTAATGATGACAAGTTTATGGGGTTGGATCCCGAAAAGGGCCCTAACAAGGATATAGATGAGATGGAATTAAAGTTGAAGGAACCAGATAAAGGTCCAATAGAAATTGAATTAGATGGACGTAATGGAGAGATGGATGAGGTTAAACCCTTTTATTGTGTAAACTTGGAATGAAGAAATGAGGAGTTGAGGGTGAGAATGAGTAAAGTTTTCATGAACTTTTGGAAGAGAAAGAACTTCCAAGTGATTGGGAAAAGGGGACTAATCAACAAGTCAGTTTGAGTCCCAAACTAGCTGCATTAACCAAACAGGTAGAGAGGATGAAAGTTGATGTGATAACCCGGAAATACCGAAAATTAATCTAATCGTGAGTTTGATTAATTAAGTGCTATTTTTATTAAGTAGAAATATGTTGGTGATAATCAAGTGTTAAGGAGCCATTTTGGGCAGGAATTGACCAGAGATGGTGCGAATATGGAAATTTGGAGGGCCATTGTACAAATTTGGAAAATTGGTCACAAGATGGTGCCACCTCCTCCTTGACCATCTGATGACTAATGTAAGTTTATATTAAACAACTACATGGGATAAAGGTTAAACCAAAAGGAGAGAAAGGAATTTGGGTAAGAGAAAAAGAAAAAGAAAAGAAGAAGGAACAGTAACCCGAAAGGAAAAAAAATAGAGCAAGCGGAGAAAAGAAGAACAGAGGACGGAAGAAAGGGAAATAGAGATGGAACAAGAGTTTGGGCAGGAATTAACCAGAGAAATCAGAGGGAAGAAGAGAGTTTGGGAATAATTCCAAGGTTAACTTCCTTACTTTCATGTCATGTAAATTCTCGTTCTAAATATATTGGGAGTTGCCATGTCTGTGTGAACTCAGCATCCTTTTGCGTGAGTTTGAGCTGCGTAAGAAGGGGGTGGGACTTCGGGTGTTGAGTGCAGGGGGAATTGGTGTTTATATGTGGGTTTGGTGGGTGGTAGGTGATGAAAGTGGGAAGGTGGACACTGTGTGCAAGGTTGTGCGTGTGTTCGGTGGTGTGCTTGTGGTTGCTGTGCATGCGTTCCGTATGTGTGAGGCATAGCTATGGTGCGCGGTGCTCTGTGTGTTGATGGGGTGCACGGTGAGGGGGCTAGTGCCCTGCGGGTGCTTGAAAGGGGGAAGGGGAGAGGACAAGGAAGAAGGCAACAACTGGTGCTGCCGCCGTGTGGGTGCAGGGAGCATGGTGATGGAGGAAAAAGGGAGGGGGAAGGTAGCGCGGGGGTGGGAAGGGTGTAGGTAGTGTTTGTGTGTGTATTTACAGAGAAATTGGTGAGAGAAAAGAGGTTGAATCCCATGGCCTCAAAGTTGAGGAGCTCGACAGTGCGGAAGAAGATGGAGTGCAGGTGCGTGAATAGTGTGGGTTTGATTCATAAATATATGAATAGTGACTTTAATAGTCTCTAAAAGTGGTAGGGTTAATTCAGTCCTTCGATTGAATTTTTAAAATAGCTTAGGATTGATTTAGTCAAAGTGCAAAAAAGAGACCCATGTTATTTTTAGGAAACATGTATGGTAGAAAATTTTTAGATTTTTTCGAGATTGGGAAGGGGGTGAACGGATGCGGGAAGTTTGAAACATTATGGTGAAATTTAAAATATCAAACGAATGCGGTTTTGCGCAAAAATTTTATGAGAACTCTGGGATACTGAGAATTCCATTTTCCAAGATTTTGGGTCATTCCGAAGTCGTTAGCTCTTTTTGGCCGAATGGGCTTTTAAGCGCTCGGTCCGGACACCAGTTCGGAATTTTTGGACGAAAATTGAAAAATTTTTGTAAAGATGCATTTGGAGCATCTATTAATGATATATGAGTATGAGGACGTAGTTTCTCTGTATTCAGCACAGGATTTTGAATGCGATTATGATCGATAACTCAGCTCGGTGACGTCACCTGGGTTGAGGGTGTCCCAAGTTGAATAAAACGATAAGAAGTAAATATCAAATTAGATCTTAATGGAGACGGTGGACACCAGTATGCGGATTGTCCAAAAGGTATGGCGGATTGATCGTGATTACCCTCCAGATAGGGCTTTATTTGAGCACAGGCAACACTTGATTCTAATTGAGAATCATTGAAGCCTAAAATTATTGAAGGAACGTTATGGATTTTCCTAGATGGATGCTTGTATGAGTGAAGGTGGAGTCCGATTTCCTAATCGGACCTATAATTTTAAAGTGTTTTTGAGATTTTTCCAATGCCAGAAATTCTCATTGGGCATTTTGGTAATTTGTCGCCCAGAGGGGGGTATTTTAGAAATTTTTTTGAAGGACTTTTTGGTCCAGGAGGGGATGTAAGACATCAAAAAAGTTTTTTCGTAGCAGATTTAGGGTGTTGGGGTGGTAGTAACCACCAGGAGATATTTTGATAATTTGCCACCCAGAGGAGGTATTTTGGTAATTTTCTCTATAAAATTTTCCGAGAGACTTTTTGGTCCAAAATGGATGTAATATATCTAAAAAGTGGTTTTAATTTACCATGTAGGCACCACACTTTTGGGGAATAGACGTTATTAAGCGTCTGGAGTGGTCGGAAGTAAGAAATGGTGTTAATACGTTTTAAATGAGGGGGGTTTATCGCTAATGTGTCAATAAGACTAGGTTAAGGATCCGGTCATCGGATCGGATTATCTAGCTGTCGTAAGACTCTTTGAACGGTTAAATGGGAAGGGATAGAATAAAGAGTGCGTATATATTTGAACGATGTTTAACGAGCAGGGTATTATTTGACTAGGTGATGTTGCTCGTTGCGATCAGAGATTGCGAGATTCTTCGGCTATAAGCCAATGAGTCAAGGACAATGCGGTTCTATTATGCTAATTCATTGTTTCGATTAACATGCGATGTTAAGGATGCTTATCTTAAACTCCTGTTATTATGATGGGACACCGGTAGTTATTGTGACTGATAATCATTTATTTCAATTATGTTGTTAAGGACTTAAGGTAGAATACATTCCCTTAGTCCGCCTCGTGATGAAGTTTAGTAAGGAGAATGCGGTTCTGATATGCTAATCCATTATTTCGATTAGCATGACATGCTGATGATGATGTTGTTAGACTCTTGTTGTTATAATTTAACACCGGTAGTCAATGTGACCGGTATTCGTTTATTTGAATTATGTTGCTAAGGACTTAAGGTATAATAATTTCCCTTAGTCCGCCCTGTTGATGAAGTTTGGTAAGAATAATTCATATCCTAGTATGCTATGATTCGATTTGATTAGCATACCTGACGTTGGTGATGAAATTGCATACGGGTTGTTGTGAGGCATCAACAATTATTGATAGCCGACATTTACATTTCTCCTGGTTAGAGAACATTGTTGAGGTCTTGTGGTTAAATTTCTCTCAAGTCCGCCATGTCGTTGATTAATGATGTTAAGTAGAGACGGATACGTTGCTATGGTATAATGTCGGCACTTATTGGTAATTGACATTTCTCCTATTTAAGAAAGTTGTTGAGGGTTGTGGTAAATTTCTCCTGAGTCCGCCCTGTCGTTGTCTGGTGATGTTATGTAGAGAATGTGGTGTGGTGATTATGAGATGTCGGTAACTATTGATGACCGATATTTCTCGTATTTAAGAGCGTGGTTGAGGACTTGTGATTAAATTTCTCCTGAGTCTACCCTGTTGATGATGCTTATGTTGAATTCCCGTTGTTATGTTTAAAACATCGGTTGATCTTTTGACCCGGTATCTTTGGTTTGGGTTGTGCTATTGAGAACATAAAGTGGAATAATTTTCCCTTAGTCCGTTCCGTTGATGAAACCTTGTTGTTTTAGCTATAACACAGTTAGGGATAAACACTCTTTGGGAGTTCCCTTCTTGATTAGGACGTCCCTTATTATTTTTTGAGATTGAGATGAACATCCCGTATAATGGGACACTAAATGAGGAGGAAGGCCTGTGAAACATGATCACTGGCCAAAAAGGATGTATGGCACTCGAGTCGAGTCTGTCATGTCTGAGTCTGAATTGTATCTGATTTTATGTTGATGTTAATGATTTTAATGACTTGTATTTTATTGATGTTTACTTTGGCGATTCTTGCTAGTGCTCACTTGCATAGTCAGTCACTCAATCTTGTCTATGAGGAGTTGGCAATAATGTTGTTCTTATGGGCCTTGAAGTTGCTCAGTCTGACGAAAGAAAAATATCGTTGGACAAATTATGTTGATGCTGAAATTCATTGCAAACTCTTGATTCATTGTTATCGTTGAGATGAGTGTTATTCTCCCTAGACCTTTGAATCAGTTATACATCATACTCCTCGTATTGTCTTTACTGGGCGATTTGCACTAATTTCTTATGTTATATTGTGCAGGTTATGAGATTGACCAAGGTGAATCCTAGGAAGGGAAAGGAAGCAAAAGCTAGAAAAGCCGAGCGAGGTTAAAAGTTGAGAGAGGTGAGACAAGTTAAAGAAAAGGTAAGGTAAAGGTTGAACTACGGGGTACGTCGAGAGGAGTTACACGACTACAATCGTGCATTATGTTGTAGTGTTTACGTTGCTTAAGGTCTTGAAAGTCTTCAGTTGTAGTATGATGTATGTTTGTAAAAATTTTTGTAGAGATGCATTTTAGAGCATTTAATGAATTATGAATGTGTATTTACTCCGTATTCTACACAGGGTTGATGGTGATTATGATCGATAACTCAGCCTGATGATGTCACTAGGATTGAGGGTGTCGCAGTTTGCTTTAATTTTTAAGGGTTCTAACTGATTGAATAATTGATCCCTATCGGCAAAAACCTCTATATATTTTCCTTTCCAATAGTTCATAACCTTCTTCCTAGACCGCTCACTCGGTCCTTTTTCTTTCACTTCTATATCAGCTCGATAAGTTTAATCATCATCTACTTCCTCTACCTCATGGCCTTGCAAAACTCATGACCATGAGCTCCTCATTTGAATCCACCAGGTCCTCTTGAAATTCTTCAGGGTCCTCCTCATTGTCCACATCAGGATTAAGCACATTCATCATGTTAACTTCAAGCCACCCTTCCACATTCGCTGGTACACACTCGCCATTTCTTGCAATAATATCAGCATGGCTATTCTTATATAACAATTATTCCTTGGTTGGTCCAGGCTTATACATCTCGGTTACACTGTTACATTGTTTCTCCTAATCTTTTATCAAAACTTACACGCTTTTCTAAACACCCCAACAATCTACAGAATCATGTAAACTAAGCTCCAGTACCACCTATGACACCCCCAGTCCAAGTGACATCACCAAGCTGAGATGTCAGCCCTGTCAACATCACAACCTTTAATACAACACAGAGCTATTACAACTTTAATATCATAAAGGGACGTCACGACTTGTCCTTCCAAAAAATTTCCTTAAAAGTACAAATCATATTACAGCGAATACTGTAAAACTTATTACAACTTAATGTTACACCGAATTCGCATCATCACGAAGATACATCCCTCACATTACTTCAACCTAATTTCTTTTTACCTTTACCAGGGATTTCTCCTTGTTCACACCTAGTACCTGAAAAAACACGTCAGATAAGGAATGAGCACAAATCGCCCAGCAAGGATAATGCAAGGCGTACAATCACAACCCTTTTGGAAATATCAGAGAATCGATTATGAATTCTCAGTTAAGGCAATGAATTTAAGAATGATAAGAGCAAACATCTACTATCACCTTGACATATTACCTTTGTCCAGGCTGAGCGGCTCAAGCCGAACAGAACATCATCATTTCCACTTGGATAGACTCATGTACTGTGCAATGCAATGCGATGCGAGAGAAAGCACTAAAGCAAGTAATCATCATTAGAATAACAAGATAATAAAATCAGAAATATCAATTAAAATCAATTGCTATGTACGCTCGACTTGATACACACGACAGACTCTAGTGCGCTTCATCCTTTTTGTCATTTACTTTATTTTTCACTGACCACTAGTTACTTCACTTCACTGACCCTCCACTTATTAACGCCCCATCAAACGAGGTGTTTGTCTCAGTCTCACATGAATTAAAAGAGACAATTTTCATCAAAGGAGTAGACCTAGAGAGTATTTCGATCATAAGTCCTCAACAACATATCAAGCTCATCAATGGGCGGACTAAGGGAATGTATTCTACCTTAAGTCCTCAACAAGAAGTATTGGTTCATAAGATCAACAGTTATTCAAGCATAACAATAGGAGTTCAACACAAGCATCGTTAAAGTGGTATGCTAACGAAACAATGAATAGCATAACGGAACGGCACTATCCTTACTTGTTTGGTTTTATAGCCGATGAACTCTTTGCTTCCGGATTTCCCAACGAACGGAATTACCTAGTGAAATAAAATCCTTTTTCTTACACAGCCTTAAGATATGAACACATACCCAACCTAATCCCTTCCGGCTTATCCATTCATAACTAATTACGGCTAATCCGTTAACTAGCTTTGCCCTAGCGCATAAAAGTGCATCAACTGCACTACCATCCTTCTTAAACCTATTTTAACTCAAACTTCTCTTCTCTTATGCTTCTTGCTGCTTAATCATGAGTTCCCACAAAACTCGTCACTAGGTATGAAAAATTACCAAAACACCCCCGAGCATAGGTAAAGTTACGTGAACACCCCTGCTGACTCTTGCTCCAATAAACACTTCAAAGTGATGCAAAATATCTTTTAAAACAAAATCAACTGGGTTTTAGACTAAAAAGTCATTGGTGAAATTTTCACTCGAAAATCCTATTCGAATAACCAAACCGAGTGCTAGGGTATCAATTTTGTTAAAAATAACAATCGTATTCGAGATGCCATGAAATTTTAGACACTGAAGTGTCTCAGCTAAGTAAGATCCCCATTAAATATTCAGATTAAAAAAACTGATTTGGTATTTTTAAAATTTTGAAACCCTATTTTAACGATAAAAATATTTAACATCCGTAGCAAACTCAGAAAAATCCTAACGATTCATATACAGTAGATCTTTTGAGAACAATAGGGGTTTCTCTTTTATGTTTGGCCAAATTGGGGCTGAAAATATGTTTCAAAAATAAAGTTTGAAAATAATAAAAGAACAAGACTTTAGTGACAATAACAGTCACTATTCACCTTCTAATGAATCAAAACACACATTTCCTCACCTCCCACAATCATCTGCATTTTTCTTCTGGGTTTGCACTCCCAGAATCTCTCCTAAACACTCATAAACCATCTTAAACACTACCATTTTCACTCACACCCTTCACATATTCCACCCTCGCATAATCCACTCTAATTCACCCCACTTTCAAACTCATTGCACACACACACACACACACACACACACAGAGTAACACACTCGATACCTCCATCCTTGTTTTCACCTCACTCACACATACATATTATGCACACACGTACAATTCACCCTTTGATTCCACCTCATACCCCCTTAAGCCACTTTAATTTCACTTCATCTCCACTTATTTAATACCACAACTTTATTTAACACAAAATCAAATCACAATTTAATCCAATCCAGCTTTGATTTCCCTTAAACACACACCAAAACACCAAGAACACCCACGATAAAGGCTAACTTTTTACCTTAATTTGAGGCCCTGTAACTTCTTTGATTCTCCACGAAAACACCTTATGTTTCTTGAGAATTTTTTCCTTTCTCTTCCTTCTATAACTTCTCAGTTCAGCTCTTCATAAAATTCTGCCTGGATTTTTATTAATTTCCCCCTCAAACAGCTGCTCCACATATTAAAGACTGATTTTTGCCTGAATTTGATCGTCGATAACTCCTTCAATTCGTCACCAAAATTTTCTTCTATTTCTTGCATCTTCTTCCTCTCTCTTTCCTCTATAACTTATCAGTTGAAACTTTCCTGAAACTCCCTCTGGATTTTCCTCTATTCTCTCTTAAATAAAAGGTCTTGAAATATTCCCTTGTGCCACCTCAACTCCCACTTAGATTTGCATGCACACATTCCACCTCTTGGAATTTTGAGGTGTCAACCCCTTATGGTTGTCGCTGCCACAACATCAGGTATATATATATATATATCAAGGATATTATAATAACCCTCGGGGAAGTAGATTTGCAAAATGGGGTAGACCTGGCACTTAGGACATTTCCTAACGTACTCAACACAGTCTTGTTCCATAGTGTTTGAATAGTATCCTTGCCGAAGTACTTTCTTTGCTAGTATCTGCTCTTTCATGTATGGTCCACATTCTCCTGCATGTTTGTCCTCCATGATTTGACTATTTTCTCTTTCGGTTACACAAAATAGATGTTCCCCATTATAATGTCTTTTATACAGTTTTTGTTCACATATGATGAACTTTGATGTCCATCTTCTCAAAGCTACTCCATCTTTCACTGAACACGCCTCTGGATATTTTCTGTCTCCGATGAAATTTTGTATATCAATATACCACGGCTCGACTACTCCGTCTTCTTCTACGGGAGCCATCATGAAGCAGTAGGCTGGTCGGTCTCTTTTATGTATGATGGTTCTACCTCATGTCCTTTGGGTATGTCTACTATTGATGCAATGGTCATTAGGGCATCGCCAAAGTTATTCTTGGCTCGGGGCAGGTAATGGAGTTCCACATCTTCAAACTAGTCTGCAATTTTCTCTAAGTGGGCATGATATGCTTGCAGACATTCATCTCTAATTCTCCACATACCTTGGATATGGCATATGATCAAGGCTGAATCTCCATACACTATGATCTCCTGGACTCCTAGGTTTAGGGACATCTCTACTCTGATGATACAGGCTATGTATTCGGCGGTGTTGTTAGCACCGTCGAAAGTTAGCTTGATAGCTATGGGTAAATGGGCTTCATCTGGTAAGATCAACAATATTCCTACTCCATAACCCTTGTTGTTCGCTGCTCCGTCAAAATATAACTACCACCTCATCTCCTTTCAACAATACAAACTCGTTCATCTAGGAACCTCGCTTCCCCTCGACTGGTATCATATGTCAGACAATCGGCTAGCAGGTCGGCCACAACCTTTTCTTTAATTGACTTTTGTGTGGCATACGGAATATCAAATTTGGACAACAATAAAAGTCATTTGGCTATGCGCAATTCGACATGACAGGCTTCTCAAGTAGGTACTTCACAGGGTCTATTCTAACTAGTAACCTGATAGTGTAAGCCACGACATAATGTCTCAACCTTTGTGTTACCCAAACCAAAGACACATGTTTTCTCTAGAGCTGATAGTTCATCTCTCCTTGGGCCAACTTCTTACTGACATAGTAAATAGCCCTTTCCACCAATGTATTCTCCAAATGCTGGCCTAACATGGCTTCGGCTGCATTGTCATTCATGTTTAGGTATAGTAACAGAAGGCTATCAGGTGTAGGCAGACTTAGAACTGGGGGATTGCTAAAGTATTGCTTGATTTTGTCGAAGGCTTCTTAACATAGGGGGTTCCATATTTTACTCGAACCCTTCTTCAATAATTTAAACACGGGCTAGCAAATCAGGTTAACTGGGTTGTGAACCGACTAATGTATTGAATCTTTTTCAAGAATCCTCAAATTTCATTCTTGATTTTGGGTGGAGACATCTCAACTATGGCTTTGATTTTTCCTGGATCCACCTTTATCTCTCTTTTACTCACTATGAAACCTAGCAATTCCTGGCTGTGACACTGAACACAGACTTCTACGAGTTCAACCTCACCTTATACTGCCACGAATTCTCAAAGTATTTTTTCAACACTGTACAATAATATCTCATTTTCCTTGATTTAATGATCATATCATCCACATACACTTCTACCTCCTTATGTATCATATCATGGAATAGGGTGGTGGCGACTCGCTGGAATGTAGCCTCATCATTCTTCATACCAAAAGGCATCACTGTGTAACACAAGGTACCCTAAGTTATGGTGAAGGTTGTCTTCTCGTGGTGCTCAGGCAGCATTTTTTTTCTGGTTACACCCCACAAAACAATCCACGAAAGATACCAACTCGCGCTTGGATGTGTTGTCTATGATCGGGTTTGTGATGGATAAAGGGAAGTCATCTTTAGGAGAAGCTCAGTTTAGATCTCGATAGTACATACACATTCTGACTTGACCAGAAGGCTTAAGAACCGGTACAATGTTGGCTAGCAAGGTAGGATATTCGATTAATCGGATGAATCGTATGTGAAGAAACTTTGTCACTTCTTCCTTAACCTTGATGGACCACTCCAGTCTCAACTTGTGGAGATTTTGTTTCATGGGTAGGTGGTGTTCTACTATAGATGGTCGATTATGGGCATGTCATTATATGACAAAGCAAATACATCGATATATTCCCCGAAGAGTGCAATCATCTCTTCTCTTTCTTTCTCATCTAGACTAGCCCCTATTTTGATTTATTTTATGTTTTAGGAGAAGCCTATGTTTACTTAAATAATCTCCTCGGCCACTGGCTTGACAGGACTAGATTCCTGATTTCTAGTTTTCTTTCAACATTTATTTTAAATATTTTTTCTCTTCTAAGTCTATTAGATGTGACTCATCATTAACCGAGTTGATTAATTTATCATAGCCTATATCAGCAACCAATAGATATTGAAAATCAAGCATTATATTATCAATCAGGTAGTAAGGAAACACATAATAGGTGAACAGATTTAGATTGGCTAAGGTGACCTAGGCATCCACGTCTTTTGGCTCCAGAGCATCTTTGGCAGCAGGACTCCCTTCGGTAACCTCTCCCACAGTCAATGTTTCGTACTCATCCAATTCTGCACATCTCCCTGTGCTGGAGTGATTACGCATGTGGGGTCTATGATCTAGTTGTCCACTTCGATAGGCACTGAGATAAACATATCCTTGAAGCATGGTGTCATTACTTCTGAATCCATCAAGTCCATCCATCTAAGGCTACTTCAGCACCCAGCTCGGTCTGTACCAGCATTTCTTCATCCTCGACCCACTCACAGTCGTAAAATATTTCCTATTGATCTGCTTCTCGGTCTCAACACTGTAAACTTGCTCTGAAAATCCATAGAAGGGCCCACAGTCTCCTTCCTTGATGAAGCATCTGTTCATAATAAGGATCTTGATCGTGCTTTTGTGTTTAATATCTTTGTTGTCCTTGTTGGCTTGGGAAAGCTTCCGAATAACTTCCTTCCTCTCCTTTAAAACAATTCTTACTATCGAAAGGCATAGGTTCCTGGGAAGTACATGATAGCTATAAATAGCACTTCCATCACCCTCTCTAGCACAGGGTTTAAACCCATGACATTTTGTACCAAAAACAAAGGCCTTTTTTCAATATCTTTATGAGCCGGTAGAACTTGTTTGCTCTTTCGATAGGTAGACGAGAGGAAGGAAGTTCAACTGCAATGCTATGGTTGGTTTGTAATCCAAGTAGAACTAGTCCTTCTTATTCTCCATATCTAGAAAGCTGGGAATTCCCCGACAGTTTTGGCCTAAGCCTTTACTAGAAAAGTAGAAGAATTTCCTCAACATGGGAAGAACTGTTGTACTGCTATAGGGGCCAAAGGTGAGGAAGTTTTCACCGTGAGAAACTTCCTTATACTAGATATACTTGACTGGGTGATCTATCCTAAATCCACTAAGCGGAATATCCAAAGAATTGTGTAGCACCTGAATACTGTCCTTCTCGATCTGTCTGATTTACGTCAATTACGAATCTTCCTTTATAGTAAAAACAGCATCATTTAACACTAACTTGACCTAATGGTGCAATGGAGAGGAAATTGCACCCACCAAGTGTAGCCAAGGTCGGCCCAACAGAAGATTAAAGGTGGCCAGAATATCCAACACCTAAAACTTAACATCAAAGTTGGTAGAACCCACAGTCATTAGGAGCTTCATCATACTAATTACCTCATTTTGAGTGTTATCTTATGCTCGGATGGCTTGGTTAAAAGAAGAGAACTCCGACGGGTCTATTCCAAGGTCATGAATAGTGCGTAGAGGACAGACATTTAGAGCAGAACCCTGTCTATAAGGATCAGAGGAATCCTTTTATCAAGTGCTCACATAGTGATATGGAACGGGTCATTGTGGCTTGGTCCTATTTTTGGCAAGTCAGGCTCAAAAAATGTGAGAACGTTCTCATAATGTATAGGCCCTAGCACTTGGGAAAGGTGTTCAGGCAGGGTCCGGATTGGTATCTGGGCCTTGCTGAGAAGTTTGATAAAGGCTTGACAATGAAAGTATGAGGCTAACAGTAATCCCCATATAGGAATGATGGCTTGGGTCTTTTTTAGTTGTCTAAGGACCTCATCATCAGGAGGGTTTTGAGAGAACAATGGGTCGGATGTGGCTGGCTGGGGTGGGGTCTGGTATACTCAGCCTGATCAGGTTAGGTGGGATACATTAGCAATGGATACACCCGGTTTCTTCATCATATTCATCTTCAACTGTAAAGGTCTCTCCATCCATTTTCATTAACGCTTCCCAAGTAATCATATCGCAAAACTGCGATAGAGAATCATAGGCAGACACTGACTTCAAAACTGGCTGGCTAGTAGGATAATAAGAATGGTTGGATCCATAATTGACTGGCTATCACCAATGCAATTAACCTTATGGGACGGCAAGGGTTCTTTTCAGACATTTGGTCTGACGGAAGGGAAAGTTAACACTTGTTGATGACGTCTTATATGACGTGTCGGAGGGTGATGCATTTCTATGTGGGATGACCTTTTCCTTGATGGTAATCACAAAAGGCATTCACGTCATATCCTTCGAGTATCACTGTAGGAGTCAGGGTAGTCGGAAACTTAAAAATCATTCCTCTCCTCAATAATTGCTCAAAGACTCTGGAGAGTGGTGTGTAATACCCCGCACCTATAATACGGTTTACGGTGAATCCTAGAATTTTAGTTAATTCTTTAACGACAATTGTCGCCAGTGGTATTGATTGTGACCTTTAGCGACAACTTATAATACTCTTAAGTTGCAAATTAATGAGGTCGGGAGAATGTGATACCCGAAACTTTTCATTTGTTGATAAAATTTTTATTTTAATCTTAATTCAAAGAGTTTGTGGTCTTTTAAAGAGATGTGGATGAAATGAGAAAATAGCTAAGTGTGAGGGGGAGTCTTTAGAAATATTCTAACCTAGGGCAACCATATATATAAATGAGGCCTTTAGAGGATAATCGTCCAAGCTTCTACAGCCACTTTATTTTACGTAAATTAAAGAGAGAGCGAGAGAGAGAGCGAGAGAGAGAGAGAAGAAGCAGAAGAAGAAGAAGAAGCAAACTTTGGCAAGAAGATTTCCAAGTAAAAATCCCTAGCCTCCCTCTTTAATCATGGCCATGTTATTGGGTGTTCTAGATAGGTTTATATGTTGAATTCAGTGTTATTGGTGTGTGGGTGTTTGTGTGTGTGTGTGTGTGTGTGTCTTAAGGTATTGTATGTTTGTTAGAGAAGAAGGCCGATGTAGAGCAGCATAAAAGTGGGTTAGGGTTTTTTTTATCATATCTACTTTATTTCAAATTCGATTAAGATAAATTTGGACTTTTAGAAAAATTCATTTTATCGCCTTCAACATTTTAGTCTTGAGTTTTCTATGAATCCCATGTTTGCATATTGGAAAATGACATTAAATTCAATTCACTGTAAAAGTCCAGAATTTTCAGTTTCTGAGAGCCACTTCGATTTATCATAAAAAGTTCATTACTCATGGGTTATTTGTGAAATTTATATTTCTAGAAGCATCGTTTGGATATAGACATACAACATTTGACTCAAGCAAACCCATATCGCTCTTTAAACAGCTGCGCATTCCAGTAATCTTCATCTAGTAGCATCTTCCACTCGTTACCAGACAAGGCTCTGCCCGGAGGGCATTCACGAACTACTTCTTGCATCTTTTGAACAAACCGCGAGCTAGCATCCACTGTATCCTCAACCAACCTATATGCCTTCTTCTTTTCCTTAAGACACTCTATCTCCAGTCTCTTTATCTCACTATTTGCTTTAACTTTTAGGGATTCTAGCTGATAGAACAGTTCATTCCTCTCGCTGGAGACCTTTATATACTTGCGCTTCCAAAAATTCATGACCTTCCTTCTTGACCACTCACTCGGTCCTTCCTCCTTCACCTCTACGTCAGCTCGAAAAGGTTGATCGTCCTCTATTTCCTCTATCTCGGGGCCCTGCAAATTCATGACCATGGGCTCCTCAATGGAATCCACTAAGTCCTCCTCAATTTCTTCCGGGTCTTCCTCGCTGTCCACATCGGGGTTCAACACACCCACCACGTCATCTTCAATCCACCCCCGTATATTCGCTGGTGCACCTGCCATTTCCTACAACATCGACAGAATAACAATTCTTATAACTCAGTTATACCATAATTGGTTCAACTTACACACCTCGGTCACCCCGTTACATTCTTCTATTCTTCTTCTTAGTCTCGTATCAAAACTTACACGTCGTTCTAAGCACTCCAACAGTCTACAAGATCATAATACCTAAGCTCTGATACCACCTGTGACACCCCCAGCCCAAGTGACGTCGCCGGAGTTGAGATGTCAATCCTGTCAACGTTACAGCCTTAAATATAACGCAGAGTAACTACAACCTTAAGATCACGAAGAACATTATAACACATCATTGAAAATTTATGATCGATTCTCCCATAAATTCGAGAGGACTGTACGTTATACTCCTAGTATTATCCTTACTGGGCGATTTGCGCTCATTCTTTATCTGATGTGTTTTTCAGGTACTAGGTTTGAACAAGGTGAGACCTCAGGGAAAGGTAAAGAAAAATTATGCTGAGGTCCTCTGAGGAAATATGTACATATTAAGTTGTGTTATATTATGCAGTTTTTGCTGCGAAATGATGTGTACTATTTCGTCATTGGGTGTGAAAAATTACCAAAACGCCCCTAGCCATAGGTAAAATTACCTAAACACCCCCTAACAACTTCTACACCAATAAACACTCCCAATTGGCTCAAAATACTTTTTTAAAATAATGTAAACTAAGTTTTGTACTAAAAAGTCATTTGGCAAAATTTTTGCTCATAAACCCCACCCGGGTAACCAAACCGAGCGTTAGGGAACTTAATTTTTTCAAAATATGAATCAGCCTCCAAATGTCATGAAATTTTAGACAATAAAGTTTCTTCACTCCATGTAGTTTCTGTAAAAGTTTTAGATTAAAATACATTTATTTGATATTTTTAAAATTTTAAAATTCTATTTTAAATATAAATATATTTAACATTGTTTGAAAACTCAGAAAACTCTCAAAATTTTACAGTATGTATATCTTTAAAAAATAATAGGAGTTTTTCTTTTGTGTTTGGCCAACTTCTATCTTAAAGCCATGTTTCAAAAATAAAGTTTGAAATCAATTAGAGGCTAAGACTTTTAGCGAGACATTTACAGTCAATACTCATCACTTTTGGATCAAATTACACTTTTCCATTCCTTTCCACACTTCAAGTTGCATTCTTCAGATTTGCATGCCTAGAAATATTTTCCCTTCTTCACTTATACGTGCATTTTATGCTTACTTATCTCATTACCTATTTAATTCCACTTCAAATTCTATTTAAACCAATTTGATCTCGCTTTATTTCCACCTATCTAACTCCATAATTTCATTTAACATGAAATCATAACATAACATAATCAATTCAGTCCTAATCTCCATCAAGAACATATACCAAAACACTAAGAACACACACAAACAAAGCTGATTTTTACCTCACTTTGAAGACCTGTAACTTCTTCGTTTCTTGGCGTAAATACCTTCTGTTGTTGGAATCTCTTCCTTTCTTTCCCTTCTACAACTTCTTTGTTTGTCCTTTCATGAGATTCTTTCTGGATGTTCCTTAAATTCCCTCTAATCAGCCACTTCGCACAACTTCGCACACTGCAGGTTGGTTTTTTCCCAACATTGGCAGTTCCTAACTTCCTCAATTTATCTCCAAATTGATCTTTGTTTCTTGGGTCTTCTTCCTCTCTCTTTTCTCTATGACTTCTCAGTTGAAGTCATCTTGTGATTCTTTCTGTATTTTATGTTATTCTCCCTCCAACAACTGTCCAGGGTAAGCATTTCCCCATGCCACCTCACACTCCACTTATCTCTCCATGCATACACTCCACCTCTTGGAAATAAGAGGTGTCATTCCCCTTTTGTTTGTGGCTATCTTTGGCAGCCACGAAATCAGACCACCTTTTTTTATTTAAATTTTTTTTATCAACAACAAGGGTATTACACCTCAGCTCACTCTTTATAAATGTTTTCAGGTGATCACTTAGATGAAACCGACATCCATGAGGACAATGAGGACGGACTCGCGGGAGATGGTTGTTAGGGACATAAGCCCTCTTAAAGAAATCGTTAATCTTTAAATGACAGTATAGTATAAATTTTATGTTTTAGAGAATCGGTGGGAGCATTAATCTCCATAGAGTTAATTATATAATTGAAGTTATATATGGTAGTTGTGGAAATTTCTAAGTGAGGCTCTTGATAGCCAATTTATTGTTATAAAATATAGCAAGTTGGAGGCTTAGTGGGCCTGCAACCAGACATCGATCTTGCTCATGGGCTCACCTGTGGGTATGGGTCATGACATGGTGTGTTCAAGGGTCTGCGTGTACAGTGTTGACATTGTTGGTCGCTACTGGCTTTGACTATACATTAGAACTCCTTGGGCTGCCTCGGTATGCTCTTGGTGGTTTTGTCTCATGAGAGATGGTTTCCTTGTTGATTGCATCTTCTATCTGAATAAGGATCCTATGAGAGCCTTTAATGATGTATGTCAGTGGCCAAAGTTGTATTCGTAGTAGATTGGGAGCAGGTTACTCCTCACAATGTTCACTTAGCTCTTCCTCTGTTGGACAGTTTACCATCTGGGCTGCCTTATTCCTCTACCTCAGGATGAAAGCTGAAAAGGACTCCCTTGGCTCTTGCTTAGTAGTTTTCAAATCTCTATTGACGATGTCTAGATCGGCAGTGTACTGGTATTGCTTGGTGAATTCTCTCACAACTTCTTCCCATGTGTAGACTTGGGCTTTATCCAAAGTAAAGACCCATCGAGATGCGGCTCTGGTAAGGGTACAATGAAACAACTGTATCAACTCATTCTGATTTAGCCCGTATAGGGCCAACGATCGCATATACATCTTCACATGAATCTTGGGATCTGTGGTCCCTTCAAACCTATCCATTTTTGAGATCTTGAACTTGAAAGATAGCCTATCCTTGGGGTTC
This sequence comes from Escallonia herrerae, assembly GCA_033070095.1. Classification (NCBI taxonomy): domain Eukaryota; kingdom Viridiplantae; phylum Streptophyta; class Magnoliopsida; order Escalloniales; family Escalloniaceae; genus Escallonia; species Escallonia herrerae. The sequence goes on from JAVXUP010000465.1 coordinate 253,012, forward strand.
ATGGTTAAGACAATAAGGTCAAACGGGTCATCGGCTCTCCTCATCTTAGCAATTTAGGACTCGACTGCGGGTAACTTATCCTTCCATTCCCATACAACAGGTGCTTTCGTTTCCTCATCCTGTTCTTTCCTACCTCTTCTCTTAGGGTTATCTAATTCCTCAGTGGTCCAGGATTGTTGCTCAGTTAGGGTAGTAAAACCACTATGTAAATCTTTTTAAAGTTCGCTGATAATACGGACCAAATCGGAGATCTGTGGAAATTCTTTGACCATTGGAATTCGTGAGAGTTTTACGAACGAGTCTCAATACCAACCATGCTTAGCCTTTTAACTGTACAAGGGAAGTTGTCGAAAATTTAATAATACATTCTGTATATATCGAGCTAGCTAGCTCATACACTAATGTGGGTGTAGGGAATTTTTTTATATTTGAAAAAAAAGAAGGGCGGGGTGGGTCTGGAATGATGAGAAAAATGACTGACTAACCGTCCTGTTATACGGATGGATAACCGACTGGTTGATCAGTATGGTCTGGAGAATTTTTCCAAAAACTTTTCTAGAGGATAAGGTTTTCTAACTAACCGTCCGGTCAGCAAGGAGGGTAACCAGATGGTTGGTCAGTGGCTTGGGGGTTTATTTCTAGGGAACTTTTATGAGAATTTTATGAGGATAAGCTTTCTGAGCGCAGGAGGACCAAGGGCCTCGAGTGTGTCGCTCTTAAATGGGTAGGTCGGGGTGAGATGTGCGTGTCTGCGAGGTATGAAAATAAAAACACAATTACCTTAGTCATGTCACAGTGTACATACCACAGAAAAATACAAAAAAATACAACAAGGTCAAAAGAAATCAAGGGAAACTTTTCAAGTATAGTCCTTTTAGTGTTTTTAATCCTTAGCAGAGTCGCCACTGTGGCGCACCGCCTCAAAACAAATTCGGAAAAGGGGATTTTTAGGAGTCGCCATCTTATCTATTATGAAAAAAAAACTTGTTCCCAACCTATTTTGGTCGGACCCAAGGGCCCACTAGGGGTCCCGCTTCGCGCAAACACATCGACAGATGCAACAGTCATCTTTTCCAATACATCGAACCGGTCAGCACGCGCACGCTCAAGTCACGTGCGTTTTTTGCTCCGCGTGCCTTGTGCGCAACTTAGACAATTTATTTCCCGTCAACGTGACGTACGCTAGCACGATGTCAAGACGAGACCACCCGAACACCTTTTTGTCAAAATCATCGACCGATGGCGCAACCGGAGCGACAGGGTCAAGGGCAAAGGCCTTGGCCAACCCCATGGAGTCAGCCTCAGCCTCCTCCAAGGCCATGGGGTCATCCTTGGTATCCATGAAGGGTCGGCCTCGGCCTTCATGGGGGGTTGGCCTTGGCCTTCCCCCCCGATTGTTCACTCTTTGCGCAAAGTCCCTTTCGCACTTTGTTCGCTTCATACACTTCGTATGTGACTTTGGCACCTTGTTCGTCACATGGGTACGACTCACGGCAACACGCTCGTCGTAATGCAACTTTTGGATTTGTCATTGCCCATCGAAACACCTACCGTCGGTGCACCCAAAGTTCACCAAGAAGGGGGAATGGCCTTGGCCTCCCTTCATGGGAGTTGGCCATTGGCCTTGGCCACCCCCTAGGGTAGGCCCCGGCCTCCCCAGGGGTGGTGCCCTTGGCCTTCCCCCAATTTTTGGCCTAAATCCCCTCCCGCGCGCACTTGTTTTCTCGAGTCTTTGCACCTTCGCAAGTTTTACGGACGTTCGTACATCAACCTCGCGACGTCCATCATGCATCAACCTCGTGACGTCTATCGTCCATGACCGAACACCACTCCCGCACTGTCCATTGCCCAAAGTCATGCACTACCGCCGAATGACCCATGGCCAACGACCGCATACCATCACTCCAAACTTTGTCATTAGTGAGAGAAACATAATTTTGGACCATAGCATTGTACCCTGACTCGGACCATGACTTGGATTGTCAACTGTCGACCCCTTTCGTCTCAACCTCGTCTCCGCAGCACTGCCACTCCTCACGGCCTATCTGGGAAGCCTTGCTCTCGGCCTTTACTCCGTCCTTGTTGTCTCTCACTTTGCATACTTGGAAGCTGACGCGGACTGCGGCCTTTGTGACACCTCCACGTAGGTACGAACCCACCTTCCTTGGCATCAAAACCTAAAAATGACTCGAAGATTTCCGAAAGGACGACTAATATATCGAAATCGGGAAAGGGGTCTAGGGGTTAAGTTATGCAACGGGAAGGTGTTAGGCACCCGCCATGCTCTTTCGGTCTCTACTTCATTTTTAATGATTTGTGGCCTAAAGATCACATAGCATGTAAAATATAACAAGACTTACCCTAACCTAATTTTTTATTATTTTGGCTTGAACTCGACAGTAGGGGTCAAGTGGCCTACGTACCCAATTGGACTAATTGGAATCAAAACCACTGTAGTTCGACATTGTCTTACGGGAAGTAGTCTACAATCCAAATCTTTCGACTTAGACAAAGAAATGGAAATAACACTTTTTTTGTAGTTTTGAAATGAAATGTGACTACGAAAAATAGGAGATAATTTGTATGATTTGTACACTAAGGAAAGCTAGTAAAAGTTACGCAACTTGTATGGATGACTCGGGGATATTCTCCATGGTATCCACGATGCAAAGAACAAAAGGACGCTTTTAGAGTGATTTGAATGGCTAAGATTCTCGAGAGAGGTTGGACGTCACTTCACAATTAAATGGGGTGCAAACTCTAAAAGAATAAGCTTATGGACTAACCAGAGATTGACCCATGAAAATATAGGCCAAGACCCCTTTTTAATGTGCTAGGGTCGCAGAATTTGATAAGATTTGCAATGCCAATATGTACGGCTCGAGATAAGTCAGAATAAGTGATAAAAAAATTGCAGAATGACAAAAGTTAGCTAACCGACCGGTTAGTCGAAAACCGGCCTGTTCACCCCATTTATTAAAAATATTTTTTTCTTAATTTTGGGACATTATTTGACCCTAATTTTCATATTTATCTCAGAAATCACAAATGGGATATAGCAGATTCAGGATAAGTCAATTCTTAACAAACAAATAAATTTATTTGATCTTTACATCAATCATGGATTATTTTCCAAATCATCTAGCCAAATTATATCTCCTAAAATAATTTAGACCATGAACTGGACTTGACCTAAATGGACTGGACTAATGCAGCGGACTGGACATGCACTCGACTAGGCTGGACAATTAAAGTAAACAAGATTGGAAAAAATTAATTAAATAAAAGTGCACTTGATTAAATAATTTAAACTACGTTACTAAGCCCATCTCAATAATGCATTTTAATAGATAATAAAGCCAATTATTTAATTAATTAAAAATGCTTACAAAAATGAGGTGTCTACAGCCCCCATGTAACGACCCGAAAATCTGGAGCTCCGTCGCCCTGAACTCCCGTAATGCTAACCTACCACATCACATCTTTTGCTCACTAATAGATACAAACTCTTCTCAAATACAACTTTCAACACATTAACTTAAATTCTCCAAGGTTACAAAAAGTCGCTTAAACTTAAACTATTAAAACTTAGGTTCTTTATAGAACGACGGGCTAATAGTGCTGACCAGCGCATGGATCCTATCACTGAAAACAGTGGTGGGCACTCCAGAACTTCACATAGTCTCTAACCCATTCCCGAACAATCTATAGTTGATCATAACCTGTAGAAGGGAATTAAATGAAGGATGACCTTTTGAGAGCTCATTAAGGTCGTTCAAGAAATAACCGAAGGAATTACAAAATGATTCAAAAGTCCATTCCATGATAATTTTCAAAACATTTTAAACAATCATAAACAGTTTGAAGATTTTCCAAAATGATTAAAACAATCATAAACAAATACAAAAAATAATCGTAAACAATCATTAAACAATACCAAAACGATCATTTGAAGATCATTTTTAAAGCCATCATTTTAAAATACAATGATGATTTTCCAAAAAGGATTTTAAAATGAGCAGAAATACTTCAAAGACAATATGGGCAAGGGTTTTAGATAATCACAAACAGTTTGATCACAATATGAGGAAGAGTTTCAACTCAATTCCTTTTAATCAGACACCAAGACATTCATTTCCAATCATTTTCATATCAATCATTATAAGATACAGTGTAAACAAATTCAGGAGATGTTGACAATGGACAGAGGCAATGCTCAAAATAGAGTACACATGCATGATGTATAATAACTAGCCCTTTCCATCGAATCAAGGAACTAGCCATGCATAATTACGCAGATTCAGACCATCCTTATAAGGCCTCCCTCAAAATAGAACCCCAGGTCAACACAGAAGACAATAATCATAGAATCAACAAGAAATTCAATGCTTGACATGGAATAAAATTAAGCATCAACATGAATTCAAATAACCGACATCAATTATGGTTTCAATGATAATTAAACATGTTGATATCAATTCATCATTAAGAATTCAAGAATAGCCACAAACAAATAGCAAGAATAAATACGAACAGTTATCGAAAGCACAACAATTCAGAAGAAAGAATGCAAATAGTTATTAAATTTTCTCAGCATGCAATAACAGGCGAGCATCGATAAGATTTCCAAATAAATTTTCTCAGCATGCAATAACAAGCGAGCATCAAAAGAATATACGAACGCAAGTTATCAAAATTAGGGTTCGAATAGAAATCCTTACCCAGGGTTCATATAGAAACCTTACTTGGATCTGGAGCTAAATTATCCTAACCGGAGAGTCTTTTGCTTTAACCTAAACGGAACAGTCAAATGATCAGAATACAGTCTACACCATGATATTATAAACTCACTACTAACTCACTCATACTCTTAGAATGATCCCCTCACCGGGTATGTAAAATTACCAAAATGCCCGTTATGTGTAATGTTACTAAAAGGACCCCTCTCATACTCAAATCACCAGAATAGCCTTCTCATAAATATAATTACTAAAACATCCCTGCCTTATGTGAATTTACCAAAAACTATATTTTATATGTAAAATTACCAAAATACCCTCAATGGGTGGCAAATTACCAAAACATTCCATATTGACTCCCACATTGAAAAAATCTTAAAACGCTATTTTAATTATTCTGAAATTATTTTTTGACGAAAAAGTATTTCAAAAAATTTTTGCCCGAAGACCCTGAATCGATGTCCGGATCGAGCGGTCAGAAGCCGGTATCTACCTCGAAATGACACGAGATTTTAAAAAATGAAACATATCAGTAACATAAGATTTTTATAAAATTCTAAGATTAAAATAACTTGATTTGCTATGTTAAACAAATCGAGAATATTTTTTCATCAATACCCTAATTTAGCACCTTCGAGGACACAGAAAATTCTCAAAAATTTTCACCATGTACGTCTCGTAAAAATAACGATTTATTGTTTTGAACTTTTCCAAAATATGCTCAGAAATGGCATTTCAGAATCCCTTAGTAAACAGCGATAATAATGTACGGTTTTAGCGATCCGATCGAGCGCTACACGACAAACAACTCTAAAAGTAACAAACAACATTAAAAAGTCTCGAAAATTTGGACAACACAATATCTTAACTACATAGGATTGTTGTAGAAGTTTCAAAATTTAATAACTTAAATTACTATTTTAAGATACAACAAAACCCCTTGTTCGGATAAAATTATTTAACATGCTTCACAAGCACAGACAAATCTTAAAAAATTCCAAATTATAGGTATGTAAAAATAAAGGGGGTTATCATTTTATACTTTGTCCAAATAAATTTCTAAACATGTTTTAAAAATTAGAAAAGAAACTACTAAACTAAAATACTTTCAGCGACACTTTTGAGTTCAAAGTTTAAACCCGGCTTTTCCCTCTCTCTCTCTCTCTCTCTCTCTCTCTCTACGTAGCTCCTTCTTCCTCACCGAAACCCAGTAGTCCACCCCTTCCCAAATACACACACACCCCTCTCACCCCCACTCACTCTCAAACAATAATACACACTTATAAATATTAATACACATCATCTATACCTATACACACACCCTAAGACACGCATGATGACAACACATATACACACATATATACTCCTAAACTCACACACACACCCAAAGCAACAAACGCACACACCTACTACCAATACACATACAGACTCTAAAACACACAACAAAACACACACACACACACATTAAAACCCACAACATCCACTAATTTGTACACAAAAATTTGGTAAGAAATCTTACCGAGTGGATGCTTCTCTCTCTCTCTCTCTCTCTCTCTCTCTCTCTCTCTCCCTCCTTTCCCCTTCTTCTTTTCTTTTCATTCTTTTTCTTTCTTTCTTCCTCTTCTCTTTTCTTCCTTTTCTTCTCTCTTTCTCTTTTCTTCTCAAAGTCTCTCTGTGTTGGTACTCTTCTCTAAAAATGGGTTAGTCACATCTTATAAGCAAGAGGTAACAACCAAGCCTAATACGCAGCCACACATGCACACGTGCACTAAATTTTGAAATTTGCAAACTTATCCCAAAACTTTGTATAATTACATTTCAGCTCCAAAAAGTTTCCTAAATCTTTTTTTTTTTCAACACTAACCCAAGTTATCACTAAAAAATACATACCATCACTCATTTTCCATATTTTCATCACTAAAAATATAATTTACCTTTTAGCCCCCAACACATTTCATAATTACAAAATGACCCCAAAACTTTACAATACATTTTTACCCCAAATTTATTTTATTCTTCCATACTCTACTAAGTCCCCAGCAATGCTCAAAATTATCGCCTCTTTTATTTTTCGGACAATAGATAATTATTTTAGACAGCTCGAAAAAGTATGGGGTGTTACATTCTCCCCACCTTATAAAAATTTCGACCTCGAAATTTGATATCCACTGTTAGATTGGTTAAACACTAAAACTTCACTTCATACACATTAGTTGCTGAAAGTCCAATTGACATATCATAATTGATCGTAAACCCAATTTGAGATCCAGATATTAGGTTCCCCCCCCCCCCCCCAAAAAGAATATTTGATCGTGGATTTCCTATTACATATAACGTCTAGGCACTACAATTTCGCTTTATAATTCCGATAATTACCAACGTAGTAGCTGAGCCACATTTAAAAGTGTTGGGCAATCACTTGCGCTCTGACCATTCCGAACTTTACGAACGATAACTTAGCTAATACGAAACTTATTGAAGTAAATTTATGTCACTTTAAATTCAATGGATTTAAAATGAATTAAATCAATCTCTAATCCAGTATACCCCCATTGTGTTATACAAATAATGTAGCAGATTATACTCTTTGTCAATCCACTTAATAATAGTGAGCTTAATTTCAAGCTCAAGATGTACTAAAAAATAGGGTGATGGTCACGTGTGACTTGCACTCTACAAACACTAATATGGATAACCAATTGTATAAGCATTTACACATTACAAAAGACTAAAAAAATTGTAACCACTAGGCTTTCGTTGCACACTCTGATATCTCAAATCAACGAATTCAAATATTTACCGAATTCCTCACATAGATATGTTTTACCTTAAAAGAGCGCAAAAATTATGGTTCTACACATACATGTATCGCACCTTCACTAAACTTTAGGGCTCTAAGTTATCACATCACTTAATATTCACGATCACATTATTTACCAAAGATCTATAGTCTTATCCTTCGATCGTCTGCTTTGGTTAAACGTTTAAAATCTTGCAATTCTAAAGGCAAGTAACAAGCAGTCTATTATTGTGTGCTCAGCAAATTCTCAACCTTATATCGAAGCATCAAATAAATTGTCAATATCTAATCCATGTTCTCAAAGTTTAATCTTAGTCACAAATTATCTGAGACTTAGGAATCTACACAATCTTATATTAGGGAAAGTGAAACTGTGCAAATCCTAAATTAGGTAAAATTACATGTACACAACATATTGTGAATTCCAAAATCATTTGAGAACAGAACACAGTAAAATTCTGATAATCTCATTAAGTACAAACAGCAATTATAATATTTTACCATTTTGGAACATATTAAACAAACACCAATCACATGAAATAGTGATGATTATATAACAAAACATCTAATGTCAATCACAACAATTATTTTGATCAAACATTTAGGGAACAAATAATAACATTAATCGCAACTGGACAACCAAAACGCAAAAATCTTTAAAGAAATCATACCTATTGGCTCTCGAGATTCACAATGCAAATATAAGACATTCTAAAAAAATGACGAGTACAGAAATAATGGTGTAGGTATGATGGCGCAAAGTCAACCCAATGACTCAAACCCAATATGATTAGTAGAAGTTATTGGTCCTTCATAGGATTCATAGCTTTCTCATGGCCAGTGGGTTGGATACTATTCCACCAAGTTCATATAGATTTTAAAAAAAGTAGATAAATATCCTGGAAAAGAGATAATAATGAAACCTTTTCCGATGTCTTAAAGAAGTTAGCATTTGATTAAGTTGTAATTGAATTCAATTTACAAAGGAATGAACGAGATCCTACACTTCTTATCGTACTCTCAAACCAAACTTTCAGACTAAACACCAATCACTTCTCAAAAACACCATTCTCACTCATAAATTGAATCACTATCTTAACTACTACTATACCTTAAGAACTTTCAAACACTACTAGGGTTTTCCCTGACAATCTAGAGATGCATGATTAGAGGATAACCAATTCATGCATAGTGTGATATGAAAGTCCCGAACAACAAATAGGGTGAGATCCACAAGAAGATCTCTATCCCTAACATGGACAGTACAGTCACAGAGAATCATAGAAACAGTCAAAGACTCTCCCAACGGAGTACTTATCACAAGGTCAGTTACTAAAGGATGGGTTTTCACCCTTAACCACCGCATAAAAGTAAGAATACAAGGGAATATGATGCTCCGGAATCAAATTACAGATGAGCATCTAAAGGCTTAACTGGTAGTGTACCTAACACTAGGTCATCGGATGTGATATAATAAAGACGGGCTAATGTGCTAAGCCTCTACCCCTGCTGAAACTAAAATTGTTGAGTCTGGCCCTACTAATTGTGTTCTCCTCATTGACGAGGAACGCTGCTCACTATTGCACTAGTTGTAGGTTTGAGACAGAAATTTAACTGATTATCTCTAACAAATAGATAGTCTCAAGCCTGATCCTCTACACTGCCACACTTAAAATATCCTCTAGTAAATATATAGCATGACTTACCACCATATGTTCTCCTACACATGACCCATGGAATGGCCAGAAAAGCTGACCTGCCACCCTAACCAGCACTCTGTGTAGGTTGAACTCCAGAACTCTGTAATGGACGAAATCTAGTACTCTGAGCTGGTAGAGCACCTACACCTTGCGCTCCTCCAAATCATATACTCTGCGCTAGTCAAATCCTAGAACTCTACCCAAGTCTGAAGCCTTGAGTTGAAATAAGGCCAAATCCTGGACTCTGTCCCATCCTCGGGCCTTGGGCACCATGCTGGGTCGACTGTAAAATTGTTGATGCCTATCAGCTCCTATAAATCTATCCTAGAAAAACTCTTGCATATCTCCCTTCTATCTATCTTGCCTTTGCTCATACCTCCTCCTACTATCAGACTTGGACTGCCCCAAAGCTCGTGCCAAGTCTACACATTCCATATAGCTCATTAATCGAACTGAAATCACTCCATTTCTCAATTTAGACCCAAGGCCCCATTAAGAATTATGGCATCTATCTGCCTCCGACAATAACATCCTTACTGCAAACCTCATCCCCAACTCGTCTATCGACCCTTAATCTGCTCACGTCACATTAGAAAATTCTCTCAGCATCTATTCACGATAACTTGTTGAAACATAACGGTTGAGAAACACTTTCCTAAATTGTTCCCAAGTCAAATTAATCAACTGTTGACGAGTCAAACTATTCTTTACCATTTTCTACCACTGATCAGCCTTACCCCTCAGTTTATAGATAGCAAATCCAACCTTGTGGTTCTAACTACAATGAATTGCTCGAAAAACTTTCTCCATTTCATTAATCCAGCTTTTTGCTTCCATATATGATCCAATGACCCTCTAAGATTATGAGCATTTCGTTTATAAACTCACCCAGGGTACTCTCTTCTTGAGTTGTGGTTGTAGATGGACCGGATTCGGCACTCCTTGCTGCTGGTTAGCCAGATTCTGTGTCATCAAGGTTAAAATTTGGTTCATAGTGTTCAGATCCGCAACCATTAGTTCTGGATTATGTTATTCCTCCCTAGGGTACCTCTCTATTAGGGACCTCCGTACTATATGTACTGGCAGTGCTACCGGTGTGAGACATTCCGATACAATTAATAGTTACAGTGTTATACTAACACGTGTTTAAAGAACAATACAATTATAAGTTAAAGGTAAACTTCTTAACTCTACCATCATCCTACCCCACTCTCATTAATCGTAATATGATTCTACAGAATCGTGTTACCTATACTCTGCGGTCACGTGTCTATGGAATCAGATACCTATACTCTTAAAACCATAAAACCGAATTGCTCAAATACAAACTGTAACGACCCGAAAATTTGAAACTTTGTCGCCCCAAACTCCCATAGTGCTAACTAACCACATCACATCAGCTCCTGCTCACTTATAGATACAAACTCTGCTGAAATACAAATTTCAACACATTGACTTCAAATCTCCAAAATACGAGGCTAAAAAAATTGCTTGAACTTAAACTATCAAAACTTAGGTTCTTTACAGAACAACAGGCTAGCAGTGTTGACCCACGCAAGGATCCTATCACTCAAAATAGTGGTGGGCATTCCAAAATCTCACACAGTCTCTAACCCATCCCCGAGCAGTCTATAGTTGATCATAACCTACATAAGGGAATCAAACGAATGGTGAACTTTTGAGAACTCCGAAAGGTCGTTCAAGGAACAACCGAAGGAATTATAAAACAATTCAAAAGTCCATTTGATGATAATTTTTAAAAATATTTCAAACAATCATAAACAGTTTGATGATTTTCCAAAACGATCATAACAATCATAAACAAATACCAAAATAATCATAAACAAATACCAAAACGATCATTTAAAGATCGTTTTCAAAGCCATCATTTTACAATACAATGTTGATTTTACAAAGGATTTCAAAACAAGTACAAATACTTCAAAGACAATATGGAGAAGGATTTCAGGTAATTACCAATAGTTTGATCATAATATGAGGAAGAATTCAACTCAATCCCTTTCAATCATATATCAAGACATTCATTTCCAATCATTTTCAAAACAATGATCATAAGATATAATGTAAACAAATTCAGAAAATACTGACCATGGGCAGAGGCAATGCCACTCAGGCAAAGCTCAAAATATACTACACATGCATGGTGTACAATAATTAGCCATTTCCATGGATCAGGGAACTAGCCCTGCATAATTATACCGGTTCAGACCACCTTATAACGCCTCCCTTAGAACAGACTCTCTACAAAATACAACAATCATAGAATCAACAAGAAATTCAATGCTTGACATGCAATAAATTGAGCATAAATGAATTCAAATAACTGACATCAATTGGGGTTTCAATGATAGTTAAACATGTTGATATGAGTTCATCGATCACTCAGAATTCAAGAATAGCCTGAAACAAGTAGTAAGAATAAATGCAAATAGTTATCGAATATAAGAACAAAAATTTAGAAGAAAGAATTCAAACAGTTATCGAATTTTCTCAGCATGCAATAAAATGTGAGCATCGATAAAATTTTCAAATAACTGATTCAGGTTCTATGTTGGGGTTTCCTTAGCAATAACATGGTGATATCAATGTCTATCTCAGTGTTCAACAATAGTCATAATTAAATCAAAAGAATACTTACGAACACGAGTCATCGAAATTAGCGGTCGGACGAAAATCCTTATCCAGTGTTCAGATAGAAACTCTTACCTGGATCTGAAATTAAATTATCCTAACCAGACAGTCTTTTGCTTTAACCTAAATGGAACAATCAAATGATCAGAATATAGTCTACACCATGATACTATAATCTCAATACTGTAACACCCCCGAAATCCGGAGCTCCGCCGCCCCGAACTCCCGGGTCGTTAACCTACCGGATCACATCAAACCTGTCAAGTCCTGTTCACTAACATACTTCCAAAACAGTTAATTCGATATCAACTCAAACTCTTCACATTCAATATTACAAAACTACTCAAACTTGAACTGTTAAAATCTAGGTTCTTTACAAACTCAAGTTCTTATAGAACGAGTTGACAAAACTGACCCACGCAGGGGTCTCCCTACACAGTAGTGATGGGCTCATCGGGATCTCACACAGACTCTAACCCATTCCTGAACATGCTATATTTGATCATCACCTGCAGAAGGGAGCCAAACGAAGGGTGAGCTTTTGAGAGCCCAGTAAGGTCGTACAAGGACTACAAAAGAGATTATAACACAACTCCAAAAATCCAACCGACGATGATTTTCAAAACACTTTGAACGATCAAAACTCAATGATTACCCAAAATGATCAAAATTCATCAGAAATAGATGCCAAAATAAATATTAGCCATCAGAACAAAATTCAAAACGATCAATAGAAGATCCTTTTTAAGTCAGCATTTTCAAGTTCCACGAAAATTTCCCTTGCTCAAGGGATTTCAATCCGAGCAGAAATTCATTTCGAAAATACCCGAGGGATTTTAACCCAAGCAGAAATCAAATAAGATAATACAATGAAGGCTTGGCAGGGGATTTCAACCCAAGTACAAATCCTTCTAGCTAAGTACAATGAATTTTTGTCAAGGACTTTTAACCCAAGTACAAGTCATTCTAGCTAAAGAAAATCAAAAATCAAATGTTGATCCTAGGCGATTGCAATGCCATTATGGCAAGCTTATATAGTGTACACATGCATGATGTACTAGAATAATTACTAGTCCACTTGGGTACTAGCCTGCGTTTCATGCAAGATTCAACCACCTTATACCGCCTCCCCACTAAACAGGTATCCAGGTCAACACATAAATTAACAATATCAATGAGCGTTAACATAAGCCAATATCCCCGAAACCAATTCGGGTTCTCATAACAATAATCATATTGACATAAGTCAGCATTCGGGATTTTCAGAAGAAATCAGATTTTCAGAAGAAATCAGAACTTCAGAAGAAAAATCATAGATAAACAATAAAAACGACCGCGAATAATTATTGAATATAATCATATCAATTCGAAAGAATAGATACAAAAAATAATCACAAATAAACAACAAAAACGACTGCGAATAATTATCGAATATAATCATAACAATTTCAAAAGAATGGATACAGACAATTATCAAATTTGCTCAGCCCGCAATAACATGCGAGCATCACAAGATTTCCAAATAACCGATTCAGGTTCAACATTAGGGTTTTCTGGGCAAGAACATACTGATATCAATACATAACTTAGAGTTCGGCATTAGCCGTAATTATATCAAAGGAGTACTTACGAGTACAAGTAATCAAATAAGGGTTCGGACAAAAGTCCTTACCCAAGGTTCAGATAGAATCCCTTACCTGGATCCGCAGCTAAATTATCCTAACCGGAAGTCTTTAAGCCTTAACCTAAACAGAATAATTGAATTATTAGAATATAGCCTACAGAACAAAAGTATAATGTAATACGAACTCACGCATGCTCCCAAAATGAACCTCCCCTTACCGGGTATGTAAAATTATCGAAACGCCCCTAGGGTGTAAAATTACCAAGATGCCCCTCTCGGACTTAAATCACCCAAACGGTCCTCCCGTAAGTAGAATCACTAAAATAAACTTCCCATATGTAAATTTATGCAAAAACACCTTTCTTAGGTCAAATTACCAAAATACCCCTTCGGGGTGGCAAATTACCAAAACACCCCTGGGGGTTTTCGGCACCGAAAAAATCTTGAAAATATCTTAAATCGCTATTTTAAGTATCCTGATGTCATTTCTGGCCTAAAAAGTATTTTAAAAAATTTTCGTTCGAAAATCCCGAACCGGTGTCCAAATCGAGCGCTAAAAGGCTAGTTTCGCGAAAAATACCTATTGGCCTCGGAATGGCCCGAAATGTTAGATAATGAATCATATCTATAGAATATGGCTTCCATAAAATTTTTAGGTTAAAATAACTTGGTTTGATATGCTAAATAAATCGATAAAGTTCTTAAATCAGTACCCCAATTTAGCAGTCTTTACGGACTCCAAAAATTCCCAAAATTTTCCAGAGCGTAGATCTCGTAAAATTATTAGGGGTTTTGGTTTTGAATTTTTTCTAATTTGGGCTCTAAATATTTATAAAAATTCGTGGAGAAATCTGCCTAAATTAATTTTATATATTTAATAACAAAACAGTTACTGTTCAAATTAAGGCACCTACTATTTCACCTTCAAACACACACAATTCATCTTCAACCTTCAGCCAAGACACGTTCATCCCACAAACACCTCACGAAACACCAATTGATTCACTTTTAACACCATCCAAATCACTATAAATCCGTTATACTAGCTTAAGTATACTCCAACACACACTTAAACCCGTAATTCACACAAAATTCATAAATCCGTAACCCATATGTTCAAGAACACACACAAATGGCCCTCACAATTTCACACACTAGATCACAAACCAATTTAACACCGCAAAGGAAATGAATACCTTCAAAAGTTTTGCATAATTCCTCTTCTTCTTCCTCCGATTTCTCTCTGCCTCTCCTCTCTTTTATTTTCCTTCTCTTTTTTGGTTCATGTTCTTCTTCCTTTCCCGAAAGGGAAAGGGAAAGGTTTCCCCTTTTGGCTTTTTTTTTTTTTTGTTAGTTTAGGATAAAATCAAACTCACAAAATGAATAAATAAAAAATTCCATCAGGTGATTCATCCTAGGAGGTGGCACTCCCACAATTTTCCTCAAAATTCCAAATTAACCCCCAAGATTTTCCAAAATTACGAAAATGCCCCCAAATTTTCAAATTTTATATTTTTGCCCTAAAATTCTTTTAAGCTTCCACACGCTTCTAATACCCGAGTATTGCTCAATATTAGCACCCGTTTATTTTTTGGGGGCACCGATGGGTATTTTAATCGGCTCCCGGAGTTCGGGATATTACAAATACTGACTCAACGCATACTCCTAAAATGACCCCCTCATCGGGTATGTAAAATTACTAAAATACCCTTTATGTGTAAAATTATCAAAAGCATCCCTCTCATACTTAAATTACCATAATAACATTCTCATAAATTCAATTACTAAAACATCCCTACCGTATGTGAATTTACTCAAAAGTACCTTTATAGGTAAAATTACCAAAATATACCCCTATAGGTGGCAAATTACCAAAACACCCAGTGGTGACTCCCGCATTTCTAAAAAAATCTTAAAACACTTTAGAATTAATGCTATGTTAATTATCCTGAAGTTATTTTTGAGTGAAAAAGTATTTTAAGAAATTTTCGTCCGAAAACTCTGAACTAGTGCCCAAATCGAGAGCTCAGAAGTCGGTTTCGCTAAAAATAGCAATCGACCTCGAAATGACACGAGATTTTAGAAAATAAAAAATATCAGTAATATAAGGCTTTCCTAAAATTTTGATATTCAAATAACTTAATTTGCTATGTTATATAATCGAGAATTCTTTTTATCGATACCCTAATTTAACATTCTTCACAGACACAGAAAATTCCCAACAATTTCCACCATATACGTCTCACAAAAATAATGGGAGTTAAGGTTTTGAACTTTTTCCCCCGAAAATTTGTTCAAAAATGGCCTTTAAGAATTACTTAGTAAACAACGGTAAAAGTAAAGGGTTTTAGCTATCCGATCGTGCGTTACGTGACCAACAACGCTAAAAATAGCAACGACATTAAAAACTCTTGAAAGTTTAGACAACACACTATCTTAGCTATATAAGTGTAACGACTCGAAAATCTGGATCTATCGCCTCGAACTCCCGAAGTGTTATTCTACCACATCACATCAAATCACATCAAACCTTGTTTACTAACACATACTTCAGAGCATCTAACTCGACATCAGCTTAAATTCTTCAAAGTACATGATTACAAAAAACTGCTTAAACTTAAACTAATAAAACTTAAGTTCTTAACAAACTCAAGTTCTTTATAGAATGTATCAACAGTACCGACCCACGCAGGTCTCTTACAACACAATAGTGGTGGGTCTCCGGAATCTCACACAGATTCTAAATGTAACACCCCAGATTTTTTTTTAATCAGGATACTTGTGTAAGTACGAATTAAATGTATTGTGAGTTTGAATTAAATAGTGGGCCTAAAAATTAATTTAAAATTTTCTTACTAGAAAGTGAGTTATACTTTTGGGATTAGATGACCCAATTTAAATTTGGGCTTTAGTATGACCCATTTATAAAGTTAGAGAATTTTGGGACATAATGGGTATTTTGCAATTCTTATTGTGTTAGGAATATAATTACATTCATTTTAGGCTCATGACTTATGTGCAATATAATTCCTAGGAGCACACAAACTTCAGAAGAGCCTCCAAAGAATCTCTAGGAAGAATACTCTTCAGATTTTGGTCATTACGTTGAGGTACGATCTTATTTTGATATTGGGATTGAGGTTTGTGGTAAAAACCTACATAAGCTAATGTGATTGATAGAGTCTAATAAAAATTTTGGGTATTATTATATTAGGATTTTTGATATAATTTGTTTGAGAAGATCAAGACTTGGAGTTGATTTACGCAATTGAGGTAAGGGTTTTCTCACGCATTTACCCCATCTGAATTCTGATTATCGATCCGTTCATCAATTGATTTGTTGTTTAAAGAGATCCATTGATTCTTTAGAACCCTAATTACATTCTTGATCGTTACGCTAAATAGTTCTTTGTACTTCCGATTATTGACTTTGATTCGTGATCTTTTTGTTGTAAATCTTTACGGCAAATTCAAAAGTCCGTAACTTTGTCGTTCTTTGGCCAATTTTAGCGTTCTTACAGTTTTTGAAAACCCCAAATAGTTTACTACAACTTTGTAGTTTTGGGTTTTCCGAAATTCGAAGTGATCGATATTCAAAAACACACTTGAACATTGTTATGCTAATATTTCTGCCAATTCAGGTCAGCCAATTTCGATTTGTTGTATCGTATTTGTTTCTCATTGGTTTTTAATGATCTTGAACATTCTGAAATTGTTGAGGAGTCTTCTTCAACTTTGTAGTTTAAGGTTTTATCAGAATTCATTTGGTTCTTGA
This sequence comes from Escallonia herrerae, assembly GCA_033070095.1. Lineage (NCBI taxonomy): Eukaryota > Viridiplantae > Streptophyta > Magnoliopsida > Escalloniales > Escalloniaceae > Escallonia > Escallonia herrerae. Next base: position 270,302 of record JAVXUP010000465.1, read on the forward strand.
TCAAAATTGAGTTTGAAAGTTATTTATCATTGCAGACTTTTCTGTTTTTGACACTGTAAATCAGCCCACTTCGATTTGTTCTATCTCCTTTGTTTCTCATTGGTTTTTCATGATTCTAGACAAACTCAGGAAACCTTAAAGAGTCCTCTTAAATGTTCTTATTTTTGTGTTTTCTCATAATCTATCTATTTTCTGATCAAACTTCAGTTTGAAAGTTATTCATCGGTGTAAAAGTTGCTGTTTAACACTGCAAATCAGCTTGCTTTGACATGTTCCATCTTATTCGTTTCTTATCTGTTTTTTTATGAACATAGACATTACAAAATCAGTAATGAGTCCTCTTCAACTTTTAGTCTTTGTGTTTTCTTAGAATTTGTTGATTTCATTGATGAATTTAGCCTTAAATAAAACTATTCTGCGTAGAACCGCGTGAACGAAAATGATTTTGTCTACTTCAAACACTTGGTGTTTATTAAGTTAATTTGGTATATGTTTTCATAATATGGCGAGCCATGTCACAGTGTATGTGACTTATCTATTTCTGACTTACCCACGTGGATTGGAACATGGGCTAGCTCAGCGAGATGAGCTAGGGATCGCGATCTTAATTTCTGAACCTTGTCTCACGTGTCAGTAATGGCACGCGTGACACATTTCTAAATGGCGCCAGTGGTCTTCGTCTTGTTACTCATTGAACATTTGGATTTTGATATCTGATCCATTTGAAGAAGTTTTGAACATATCTGAAGTATTATTGAATTCACTAGAGTCTTTTTGAAATATAAGTTGTCTTTATCAGAACAGGTGAAAACGTTTTGAACTTAGATTTGTATTGTTTTAAACACATCGAAACCTTTTGACCCTTCGTAAATTTAGTTATATATGATAATTCCTTACTTTGAGGTTGTATTGTCTGCCGATACGAGCTATTTGATCTTGTTGCTAATCTGATTTCTGAATTGAAAGTTAGTGCATTGGTTTTTGTAATCGCCAGGCACCTTGGTATCGTACTTTATCACCTCCAAGTACTACTATCGATATAGCGTGCTTTGTACTCTGTGTGTGGGTGTGTACGATTATCTTTACTGGGCTTTATGCTCACCCCCTTACTTTCAGGTTATCAGACAGCGTTTGGAGCTGTACAAAGGATTCTAAAGCATGGCTAAGTAAGAAGCTTTTTAGGGAAGGATTTTCCTTTCATATTTATTGTACGATTAGATTTTGGCTTTAGATTTTATTTTGGAGCTCCGTTAGGAGTACTTGAGATCAATGTAATAGTTTTAAGTCGGAGTGACATTTATTGATGTTTCTTGGAGACTTATTCTTAGATGCTCTGATTACTCAATTTGGGAGACTTTTGGATATTTTGAGATTTTCTGCTTTGTTTATTTGAAATTAACGCTTCAAAAAAAAATCGGGGCGTTACACTAAACTCATTCCTGAGTATTTTACAACTGATCATTACTTGCAAACAGGAATCAAAGAAGGGTGAGCTTTTGAGAGCTCAGTAAAGTCATTCATGGAACAACTGAAGGAATTACAAAATAATTCAAAAGGTCATTCAATGACAATGTTTCAAAACATTTCAATTAATCATAAATAATTGATTATTTCTAAAACGATCATTAACAATCACAAATAGATACCGAAACGATCATTTGAAGACCATGATGAATTTTCAAAGGATTTCAAATGAACACATATACTTCAAGAATAATACGGGGAAGTCTTTAAAATAACCACAAACAGTTTGATCGCAATACGGGAAAGAGTGTCAACTCAATCCCCTTCAATCTGATATCAAGACATTCATTTTCAATTATTTTTCAAAACATCATTATAACATATGATGTAAACAAATTCAAAAGATCTTGATCCTGGGCAGAGGCAGTGTCACTCAGGCAATGGTCACGGAGTACAATAACTAGCCCTTTTCATCGATCAAGGAGCTAACCCTGCATAATTAGACAGGTTCAGACTATCCTTATAACGCCTCCCTCAGAACAGACCCCCAGGTCAACACAGAAGACAACAGTTATATAATCAACAAGAAACTCAATGTTTGACATGCAATAAAATTCAGCATCAACATGAATTCAAATAATCGATATCAATCGGGGTCTCAATGACAATTAAACATACTGATATCAATTCATCACTCAGAATTCAAGAATAACCACAAAAAAATAGTAAGAACAAATACGAACAGTTATGGAATTTAGGCACAAAATTCAGAAGAAATTGCCCTTCTTCTGACCGTGCCTCGTACCTTTTCCTTGCCTTTTGGGGGGGGGGGCTCCTTGATCTAAAAGATGGATAAAAGTCTGTCAATACACCAGCTCAATAAGATAATCAAAGATATTTAATGTAACTTTCAACTCAAGAATATAAATAATGCATGCTATAGCAATTCAATCACATTAATCAGTTTTACATGTGCATATTACACATGTCAAATGCTCACACTTAGTTGAGCATTATAATAGTTTACCTTCACAATGTATTGCTGCCATTATTGGCTCCATTTCAATTTGGGCCATAGTTAGCACTACCATTTCTTATGTAACTTCTTGTACTTGACATTTTTCACTTTCAAATTGAAAGTGTCGCACTGGGAGTGGCAATATTTGCGCTTGGAAGCAAACTCTCAACCAATTTGCAGGCAATTGAGTCAATTTGTGAGTTCTTTTTTTCCTCTTTTATATGACTTCTTTAATGTTGGAAACAAAATCTTAACTATGACTAAAATAGAAAGAAATTGAATACACCCACTAATTGTCTAAATTTCATTGATAATGAAGATGATTATAGAGTACAAAGTCTCAGGTATAGAACCTGAAATCACAATTACAATTGATTGACAGAAAAGTCAATACATTTGAAGAAAAAGACTTATATCTAAGTCGTGATTTGCTTGGGGTAGTTGTGTCCTTTCTTCCAATTCTTCCTTTTATCTCTCTTTAAGGATTACTAAAGTTGTAACCGCTCTCAGTTGTTTATCCTCTATGTACAGTTGTATGAAAACCGTGCTTGAATTTCATACCCTACGTTCTATATGTTTTAACTGCTATTAACCGCCACTTTTAGGTAATAGCCACACGTGAGAAATTAAATAATCATCATAAATCAGCATTAAGAATAATGACGTGGGGCATATATACTAGCTTCTTTGAGGCACCCATGCGTGGGAACCTCACGCTAAAAATTGAATTTTTGCATGCCAACAGAGGGATATGAAAGGCACATCTAAAGCCATCTACTTACTTCCGCAGTCCACGATTCAGGGTTTACGGATGCCGGCTGCTCATAATACATTAAATGAACTTTGGAAAGCGCCACTGAACGTGATTCAGATGCTTCAAACCCTACAAAATAAATGCAAAGAATTACATTCATCAGCAGTAACACCAGGTGCTTTAACTACCTTTTATTAGGAGATCAAGGGCCTCTTCTGATTGTATACGTGACAACTAATCCACTTAGGATTTGCACGAGTGTGAAAACCCACCAATTTCCATTCCAATTAACAGGGTATCATGTTGTTTACTTAGGACTCCAAATTACTGGTGTCTGGATGGTTAATTTACCGGGCCAGAAGCAATTTGGCTGAACCATTAGAAATTCTCCATGTAGTCTCTTCATAGATATCATGTTCAGAGCATCAGTGGTCAGTGTTACACAGTGGTGCAACCCGGCCAGGCAGCAGTGCAGCCCAAGTGGCAGCCGGGGGACGTAGTCACAGAAAATGAAGAAGCGTATCCACATGGCGCCAGTCGCGTACCACCTAACCAAACAAGGTGAAGTTTTTTTACACAAAGCATCATAATTCTGTATTGATGCCAAAATACGAGTGAAAAAATTAGGATTGCTCTCATTTCTCCAGAACTAACTGAAATGGTCATCAATGCTTCACGTTTTCCCGAAACGAGGACCCGTTCAATCAAAACTTCTTTGCTTGCGGGTAAGCTGAAAATTGAAAAATATGGCAGATCTCCCACTATTTAAATCGCATTGTTGCTAAAAATAATTGTTTCTGGCTATGACGCCCTTCTCGTTACAAGCAAAGCTTGAATTAAGATGAACTCATTTTCTGTTGGAAACAATGCAAGAGGAAGCTCCTTCGAGAATACCAATCGGTTAAAGCTTTTGTGCCTGGTTTCATCCTCTGTTGTGGTAGCTAGAGTAATCAGAAGCTTATCAGAATGAAGCTTGGTCCTCTATATCTGTTTCTTTTTCGTGTTCAAATTTAGCCTCGCCTCAGACTCAAGTACGAAGTCTTAAGCAGATAAGGTGATGGCCAACAAGAACTTGTCACTCAAGTTATAAGCAATTTACCAATGTGGAGTATTGATGGATTGGCTTCGGGACACTTACATGGCACTTGTTGCCAAATGGCTCCGTCACCAAATTTGGAGGGTGTCTTAGAACTCCATTAGTTATATATTAATGGAGAGTTGGGTTTCAAGGTCTAATTGATATCCAGTAACAGAAAACGTCAAACTTCATTATCACAACATAATCATCTACCAAAACAAGGCTGGTGCAACATAATCGCAACGTGTCAAACTTCATGGTACGACCTCATTAGAGAAGAGATTGAAGAACAAATTTCTTCCCCTTTGAAATTGCTTAGGCTAGAGGAGATAAATCAGATTCATCGTATGTACTCGAGCTAACTAAAGGAACTTCCGCAAAGATGTAAGAACTGGGAATCTCATCTAACTAACTTCCAACATTTGAGGAAGATGCATAACCATAAGCAGCGACGTGTTTAGACACAACACCATCTTCGTATTCCATGGGTGGTTCCTCATTTAGATCCCAAAAGATAAACTTATTGCCCGTGTCACTGGCACTGGTTTCCCCATGTGATGTCACCTGGCTCGAAGGAGCTTCTGCGGCCTGGCCATTCCAATGGCACCTCTGGTGACCTCCGAGAGCCTGACCAGTGGGGAAGGTCTTGTCACATATCTTGCATCGGTGTGTGCTTTCCACCGTCTTCAGGACACACTCCGTTTCACATTCTTTATTTTCTTCTACTGGGTTTTGTTCATCTTCTTCTTCATGAAGAACATTTGTAATGGAAAGCTTGAACTTGTTGTGGCTAGATTTGTGACCTCCAAGGGCCTGCGGACTTGGAAAGTACATGCTACAAGACGTGCATTTGTACTTACCTGGAGTACTCGTGGTTGCTATTGCAACCGGCTTCTGATGACTCGACTCAAAATTCAGTGCCGCCTTCTCCTTTTTCTTCTTCTTGTCCTTCTTAGTCAATGCCATTTTGCCACTGGAATTCCCCGTATTGTTGTCGAAACTAATTATGCCAACAGGAGCTCGACTTTCCCTACTTGTAATAGGGGTTAGGCCTTGATACAATGATGCGATACTACTATCACTGAAAAAAGCCAACGAAAACCACAAAGGCATAACATCTAACTATAAAGCAAAAGCAAAGCTTAGAGATTGACATCGAACAACTACATACACCAAAAAAACCAAAGCAAATATGACCAACAACATAGGTAGGCAAACATGTCTTCTTTGTTTGTTAAAATTTCAGTTCTGTTGCAGGTAATGACGACCCACACTTTCTTGCATTGGTTGTCATCGTTTAAAATGCAAATAAACAAGTACTTCTGGAGTTGAAAAGATAATTAGATCAATTTAGTGTGACTGTTATAGAAAGCTTTTAGCTGATTTTCTGTATTCTGTTAACTACAAAACCTCTAAGCAAACAAACAAGAAACACAAACTCAATTGAGTGATCGCAGTAAACCTAATTGAAGAATTATTGGAATACGAGATAGAGGATACCTTGCATATGATTCGTCTGAAGGCATCAGATCTTTCCCTTTGGTTTCATCCAATATCCTAGTAACATTCAAGGGCGTAGAGGGAAAATCAGTTCTTCTCTTTCTGGATCTAGAAGTGCCGCTTGTGTGCTCAATTTCGCTGTTTGTGTCTTCAATGCAGCGCTTTTTCAATATGCTTGACAACTTGATAGAGTCTGTATCGACGAGTTTTAAGAGATTAGTTGCAGCCTCTCGCAACTGCCGTTCCTCCAAAAGCTGCTCGCTATCCTCAGACTCCGAGCTTGAGCTATCAGACTCAGTTGTCTTTAGGCCACGCCTGGCCATCGCAGACCAGCTCGGCAAAGACTTTACCAGATCAATTATGGGCGGTGTTGTCTTCATAGCACCAGCTGAAAGCACGTAGTTCCCCTCGTGATTGACATCTAGAAGAGGCAGGTCGTCATCTTCAACTTCATCCTGATCAGACAGAACCGGATTAAGGCAGTGTTTGGCAGCGTGTGGAGGGGGTTGGATTCCCCTCCACTCCCTCTCCGGATGGCACCTCATGTGCCCAAACAACGACTTCATGGACACAAAGTCCTTTCTGCAAATCTGACAGGTCGGTTTCTTGAACTTGTTTGGATGGTTGTCGTTCTTATGTTTGAGTTTCCTCAGAGCTGCTAAGTCTTCTTTTGCTGCTTGGAGGTGGATTCTGCGATGACCACCTAAAGCCTTGCCAGACTTGAACTCTTTCGAGCACTCTGGACAAACCCGAGTTGTTGGAACCTTTTGATCGGGACTATCTTTGATCGGATCCTCCTCCGCCTCAAATCCTCCGACCTTGAGCTTGATGACCATTTTTCCGTCTGTGGGAATGGGTAATAATCCAGATATCTGTTCACCCTTTTCGATCTGGTAATCCTCCATTGAACAGCAAACTCAAACAACTAGAGTAAACAGGAATTTCAACAGAAAAAGATTTAGGGCACTCGAGTGAGTGGCGACAGATGAGCTGGTCAAGTATATGAGAGGAGCGGAAAAAACCTAGAGAAAACTAAAGGGACCCGTCAGAACCCTAGATAGATAGATAGAGACTTGTGCAAGACTGTTGGGTTAAAAAAAAAAAAGGCCCGGTGCTTCAGCTTAAAAGAATTAAAAAAGAAACAAATAGAAAAACAAAAAAATCATAACAAAGGAAAGAAGCTCGAAAAATCAGCTCCAAAAAAGAACCAAGATTTTATGTACTTATTCCCAAAAATTCAAATCAAATCAGTGAGAAGATACATACAGGAGCTGGTGACAGGGAGCCAGAAGAGAGGAGAACGAGTTTAAGAAGATAAAGAAGAAGAAGAAGAAGAAGAAAGGAAAGAAAAGTCATTATGGCTGGAAATTGACAGTCATTTGGTCTTTGGCTATGTAGCATTAATACGAACTTTAATGAAATTAATTTCTCAAATTAAAACTAAAACAAAAGGGAAAAAGGATAAAAAGAAAAGAAAAAAAAAAGTGTTACAAGAATTTAAGCTGTTACTGCAATCTGCTCCTACTAAAAAGCTTGGTTTTCTTGAAGTCTTCAATGAGAAAAGAAGTTCCTAATATTTTGTAATTATATTATATTGGGTAAATCTCCTGTTAATCTTTTCCATAAATATCAGGGTAATAAGAAGACCATCCATAGATAGTCCGACTTCCCTAAAATCTCTCGATTGTAATTGAGCATTATGATCTCTGGATAGTTTTCACACTCGTGAATTGATACTTCTCTCTATCTCTCTCTCTCTCTCTCTGGACTTATATTCATTCTCATTCTATTATCTTTTTGTTCTTTTTTGTTTTTGTAAATCGTTTTCTGTTTATTTTAGTTCCTGCGGAATCTATGGTAAACTGGTGAGCGACAACTATTTAGATCAATACGGTACGGTCATGGTTCGCGGCATGCACCTATTTTATTTTATTTTATTATTTTCTTAAGCAGAGATATTAATTAATCATGACCTTAATTAATTTACTGACCTGAAGAATACAAAGGGTGCAGTGCAAGTAATGGGGAGAGGATGTGTACAATACAATGTATATAGACATTTATCGTTTTCGTAACTCACCGAAACACTTGTTTGGGATGCTGTTCCAAATTCCGAAGCTACCCACCCACCACCCCCCACCTCTTTTGATGCCCATTTTTCGCCACTCTTAGAGACTCTGTTCCCACATCCTTTCTCGGCTAGAAATCACGGCAACTCATTTTCCATTGTATTACTTTCTACTGGGCGTTTGGTAAAACTCTTATTTCTTAATTCTTGACTCTTTTTTTTTTTTTTTGTAAGGAGGGAAAAAAAAAGAGGAAACGGATAAAATAACGCATTTGTTATCCATTCTTGGTTTTTTTTTTTTTTTTTGGGGGGGGGGGGGGGATCGTGTCTTGATAAAATAAAAAGTCAATATTGTTCCCTTTTAGAAGGTGTTTGAAATTGATTTTGTTGTTGTCAGACCCATTTTAAACTACTTAAATTATGTTGGTGAGTGTTTGACAAAACAGGTGGCATTTAAAACACCTTTTAGAAAACAGAGAAAGTGTAAAACGCTAAACATCACTTTTGGTGTTTCTATTTGAAACATCTTTTTAGAGAAACAAGTTTAACCGAGAAAAGTACTAGATTACAGCACATTCTTTACAATAGGACATTGGATGCCCTTTTATAACTACAATATTTTATTTTGACCTACCATCATCGGTCGGAAGTTGAGCCGATCAAGTTTAGTTCGTCAGTGATATATTTTAGACCTTACACAAGACTAACATATATTGACAGCATAAATATGGCACAACGTAATGCCCCTGCTGAGCAAGTTCAAAATATATCCCATTTTCATATAATTCAATTTGCCGGCCTTCAACCCCGACCACTACTCTAAAGAATCACATGATTTATGGCATGCTATCATACATAAAAAGTGTTAAACACACTATATATCATACCAAACACTAATATGCATTTCATAACTCAAAATAGTTCTAGTGAAAGCAGACTACTTCCATATTTAAGCAATTTAGGGCAACAGACATTCAAATTTGAGAGTGATAAAAAAGGGAATGTTAAAGCACACATCTTTAGCTTTCCAAAAAGTTAGAGAACACTCAACTCTAACAAGTATTGAATGAGATATGCCTTTTTAAATATCAATATAGAATTTGCCCAGATTAATCAGCTTTGACCAGTTTTATATTTAAACAATTTAAGGCAATATACACGTCGAATTAGAGAGTGTTAAAAGAGAGAATATGAAAGCACACATCTTCAGCTTTCCAATAAGTTATAGAACACTCAAATCTACAAGTATTCAATAAGGTATGCTTATATCAACACAAAATCTGCCTAGATTTTTCTAATCAAATTCTAACACTCCATAAGCACACAACATAACATATATACACACAACCATGATCAAAACCATGCTCAAGGTTACTCGTATGTAAAACTCTACCTTTGACAAAAATAAACTAATTAGGGTGTAGAACTCATCAAGAACTCCCTATTTTGTCAAGAAGAGAACATCCAACCATCAACGATTACTGATATGAAATTATAACAACAAATTCCCCTTTTTTTTCCTCCTTTTTCATGCTCTCAAACCTCATCTCTAGTTTTTTTTTTTTTGCAAGTAGGCACCTCCCCCCTCTCTTGTCTTCTTGTTTTACCCCAAACGATAGAAGAAATGGATCACCAAGGTTTAAGTAAATCTGCTAAGTTTTAATCCTAGACCAACAAAAGTCTCAAGGGTATTGCACGTCTTACCAATAGGGTCATCACACCCGAAATAATTTTTTAGACTCAATAAGCTTCATCAGTACTAATTAACCTAGTCTACTAACTTAGTAATCATAATTAGCTTAATCAAATTAGGGAAAACTAATCAAGCTTAATGACTAACTAATCACGATTAACCTTAATTAATCTAAATTACCATAATCACTACTAGGGCTCAACTAATCACACTTAGGAATATCTAATTACACTTAAGACCAACTGATCAAGATTAAGACTAAGCAATCCACCGACTTGAGGTGCTTCTATGCCAACACACGAATACAACTTGTTTTACATAAATGGGTCATGAATATCACTAATATAATGCATAAGATCTTTCAACAAGAAAGATTTTAATGCTAGATGCTTAATAACGAGCATGAAATAAAACTTACAGCTAGGTTAAACCAAGGTCCTCACATATATATTCCTTTTGTAACACCAAAGGGTGGGTTATTTATAACCTCTGGTACCACAAACATGTCATAACTTGTGGACAGCTTAGCATACTATGCTCAGCTTCTCAGAAATTTAAGGTAGACCATTCATGCCTGACCAAGGAGATTCAAATTTCTAATATGTGACCTCAATAATCATTACATGCATTAGGATTTTTCGAAATCGAGCTACAATAAAGGTGCTTGTTATCCATTGCTTCAAACATGGATGTTTTGTAATACCCAAACCTAGGGTTGGTTGTATGATAAATTATAGCTAATTATTTATCACTTTAGCAGCAGCTGTTGTGAGTGGTACTATTGAATCTTTAGGGACAATTGTTGTGAGCGATAAGCTACATTTTTTTACAATGATTATAAGCTGTAAATAATGAAGCTGGTACAATAGACAAATTAAAGGAAGTGAGTGGGTTGCTTTAGAGAACTTATAATTGATCTGATTATGTCATTATATTTATATTTACTATCACATTGAATATACCAATTAGAGAGAAAAAGAGTAAGGATGGAAAGAACAAGAAAGGAGAGAAATTGGGAGTAATCAGGGAGACTACGTGCAAACTTTAGCGCATGGTTGCATCGAATTAAAATGGGGGTTTCAAAAAAAATCAAGGGGAGGGGGCGGGCTGAATGTATGTGTTGGGGGTGCATGATGGTGTGTAGTTGTGTGAAAGGGGTGTGTATATGTTGTGTGTAAGAGAACTGAGTGAGGAAATTGTGTGTGTGTGTGTGTGTGTGTCCTCTATGTGTGGTGGGTTTACATGAGTTTCTATATGTGTTTTGTGTGTGCGGTGTGTGGTGTGTGTGCATGTGTTCTATGTGTGTAGTGTGTGCATGCGTCCTATGTGTGTGCAATGTATGTGTGTGTACAGTTTGTGTATGAGATGTGTATGCAAGGGGGTGTGTGTTGGTATTTGTGTGTGCAGGTACAGAGTATGCTGGTACAGAGTGTACATAGTGGGGGGGTATGCAGTGTATATGTGTCATACCGTGTATGTGGGTTCGTCTATACGGTGTGTGTGTGTGTGTAAATAATGTGCACGTATACGATGCACTACAACAAACAGGGCCTTTAGCGACCGCAATTAGAGACGCCCAAAAAAGCTATCACTAAACTATAACTTAGCGACCGCTTTAGCGACTATTCCTACTAGCGGTCACTAATTGCGGTCAAGTGTGGCGGCGTCAATTGGCGCGTAACTTAGCGACAGCATTTAGCAACCGCTGCAACAGTTGCTAAAGTTAGAGACCAATTTAGCGACCGCCTAATTATGGCGATCGTTTTTAGTGACCGTTAGAGCAGTCGCTAAATTTAAACGTGGTCACCCTAACATTAGCGACCGCTTCGACGGTTGCTAAATTGCAAGTATATAAGTGCCCTAAACTCTCTCTCTCTCTTCTCCCTAAACAAACTACGCCGGCTCTGTCTCTCCCAACCACTGTGCACTACCGCCGAAGACCACTTCCCCGACGCTAACCCTTCCCCACCGGCAAGCCTTAATCTCCCTGAACCCTTCCCCGCCGGCAAGTCACCTTGCCGCGAACCTGCCGGCAAGCCCAGCTTGCCATGAAGCTCATGCCACCGCGACTGCTGCCGATGTTGCCAGCAGTGCCACCGCGACTGTTAATCTTTTCCAACCTCGGCTAAAAGATCTACTACTTGAATTCCGGTTCTTACTTCCCAAACAGATCCTCCTCCATCTATATATAAACGCTAGTTTATCAAGAAAACGCAAGAAAAGCACTTTGAATTGTTGATTAATCGCCAGAGATGGCTTAGAACCAATAGTTTACTGTAATTGATAAACACCCAATACAAATATTATTTTTTCAAAAATTGGATGCAGTTACTATTTCATGATCTGGCATATACAGAATGACTGCAAGACCCACCCGTCGAACAGGGACGAAAGTCGGCACTTTGCATTTGTGGATGGAATTCACAGAGAAGGGTTAGAATAGCAGTTCCTGCTCCTTGGGAGGTACCAAATACATGACTACTCGAAACAGGAATTGTATTGTATACTCAACGATCAATGGTGTATGCGTTTCCATGACTCTACCACCCAGTCAATTATGTTCCATCAAAATCAAAAAACTCACATTCGGTTTAGGGATAATCAGGCTCGAACTGATGACTTCCACCACGTCAAGGTGACACTCACAGCATGGGTCTAACTTATTGATAAATTCGAGAAAACTCTACTCTGCAATCAGTTGTTAGAATCAATAGGTCTTCAAATCATTCATTTGAAAAAATGGAAACCCTTATGTATCTCACAAGCTAGCAAGGTACGGCCTTAAGCTCCTACTCTTCTCCAATCTGAACTTCGAATTGGTTTGAACTGTTTTGAACTCTAATCTAAACTGATTTGATTTGAACCGGTACGGCCTTAAGCTCTTACTCTTTGAATTGGTTTGAACTTTGTGAGATTAGGACTACATTGATTTGAGCTGTATTTGTGAGATTAGGACTGCATTTGTGAACTGTTAATTGCTAATTTTAGCAACCAAGTGCTAGTAATCAGTACACAAAATGTGCATCTGGCAAAGCAACGGTGACACTTTACTAAAATGCGAGAATGGTATGCTTGACTCACTTGTATACAAATTGACTCACTTATATTGTATAACATATGAATCTATGAGCAAATAGTTGGGAACCTACAACCAAAAGCATAGAAGAGTCCAACTTCAACTTGAAAGGTGCTAATTTAGCTTATTTTAAAGGTCTGCTGCGGCGTGTTGGTGTTAGTGGTTAGGCACAAAACTTGTGTTCTTTTGACTGCTTTAACTTATACCCGATTTTCAATAATTAGACTTGTTGCATGTTAACTTAGATCCATTGTCAATTTATTACTTCCTTTTCGTTCGGTACAAATGCTTCCCATGCTCATATGCTGGCTTAATTACTTGAATAATGTTGATCCCTGAGAGGACCTGGACAATTTACTACTGTAAGAGGGGAAGAGAAACAAAGGACTGCCCAAAAGGAAGAGGGGCAGTGGGGGAAGAGGGGGTTGCTGGCAGGTGGTATAAGGGATGAGACAGCCAGCTGTAGAGGTGCTGGGCAGCACAGGGTGGTGGAGAGGGGTTGTGCAAGGTGGTGCAGGGGCTGATCGGGTTGAATATAAATTGTAAATTGCTATGGTGCTATGTGGGTGTAGGTTATGAAAGAGTGTGGGGTTTTGAGGGTTGGGAGGGGGCTATTTAGGTTGGTAAGGAGTGAAGGGGATGGGCGTTTTACTGTGGGTGGTGGGGTGGTCTCTTTGTGTATGTGTGTGTGTGTGTGTGTGAAAGAAATGCAGATAATGACGGTGGGGAAGATGATGAAAAGAAAGGGTTATGTAAAGGAGTTAGGGGGTAGGTTAGAGTATTGTTTTTGTTTAGTATTTTAGGGGCTGTTATGGGGATAAAAAGAATAAAAACGGGGTTATGGCAGGCATACGACGACTTTCATTTCAGCCACAAAAAGAAATTGATGAGGCTACCATACATTTGTTTTCCTATTCTGAAAGTGCGAATTTAATTGGCTTAAGCACTCTTCATTTAGTCTTTTTTGAGTGATTTGTAGTCCTTTGATACAAAACGAGAGGGCATTTAATATTTGGGATAGTTGCAGAAACCACCCTCGTGGTGTGAGCCATTTGCAAAAAGACCCCCACTATTTCAAAAGTTGCAAGAAGACACTTGAACTCACAAATATGTTTTATCATAAAATTTCCGTAACGGAATGAGAAAAATGTCTATATTGCCCCTCTATATAAATTAGAATGTATCAAATTTTCATTTCTAATTTGTGACTTCCAAAGGAATAAAAAATGGGGGGTAAACCCAAATCCACCTGGGTTCATCTCAATTTAAAGTTTTTTTTAAGAGGATATGAATATGTCTATTAAGAGGATATGAAGAAGATCTAGGGTTTTTTTTATGGTGGGTGCTAGGCTTATGGTGGCGGCGGTGCAGCAAGTGTCTGGGCTCGATTGCGGCGGGGCTGGAGGTGGCACAGCAAGTGGCTGGGCTCTATAGTGGCGGCGCAAATGGGGATTGATTAGGCTACCTCGAACAGGTGACGACACTAGATGTGGCTGTTTTAATTGCCCAATGCGATTTGAAACCCTAGATCTTAGCTTGTACGATTAGGGTCGGTGCGACTTGTTGTTCGATTAATTTGGACGGTGATGGCTGCAGCGGGACTGCACGATGATGGCAGTTGTGGCATTAGGCGGTGATAGCAGTGGCAAGACTGGGTGGGTTGTTGGCGGTGACGGGATTGGGCGCAGTAGTTGATGGCGATGGGATTGGACAAGGCAAATGGTGGTGCCTGTTGTGGGTGGCACAGGTAAATACGGGGTGGTGGAGGAGGGATTGTGAATGGGCTTACACCGGCGGCACGCGGTGACGACAGGGCTGGCGGCAGTGTAGGCGCCCAAGGTGGGCAGTGGCTGACGGGGCTGTGGCAACTACTGTGGTGGCTAGGGTTAGGTTTTGGTGGAATTGGATAAGAATTTGGAACTTGTTTGGGAGAGATAAAAAGGGAGGGTATTTTAGTAAAAAAATTATAAATTTTTTATTAAACGCATTTTTCAAGAGAGTGAAGAGCATGATCCATTAAATTAGACGACTTGTCTAACAGTTTCAACAAAATAAGCACTAAAGGGAGGCCTTTGCAACTTTTGAAACAATAAAGGTCTTTTTGCAAATGGCCCAAACCACGAGAGTGGTTTCTGCAATTATCCCATATTTGTTGAAGAAACTATATAAATGGCATAATGTTAAGGAAGTAACATGCTGTTTTAAGGATTAGTTCATGAAATGCCAAAAAGGATTTTAGTGCTATTTAAAAACTAATATTCACCTCAATAGAAGATAGATGCATGTAATAATGATTGTGTCTTATTCTGGAAGGAGAATAATAACTTGAATGAGTGTTCGATTTGTGGCTACGCAAGATATAAACCAACCAGTGGGAAGAAAATGAAGATAGCATAGAAGATATTGCGATACTTTCCACTGACACCAAGGCTTCAAAGGTTGTATTACTCTTCTAAAACAGTAGAATACATGAGATGGCATAGCAACGTTCGTAGCAAAGTTCCCGATTTATTGAGATGCCCTACCGATGGTGAGGCATGGAAGGAATTTGATTGCAGACACCCATCTTTTACTGCAAAGGTTCGAAATGTGTGACTTGGCCTCGCTACTGATAGTTTTAATCCTTTTGGGCACTCTAGCACACCTTACTCTACCTGGCCTGTGATCATTGTCCCATATAACTTTCCTCCAGACATGTGCATGAAGAAGCAGTTCATGTTTTTATCATTACTCGTTCCTAAACCTACGAGCCTGGGTAGAAATATAGACGTGTACTTGCGGCCGTTGATCAATGAGTTAAAAATTCTATGGGAAGTTGGAGCCCCAGCATTTGATGCATCTCTTAAACAGAACTTCAACTTGAGGGCAGCAGTCATGTGGACTATCAATGACTTTCCTGCATACGGTATGTTGTGTGGGTGGAGTACACATGGTAGGTTGGCATGTCCTTATTGTATGGAAGTGAGTAAGGCTTTCACCTTAAAGCACGGGGGGAAGGCTTCCTTTTGGGGGTGTCACAGAAAATTCTTACCGCCTAATCATCCATTTCAAAAACAAAAAGATAAGTTTGATAAAATTGTGGAGCGTCACGTTAAAACACGTGACAGATTGTCTGGGGATGAAGTGTAAATGTGCGTAAAGGACCTTGACATGGATGCGGTACCATTTGGAAAATGTGCTGCCAGTCTAAAACTTCCTGACTTTGGAAAAACACACAACTGAAAGAAAATGTGCATCTTTTGGAAACTGCCTTATTGGCCGCAACAATCTTGATGTTATGCACATTGAGAAAAATATTTTTGAAAATGTGTTTAATACAGTCATGAATGTCAAGCAAATCAAAAGATCACCTAACAGCATGCATAGATATGCAGATGATGGATATACGGGGTGAATTGCATTCACGAATGGTTAATGGTAAGCTGGTTTTGCCCAAATCAATATATGCATTGGATAAAAAGCAGATACAACAGGTGTGTGAATGGGTTAAACTGTTGAAGCTGCCAGATGGCTATGCATCTAATATATCAAGTTGTTATAACCTTATTGATAGTAAGTTTTATGGTTTAAAGAGTCACGATTGTCATGTATTCATGGAAAGATTTATACCAATTGTCTTTCGTGACCTCTTGCCGAATCCAGTAAATGAAGTATTGACTGAACTTCGTCATTTCTTCCGCGATTTGTGCTCAAGGTGCTCCCAGAGAGTGATGTTAAGATTCTTGAGAAAAACATTGTTGAGACAATGTGCAAGTTAGAGAAAATCTTTCCCTCGTCATTCTTTGACTCGATGGAGCATTTGACCATTCACTTAGCATATGAGGCTAGAGTGGGCGGACCTGTGCAGTATCGGTGGATGTATCCATTTAAGATGTGATGTTACTCATCCATCTTTATATTGTATTTCATACTTGCACACATGCATTGTTTACTGAAAATGACATTTCTTACATAGGTATATGCTTGACCTTAGGAAAAAGGTGTGTAACAAAGTCTGCGCTGAAGGTTCAATTACAGAGGCTTACATCCTTAGGGAGCTTACCAACTTCTGCTCCCTTTACTTTGAGACTGATGCTGATACAAAGATGAATCGGCTTGGTCGCAATGACAATAATGTCGACATAGAATTCGATGAACATCTTTCCATATTCATGTATCTTGGTCATGCACTTGGAGCAAGGAGTGGTCGATATTTATCCGAAGAAGAGTATATTGCTCCAACATCTCATGAATTGTAATGAAGTTACACCATTTATAGTGTAAGTAGTTGTGTATATATCTTCCTTCTCATAGTTTAAGAACATAATATAACGACGATGCTATAACATACAGTGAATACGATGAGAAAGTGTTATTCGCAAACCCTGGGATATCAGATGGACAACTTGAAAAAATGCAAAACAACGCGTTCCCTGAGTGGTCCCAAAAGCGCATAAATTCTAAAATCACATCTCATTTCTAATATAGTGAGATGGTATGTGCGATGTAATAACTTAATACTTTGTGAAAATTATTTGTTGTTGTAAACCGCCCAGGATGGAGTTGATGTTCGTCTCAAATTGCTTGTTGCTAGCCCTAGTAGACTAGTTTGGTGTTACAAAGGGTACATTATCAACGAGTTTAGGTTTAACACGATGAAAGTTGACCTTAGTAAACAAATCCAAAACAGTGGAGTTTTAGTCAAAGGTGACTGTTATAAGGATAGCGAGCGTGATTTTTATGGGCAGTTGGAGGAGGTTGTCGAACTAGATTATTATGGCAGGGGTAATCAACTGGTAATGTTCAAGTGCAGATGGTTTGACATTACAGCTGGTATCCGAGTTAGTAGACAGGAGATTGTAGACGTTAATATGAGGTCAAGGCTCGGATCATACGAAACATTTGTATTTGCAGCTCAAGCAATGCAGGTCTTCTATGCAAAGGGTGTGACAAGGAACTACCCAAATTGGCTTACTGTTATCAAGACCAAAAGAGGCTTTGTTGATGATGATGTGTCTATTGAGATATACCAAGAGGATGATGCTCCCACAGTGATACCGCTTCAGGAGGATAACAATCTTGTTGATGAGCCTCTTTGTGATTTAGGCCATGCTGGAGAAGAGGTTGATGCTGAAACCCTCCGTGATGATGATGATGATGACGATTTCGAGGAAGAAGTTGATGACGAAGAAGAAGACGATGAAGATGAAGGGGACGAAGATGATAAGGAGGGGAAGACGTTATGTTGTCTATTAGTGATAGTGATTGACTATGTAAAGCAAAAAGATTCTTATCAACCTACTTTTGCACTTGTGGTGTTTATTATTTAAATTGAATTATATATTATTGATTGTGGTTGACTATTTAAATTGAGTTGTCTTTTATACTCGACCGTGCCACATTGTTATCAATTAACTTTTGCACTTAAGTTGTTTATTATTCAAGCAAACTACATTGTTATCAATATACTTTTACACTTAAGTCTTTTTGTAGATATGCCGAGATCCAGTGCACCCCGAGGTCGTGGAGGCGGCCATCACGGACCTGCTCCAGCATAGTCAGCCCCCCTCCCAGCATTGATGACGCAACTACTGATGAGCAGGCGATGTCGTCAGTAGCTTCAGTACATGGTGAGACAATATTGGTTTCGTGTCGAATTGAAACATATCTATTGTAAAATACATATCGTCTTCCTTTTCATCATTTGTAGCGTTTAGTGCATTTGTACCTAGAGGTATCACACGCAGGATACCTCTTCCAGCCACCCCGAAGCAGAGGATTACTGCTCATGTCCTCAACAACTAGCAGTATTTTTTTAATTTTCAAAGCTCAATTCATACCATCTTTTAGCGCACCTATCTAACTTAATACTTTGTTATATTGGGATTGACGTATTTCTTGTGATTTCTTGTAATTAGCTTTGTTGAGGATTGTGCTAGGACCAAAATCGGTCCTATTATCAAGGCCCATCTCCCATAGCCTTATCCGACGTGGAAGGCGTGTACAGAACCAAACAAGGAATTTGTCTGGGGGAAGTTCTTAGTAAGGATTGTCCATTTTTAATTGCTTTATTTGGTTTTAGAAGTACATTATTGCTGATTTTTTTCTTGCTAATCGTGTTTGAAATTATGTTGAATTATGTTCAAAACTACTTTAAATTCGAACCTAACAGTGACCGCGAACTTGGATTGCAGGCCTGGGTGTAGCATTGTTCAGAAAGTTACAAGAAGTGGATGCTCAATGCAAAGAGGTGGGCGCTAGCTCGGGCAGGTGCGACAAATATTTCTTTGGCGAGGGACTAAAACCCCAAGTACTTCTCAAAAGCCATCTGGGAGCGGCTGGTGGATCATTGGTGTACATCTGAATGGGGCAAGCTCAGTGAGCGAGATGAAGATGAAGCATAGTGCTGGATCACGTCATTTTACTATACACAATCTGAAGCTGAGAGAAGACGACCCTGAAAAAAAGGCCCCCTATGATGCTCTGAGGTTTTGAGGCCACAAAAAAAAAGATGGGTAGTGGGTTTCTGAGAATGCAAAGCAGTTTGCGATGAGCACACAAATTTTGTATTACTTTTGCATTCCTATTATATCCTTATTGGTTGCGGTCAGTTGCATTCCTTAAACATTTTTGTTGTTTTCTTATACATCATTCATATGGAGAAAAAGTTGAGGCAAACTCTCAGGCAGACGATAGCCAAGCATTGGACGAGGTCTCTTTGCGGTCAGAAGCTACAGGGGGTCCTAAGAAGGACCGTATGCTCGGCCAGCTCATCAATCCGCACATTTGTTGCTGGCAGAGCTCAGTCATCAGGCGCGACCAGTTGTAGCGGTCCTCAGGCTGAAGTGACGGAAAAAGAGAGCTTAGACAAACTTCATGAAGAAAAAATTACGAACATGATCCGTTAGGTTATTTTATGCCCGGAACCAGACTTCAGGTAATGCCATTTTTCTCAAGGAGTTATGTATTGTGGTCATTTAATCTGTGATCTTGATTTGTATATATTATGTTGAATCATTTGTATGGCTTCGTGCAGAGCGATATTGGTCCTAGTGCCGGTAATTCTCAGGGCAGTGAGGACATTCTTGGATCAAACGTGCCTTCATCGAATGTGCCTTCAACAAGGGATGAAGAAGATGATGACGGGGGTGGTCGATCTGCCGGCTAGTGATACTGATTGGGATATAACGTACTGATTATCCTTGTGTAGCTTTGAGTTCATATACTTGACTCATTTTTCTAATTTTGGTTCATATACTTTATTTTAATTCATATGTTTATAGTTTGAGTTTGATGATGCTTTTGCGATTGACGTATTCAAATGAATGTAACCCTTGTGTTTTATTGTGTAGAGTAGATAGGTTTTGGATAAGTTATTTAAATGAATGCGGGACAGGGGGTCGAATTAGTTTTTGAATGAATGCGTTGAATCAGTTTTTTGACCGATTGTTGAATTGGTTTTGGATAAGTTGAATCAGTTTTGGGACAAGTTGTTGAATTGGTATTGGATTGGTTGAATCTGTTTTGGACGCGTTTTGGGATAAAACAGGCCTAATATTTTTTTTTAGCAAAGCCTAGGTTTAGCGATCGCACATCGCGGTCGCTAAACAGAACAAAAGCAATCGCAAAATTAAAATTTTAAAAATAAAAAAATTTAGCGACCGCGCCTTGCGGTCGCTAAATTGTATAGCGTGGTCGCTAAAATAAAAAAATAAAAAACAATTAGCAACCGCAGGGCGCAGTCTCTAAATTGGAGAAATCGGTGGCTAAATTGAAAATTATTAATTATAATAAATATTTAGTGACCGCCAGAATAGTCGCTAAATTTGGTCAACTCGGTCGCTAAAATTTAGTGACTAGACCTCTAACAACAGTCTTAGCGACCGAAAAACGGTTTAGCGATCGACAAAACCCCTTTAGCGACCGCCCTCTGCGGTTGCTAAAGGGGCAGTTTCTTGTAGTGGATGGGTTTGGTGTGTGATTATTTTATGTGTGTGTCTACCATGTCTGTAATAGTGTAGTGTGTGCTATGCGCGTGTGTTTGCAATGTGTTTGTGTAGCAGTGTATGTATGGTGGTGTAGCACCCCGAACCCGAGGATCCGAACACGTCCTTTAACCAAAACTCAATCATGTAAAAAACATAACTATTAGTATAAAGGTAGAGTAGAGCATCTAAGATACCACAAACACAATTATCTAAATCTCAAAAACTTAACTCCAAAAAAAAATACAAAACTTAAATACAATCCCTTCAAAAACCTAACTCCAAAATACTTCAAAACTTTATTACAAATCTCTCAAACTAAATATCTGAATCAAAAGTAAAAAAAATCAACTAACCAGTGATTCGTCTAAGGAAATCATAAGCTCTATTATCTCAAAAACTAGAGCAATTCTCGCTGTCGTACTAACATCTTGCCCTTCGTGCTACTTTTGGCCTAGAAGGGGAAGGAATGAAAAATATAAGGGTGAGCACAAATTGCCCAGTAGAAGTTTTTACAGCCAGAGGGCAAAAAAAACGAATACCAAATTAGAGTTATCGAATGAAGCCAACAAGTAGTAATTTAGATGACTCAATCAAATTTCACAAGCGAATAACAGAAGCGACCGAAAAGGAGTTAAATAACCAATAAGTCGAATATCAATTCACACACGAATAACAAATCGACTGAAGAAGAGGTTACATAACCAATAAGTCGAATATCAAAATACATTTACCAATCTATGGGTATCACATATACAATTGCTTATTATTAAGCATAACAAATCATGATTATACCATGTCGAATATCCCACCCGGCGCGTCACATATAAGTCATGATAATCAAAAGTGACTTTCAAACACAAATATTACCCACGAAGTAATTTGATAAATATAGTGAATATTCATTCGAAGTCCAAAAATAGTCATTATACACTCTAATTGAAGAGAACGAAAATACGAGTTCAACGAAATAAAAATCGGTTTAATCGGAGATCTGATGGATGAGATATTGTCGAACGAAATTTTGATGCTGAATTAAGGACACAAAAGACATTATGACTTTCAAAAGAAAAAGGGCCAACAAGAAGATGACATGTGGCCCTCATGGCCACACGTCCAAGGTGCTAGAATTCAATAAGCAATCCCATGAATAGGTAAGTACAAAGTAAACAATGAATTAAGAATGAAAGGATGTGTATGTACTTTGCGAACTATTTTACGAACGGTATACTAGAGCAATAAAAAGATGTTGAACCCAATGAAAACAAGACCAATTTATAGATTCATAATGAAATAAACAATTTTGATGTGTATCAATAAATTAAGAATGCATAGAAACCCTCATCTCAATGTAACGAATGTGACGTCAAAAATCTCCTCTTTATGTTAGATCAATCACCACCTTTTTGGTTGAATACCCAAAAGAATGAAATAGCTCTTTTCTCTCCTTTGTCTCTAAACAAATATGAAGACTCTTATGTCTTCACCTCCCTATAGTTTGCCAATCTAATTCTAATATAACTTGAAGTCATAATTGCTAGTGCAATCATAATACAACTTAAATTGTCATTACTAATTTAATCACAATATGACTAAATTCCTAACCCAAGTCAAAATCTTTATTTTTCCCTTCTAATAATATCTAATCTAATCACATTAGTCACTAACACTATTAAATATTAGTTTCGTACTAAAAGGACTCCAAGAAAATTCTCAAAGGTCCATTACTTAATTTAAAATTAATATAATTTTTAATTATTCTTTACGCAAGTAGTCAAAAATTTGGGGTATTATAGATGGAGTGTTTGCAGCTCATGTGTGGGTTTATGTGCATTAATGTGCGTAGCTCTGAGTGTATGTGTGTGTGTGTGTGTGTGTGTGTGTGAGTGTGCGCGCACGCGCGAATGTTGTGGGAAGGTATGCTTGTGTGAGTATCGTTGTAATGTACAGCCATGTGTGTGTATAACGTCTACATGCATGTGTGATTGCTTGTACATCCAGGCGAGCGTGTGTGTGTGTTGAAAAAGATAAAGACATAGAGAAAGAGAGGAGAGGTGTGCTACTGCGGGTTGTCACGAGGGTGTGGGTGTGTCAGTTGTTGCCGTGTATAGTTCAAGAAAGGGAGTCAGAGAGTTAAAAATGTAAAAAGCGGTTGGACGTGTATGATGAGAATAAGAAAAAATGTGCTTGTGGGAGAAAATAATGAGATTTGTCTGCAATGGCTAAGTGAAAGAAGAAGAGATGGGCGCGTAAGGAACTGACTCTTTCAAGAGGACCTTAAAATGGCATTATGGTTCTTTTAGGGTGTGTTGAATGTTAAACTTTTAAATACCGTGTTCTTCAAAATTCCCTTATTTCGAAATCCTCTCATTTAAAAATATCTTGTTTGGGTATTGTTCACTACTCTGTGAATTCTAACTGAGTATTTGCAATCTTTGTTTGGATGAGTACCAATTAATTCAAGACTTGGATGAGTACCAATACATTCAAGACTTCCCTGAAATTGTATCTGTGAACTAACTTATTCCACATATTATAAATTATACAAACCAATAGTTAGATAATCTACACGCATTATGAATCAACAACATAAATCATACCAAAAGTCAGGATAACATAAGAAGAAAATAAAATGTCATAATCCGAACCAAAACAAAGGCAAACACATAAAATTTATGCATCTAACTGAACTCTACGCCGATGGAATAAACATCAGCACCTAATTCTTTTCTTGTTAATGGATAATGTCTTTAGCACGCGAAACTACTTTTCATTCTCCATAAATCAGGCAATAGCTTCAAATAGTTAGTATTCCTCAAGATCTGGTATTGCCATCAGCTCCTCAGAAACCTCATTAGCATCAAGTTTTTGTGTTGTTGCATGCATGAAATTATCAAGAGATGATGCCATTGTAGCAACTAAAGAAGCAAGAACATCCCTACTTCCTGCTTTTCTTTTGTTGGGCACGTTGGTTGGCGTTGAGGAGTGTACTTTTCTCTTTTGAGTTTCTTTAGTAGCTGGAAGAAGATTGTCAGGTACCACAGAAAAATCATCTAAGCCCTATGTTCTAGAATACAAATCAGTGCCATAAAGGTCTGCAATAGAACTCTTCTACTTATCTCCATCTACATCAGTTTCAGCACCTTCTCCAGTTGCACTATCTTTGCCACATAATTCTACCATATCATCCCAGTTCGGTATCACCTCATACCTATATGGTCTTGCTTCGTCATGTGACTGTTACATACAAAGCAAAAGTTAAATTATTGAAAATTGACATAAAGTAATAAAAAATCATACCAACACAAGAAAATTGTATTGCAGCATATGCATTCATTCTCGTCATCAATTGAGATCATCTTCTTTCCGTCATCCCAACTAAACCACTTTGGGCAAGTATAGAGCTCACTATGCCATACATTTTTCTCCAAAGCTTAACACGATTTTTCACGTCGCTTACACTGATATCTTCTTCATCTGAGCATTTAATTTAGCTGAGGCTATGGTATATGCAATCGGCTTTCACCCAACATCTCCTTTGCTACCCATATTGTTTTAATCTCTGGGTATGTCGGCCAATGCATGATCCATATCTAAGTTCTAGTGCACCTATTTTATGTCATTACAATCACTATATATATTTCCTTCAATTTTTTCTTTGCTAGCACATGTTCATTCTCTTCCATTATCTCAAATATCTAGCACAAGCCTCAATTATTATTGTGTAAAAGACACAACATATAAAACCTGACCAATTATCATTAACCTGAAACATACCATACACCAAAATCATTAAAATGAAATAAATAGAATCAACAAGCTGTTCCTATATACCCAACGACATGCTTGCAAAGTTAAATGTTCTAATTATAAACCCAATTATGCAAATAAGGATTGTCTAAATCATCAAACAAACTTAAGAAAATATGACTTAATATTAAGTTCTAGGGCCTCTTTGTGCTTGATAATCCTCAAACATCTATGTTGCTAGTGTATCTCTAAATATAATCCATTGCTCTATCAATTATGAAGATGTAAGCATGTCTGCATCGTGTAGACCCTCTTCTGACATAGATTGAGCAATGTCACGACTTCTTCATCCCCTTCTATTGGATCATTGAGTTTCTCACATCGGATGAAGTTATGGAGTACACAAGAAGTATTGGCAATCCAAACTTATGTCTTTATATCAAAGAGTGAAGTTATTCGTAGTATAGCCCATCGTTTTTCAATAATCCCAATGTCCTTTCAATGACATTTCTTGCAACTGATCAAGTGTTGAATATTAGATAACTCTTTAGAACTTTCTGAATTATTGCTAAACCATTTGCTAAGATGGTATCGAGTTCCCCTGTATCGAGTTAAGCAACATGGTCCATTGATATATCCCACATCCACAAGATAATACTTATCTACATTATGATGAATAATACATGAAAAATATCTGACTGATACTCCTTAAAGCTTTAATCAAATCAAATTGAAATAAGTACCATTAAGAATATAAAAGCATTTGCGCCTATGTAAAACTCGCGAATCAGATGCAGATACTTCCCACTCTGGTAGTACATATATGATTTTAGACACACTCCTAGCACGTGCGTATTTGTACTACCCTTTCGATTTCGGTATATAGGTCGTGCTTCTTCAGAGACAGTTTCTGGAATATCTGTTCCATCAATTGCTCCCAAAGATTCTATAAATATAAAAGAAGAAGCAAATCTTATTTACAAGAAAAATATATGATACATTAAAAAAGAAAAAAGGAACGTGGTGGTTTCCTTTTTGTAAAAAGTACCTCAAACCATTTCCATTTCCTTGCATCAGCTTGATCTAAGATTGAATCTTGCCACAACCCTACCCGCTACCACCCGCACCCCACATCTAATCAAAGTCCCTTACAGTTGGTACATCATCTCTTCCTTCAAGACCTTGGTAGATGTTATATATGAGAAGAAACGGGTTGAAGCATATTGTCAAGTGTCAACATTAGTTCATTACCAACAATTCATTAATCATAAGCCATGTGAAGTAGACTGTACTTGATGAGGAAGAATGAAATCATTGGAACAATTTTCGAGGAAAGAAATCATTTAGACACAAATTGCAAATTAGTGAAACAATTCGAGTTATAATATTGTTACCTTCAAGCCAACTTCTTAATGAATGGTGCTGAAAAATGCAGAGCAAAATATTAATTGTCCACCTATCTAGGTTATTAGCCCGAAAATTTTCAACTGTGAATTGAGAATTTAGAACCGTTTGTAAATGGAAAAGGGGAAGAATATACAAAGATGTTGAACCTGTAACTGGAGAGGAAAAGGGAATAACATACAAATTGTAACTACAGTACAAGTCGTTTTCAAGGGGTAAAATCCAATTGAAGTTTGACACATTATTTTCTTTATTTAGTAAAACTAAAAAACTTGAGAACATAAGATTTAGAGTTTCGCATTCAGACTATCAATCAAATATAGATATACATAGTGTATGGGTAACACATATCTATATCTATATCAATAGCTATACCATATATAAAGGGAATACCTATTTTGGCGTAACGTCTCTTTTGGTTACAACTACCTATCTGAAATGGCGACATGTGTCATTCTAAAGAAAATTTTAGAAAAGAACATAAAAAATGTCTAAATAATGATAATTACATAAGTGGACATGTTTGTCCCGTACAATTTCATATTCATTTTACCAAAGGTAACAATAAACACTTATATGTGTTGCACAATTTTTTATAACAAAATTCATAGTATTAATTTTATTTTTATAGCAATTTTATCGTTTTCAAATTAAAGACCGAGGGCAAAACTTTTGGTTGGGCAACGGTGGAATAAGTTTAGAGTCTGTTTGGAACCCTGAATTTCGTGGGATTTGGAATTGAAATTAGAATTTCACTTCTTTGGAACCATTAAAACTGGATTTGGAATGGAATTCTATGGGATTTCATTGGATTTGTTTTAACGTACTAAAATCCAACCAAAAGAGGTCAGATTTGATGGGATTTGTTTACAAAAACTATCTAAAACTAGAATTTCCTCAACTGCGCTTGAAGACTCTACCGATATAACGTTGCCTCTTCCTAGATGTCTCCTTCTTCACTTCTACGACCATAACCTGATGCCTCTCCCTGCCGATATGTCAATCTAACTTCGGGAACTCTCTTCTATAAAAGCCAAAGCTAGTAAGATTTCTCCCTTCTTGCCAATTTAACATTTCTTCTCACTTCAATGTTGCTTCTCACTTCCTGATATCTCCATCCTCTTCTACCGCCACAGCCTATCTTTTATTGATAATCTGTGGTAGCCGAAGCTTGGTATTGTGCAAGAAGCACTTGACTCCTTGGTAAGACTATCAACAGCCACTATAAGTCCAAAATATTGAATCTTTGTTACAAGATTTCATTTACAAAAATTTATGTTAAGTTTTGAGATGTATATTGCGTAGGTATTGAAGGTATAACAATTTTCTTGCTGAAATTTCATACGATTCTTGGACCATTGGAATGAATCAAGTCAGTATGTTGAATCTAATATAGCCTACATTTAATTCTTACTTTGTCAAGAAACTCTCTAAGCATGTTCACATCAACTACCAAGGATATTAAAGTAGTTCTTGCTAGAATTGGCTAGGCACTCTAAGTGTTTGATGAAATGCCCCACAAGAGGTTCCATGCACAGAGTCCATGCGGTTCTGATTTACATTGTAGTGCACCATCTTTTTTAGCATGCGTGCAAGAAAAACAATATGTCGCTGGGTTAATTGTGAGGTTGTCGTCCCAATGAGTTAGTTTCGGCTACGGTGCGGTAGGTATCTGTTGACCACTAACGACTCGCAAGGCCTCGGCCTCAGTTCGAGGTGCCTTCCTGCCGGCATTCACATCCAAATGCATTATGCGCCGCCCTTTTCCTTTGGTTTAAGATTTTTGTGCGTCATCTTTGATATGATATAATAACTCTTTTACTAGGGATAACATAACAAATAAACTGTGGGATGATTACATCATAAACTCAACAGATTTTAATTCATAAGTACAATGCTTGTTATTATTTGGGTATTCTACTAAATATTGTTTACTTTGGCGTTGCATTATCTCGTCGTATCCACTTTCATTATGTTTTGGATTTAGAATTTCATTATGATGTCGTTCCACAATGGTTCTTTCATTTATGCTGAAACTGTTGACTTCATAGGATACTGATCCCTATGCGATGTTGCACAATTCTTTCAAGTTATTTACATTTTCAGTATCATTCAGTCCTGCACATATTAAATATTTTGATAAGCAAGGCAAGGTAATGGACGTAATTGAGAAGGATGACAAAAGTTCAACAGGTTACTTAGTATGGACGCAACAAATGGATGAATACTTGCTCGACGTGTTGCTTGACCAGAAAAATAATGGTCATAAGCCTGATAGGAATTTCAGTCATGCAGCATATGATGTTGCTGTAAAAGCAATGAATGAATGTTTTCCCGTGAGGGTAAATAAAGACAAGGTAACGAATCGTCTAAAAACTCTTAAGAAAAAGATGGATATTGGTGTAGAAGTGTTTAGGCGCAGCAGCGGTTTTGGATAGAATGATATCACAAAGCAGATTGAAGCACAACCAGAAGTTTGGGCATAATTGATTAAGGTAAACTACATAAGGCTTTCTTTTGAAAACATGAATATATTTTAATGAAAACCTTTGGTGTTTTCTTATTTTATCTTTCTGTTTTTCATGGTTAGACTTATCTTGATGCAAAAAAGGTTTGAAACTCTTCAATGCCTTGCTTTACAATCCTGCGCAAAATATTTGAAAAAGATCGTGTAACCGAAGAAGCAGCTGAAAGTGCAAAAGAAAAGAACAGTCGGTGGGAAAAAGAAGGAAGAAGCATGAGGCTTAATGATATAGATGATATGGTAAAACAAGATGAGATTATACTTGAAAATGTGGACGGATCAGAAGGAGGTATTCGAAAATCAAATGTCTCGCATGTGCCAATTGCACTTGGGCCTTCATCAAAGAGTGGCAAGAAGAAAAACTCAAAGTCTGATGAGCTGAATCACAATATTGCAATGATTACAACATCAATAACAAAAATTACAGTTGCACTAGATAGAGCTACTATTGTGACTCAACAAGGCAGACGACAAATTTATTTGGGGCAAGAGGTTTATGCAGAATTAAATAAGATTGAGGGAGTTGACAGCAATTTTCTCTTTGCTACTTATGATTTTTTAATCTCTAACCAAACAGGTGTAGAAGGTTTTTTCGGATGTCCACCTGAGATGCGTGTTAGTTTGTGATGCCCCGAACCTAAGTTTTCGAGGTTATTATTACTTAGCGACTATTATGGTAAGGAAGACGAAATTAGACTGTTAGTAAAGACCTTACGAGCAGGTATAAATTTGATCTTTAGCGTTAATTATTGTGAGCAATATTATTTATTGCATCTAGCAACACGTTTTAGTAATATGATAAGCTATAAATGATGAAGTTTGTACAGTAGAAAAATTCATGGAAGTGAGTGGTTTGCAATTTATAACTGATGAAATTGTGCGGCTATAACATTATATGGTCTCGCATTAAATAATTATACATATTAAAGAGCAGAAAACAAAAAGAGAAACAACAATAGAATAAATAAAAATAATTGATAATACATAAAGGGAATATGAGAGAGGGTGTGAACAAAAAAAAGGAAAAGAGAAAAGAGAAGACGAGAGAGGAGATGAGAGATGAGAGATGACAGCCGGCCCTAGATCGGCGGCGCTACTCCCACCTCGAGACAGCCCCACTGTTGGCCATGGACTCCATCGCTGGCGATCAACTCCAGCCCCTTCACCGAGCGCCATCGCCAACGCCTCCGCGACAACCATGCCGCAACCATCCAGCCGCTGACATCGCCAAACCGCCGTGTAATCACTACTACCGGCGATACCTTCGGCCGCGGGAGACTAACCCCGACCGGCGTCTCCACCAACGCGCTGCCCAAGCACAGCCTGCTATGACAAGGACACCGAAAGCCAGCGGCACAGCGGTGCCACCGTTCCTCCACCATGTATTGGTTTCTGACCAAATCCACGGCACAGCCATGGGTATTTTTCGATTGACCAGTGAAGGCGACGCTGGAGTAACCAAAAGGCAACCATTAGCCTGCTATTGTCGTGGCTGAGCTTTAGTCATCGTTCGCTACCACAGATGCGAGGAGCTGCCATCATGCTTATTGCCTCTGTTGGTCAAACGTAGCTTCATCGCCATGAACAACCGTGGCACCTTATTCCCCGTCGCTCTTTTGATGATCACAGTTGTAAAACATAAGTTGGGGCTAATTTATTATTAATGGATTATGTGTTTGCTTGTGTTGTTGGTGATTGGGTGTAGTGGTGATCTTTTGGCGGTGGTGTTGGTAGTGATTGGAGGTTTTTGTGCACAGCTGTGGGTGTACGGCGTCTGTGTTGTCACGTGTGTGGGTATTATTATTGTCGGATGACTGTGTATATTAGGTTGTTTATAGTTGTGTTATTGGCAAAATGGTGATGGTCATGGCACTGCTTACCATAGCCGGAGTAGTGTCATGGCATTGTTTGCGGTGGCTGGGCTGGAGTAACTGTGGGGTGTATATGGCGGCGATCAATGGAATTTAGGACTGTGTTGATTGATGAGGCAATTTGGCGATTCAATTATTGATGGGTGTGGCTCTATGTTGGGTAATGACTGCGTTGTGTATGTCTTTATATGTGGTAAGGGTGTAGGTGTTGTGGGTGGATGGGTGTGAAGTGTGGTGGTGTATGTATGTTCAGTAGTGATATGGGGGTGTACGGCTGTGGGGATATTGTTGGGTGCTAGTGATTAAGTGGGCATGTGCATGGAGCACTTTCACGATGTACAGAGTGTGTGTGCACAGTATGTCGTGGAGATTGTAAGGTGGGAGAGTGTGAGTGCGTCCATGTTTGTAAGTTATGTGAGTGTGTACGGTGTGCAGTGGTGCACGTGTAAATGGCGTACTTATATACAGGGTGTGCCTGTATGTGTATGTATTGAGGGTATGGGTGTACATAAATAGCGATTGTGTGAGTTGTCGGCGGGTAATAAGTAGAATTATGGTTTGACAGGGAAAAGAAGGCGGAAATGTGAATGAGGTCTAGAAAATGTTTAAGGTTATGAAGAGGAGATGCATTATTTCTTTGAATACTTTGGGGGTCATCAAAACGGGTGAGTTGTGGGAATGTAAAGGTCGGACTTTGAATACGGTGTTCAAATGGTTGAGGAGAATTCTAAAAGGAATATTGTGTTGATCGACATTGCTTTCGAGTTACAAAACGGATGGGGATATGCAAAGGAAAGGAATGGCCGTACCAGTTCTTTTAGCTAAATGCAGCAGTGTGGTCGTTGCTCCAGAGATTGTGAGGTGGGAAACGCGTAGCATCAGGTAAGTGACCCTTTGATTCAATTAGTGTTTTTATATACAACGTATATGTTTATCTACTGTTTAAAATGTAGTGTTTTTCAGCATTGATCGTTTTAAGTACGTTTAACTGCTCTGGCTTAAATTACCAAAAAGGTTTTAATGTTTTATTCTCATCAAAGAAAAACTGGACCAGCATGTAAATGATGTTTTGCCTAGAAACTGAAATGGAACTCGGATTTGAAATGTATTGTATTGACGTTATTGTGAATATTGAACATGTTGATGATTATTGAAAGGATGTAAGGATGGTTGAGAATTAATTGATGAGTGATTTTGTTCACGATGAACCCAAAGGGGGTTTTTGGTTTACTCGATTGCTGTGCCCTATATCCATGGGGAAAAGTTGGATTTCGGGCCCTAACTAACGGGGCTTGTACGTTGATACACAGTACTATTGCTCGTGGTTCGCCCATGTGTCCACAAAATTTTATCCCGGATGGAGGAGGGATTTCGGGCCCTAGTCAGTGGGGCCTGTACGCTGACCGCAACATATCGTTTGAGCTAACGTTGGGAATGAACCGGTTATCATGACTCTTATGCTAATGATTTTATATTTCAGTTTTTGGTTTCATGTACTCTATTTGTTTTACCCGATGATTACCAACTTTATGATTTTAGATTTCTTAACGTTGCTATAATATAAAGTGAGTTATTTTCTGCATGTTGTAGTCCACCTAGTTGAATCATTGGTTACTTACTGAGCACGTGGAAGCTCATCCCTTACTTATCATTTCAGGTTGAAAGTAAGGTGATGGTGAGGAGCATAGGAGGAGAAAAGTTGGTGCGGAGTTTCGGAGACTGCATGAAATGAGTCGCTAAATATTAGATTTTCTGTTTAACTTTAGTTGTTGACAATCAGAGTTATGAAAAGTTTTAGTATAAGTGATGTATTCAAATTAAAATATGATAGTGTAATTAATGTTTTGGAGAAGTTTTAATTTTCGATGCAGCACATGTTGGTTTTAAGTGAGTAAGGCCTGGCAGAGCTCTCGGTTAGAGTCTATTGGGTTTGCGGCCGGTCACGTGCCTAGCTCACGCGCCTGCCCGTGAGTTCGAGTCGTGACATAGTTGGTGGCTTGGAAGATGAATAATCCTTCCAAATAAGAATGAAACTGTTGTTTAAAATTTCTAGTTCTTAAGTTCATTTAGGATGTTTGAATAAGGACATGGGTTAATTTCATGCCATCTACTATTTTTATGACAATTGCTTTAATTTTAGTATTGTTTTCGTATTAAGATTATTTTGGGTATTGAATTTATTGTTCATAATAGTTTTAAAAACATATTTCTATTTGACCTAAGACTATACTAAAAATTAATTGTAACGTTTGTTTCTTAAGTCTGAAGTCTTAAAAGGACATAATTGTCCAAATGACAATTCTCTTTCCAAACTTTAGCCCTTCCACTTTTTAATTTTCTTTTGAATTCTAATTCTAAAAGAATTTGGTTCCAAACAAACGCACGAGAGAGAGAGAGAGAGAGAGAGAGGATGATACAAATTTCTGTTTTACGAAAGCGGGGATGGTTTTGGCAAAATATCTCCCATGACGCATGCGCTGGCGTGGGTTAGGGTTTCTTTCTCCGTCTTACTCACATCTAGCTAAGCTGAACACTCCATGATAAAGACCCCCGTGTTTCTTTCTCCGTCTCACTCTCGCTCTCTTTGGAACATCTAGCTGAACACCCTGCTCCCTCCCAGATCAAAGAAAGACAATGGCAACGGTGGGGAGGATCAAGTTGGGCTCTCAAGGTCTGGATGTATCAGTTCAGGGACTGGGATGTATGGGAATGTCCTTCATGTACGGCCCTCCCAAGCCCGAATCCGACATGATCAACCTCATCCACCACGCCGTCAACACCGGCGTTACTTTCCTAGACACCTCCGACGTCTACGGGCCTCATACCAACGAAATCCTCATCGGAAAGGTACCCTTGAATGACTTTTGGGTCTTTGATTTGGTGATTGGAGGTGATGGACTTAATTGATTGCAGGCTCTGAAGGGAGGGTGGAGAGAGAAGGTGCAATTGGCGACAAAATTTGGGATCACTAAGGAGGATGGGAAGATGGCGATTCGTGGGGATCCGGCGTTTGTGCGTGCTGCCTGTATGGCAAGCTTGAATCGGCTCGACATCGATTGCATTGATCTCTATTATGCTCATCGTATTGACAATCGCGTGCCGATAGAAGTCACGGTATGTTTGTTTTCTCTTTGTCCTTTTCTCTGATAGTTTTTTTTTTCTTTTTTTTTTCATGTTTGTTGCGGTCATAAGGGCTTATGACTGGAGTTAAAAAATTCACCTACGGCCTTTATCTATCTCTCTGTTTGCAGGATACTCCATGTGTCATACGGTGTTAGGCTTTTACTTCACATATAGAAATCACATTTGGAAAGGGTGGACAATTGGAGTGTTTACCTTAAGGAATTGAGTTCAGA
The DNA here is from genome assembly GCA_033070095.1 of Escallonia herrerae. NCBI lineage: Eukaryota > Viridiplantae > Streptophyta > Magnoliopsida > Escalloniales > Escalloniaceae > Escallonia > Escallonia herrerae. The sequence continues at coordinate 303,822 of JAVXUP010000465.1, forward strand.
GGCGAGATAGTATGTTAAGGAAGAATAGAAGGATAAAAACTGGAGGGTAATAAACAGAACATACGGTGCAGAGGAGTGTTTAATGGCCATGTACGATGTTGGCAACAGAACAGTGAAGGGGTATAATTGCCTACCACCCATTATCAAGTTGATGTCCAACTTTAGAAAAAAAAGGGGACATGGATGATAACACGAATGTATACTGCAACAGAACAGTGAAGGGGTAAAATTGCCTAACCAATTATCAAGTTGATCTCCAACTTAAAAAAAAAAGGGGACATGGATGATAACACGCATGTATACTGCAACACGCGTTGATTATTTAAGAGTTTGGTCATCTGTATATTTTGCTCAAATCATCATATTTATACACACATATATAGTTAGCAGTTAAATTTTACAATGTACTGATACAATTACCGGGGCATAGCTATTTTTTTTTTGTTAGAAAACACTAACAATAATATGGGGTTTCCTAGAATTTGGAAATTTAGTAAACCTGTGGGTTTTAGTCTGGAAGACATTTAAGTTGGTGGCTAAAGATGTAAATGTAATCCAGAATCTAGACAGGAAGTTCTTAGTTCAAAGAGCTGTTATGGTTTTTGGGATGAATTAATTTTGAGGTGGGGACTTGTTTGGCGCTGGGCTTTGGGCTGTAATAAGTCATGGGTTGGGATATTGGTTTATGTGTGGTCTGGGCCTTTTGGTAACTTTTCTGGGGTTTTGGGCTTACCTCTCTGCAGTACACGGGGAGCACTAGTTGCTTTTGGTGCTTGTCCTCCCACCAGAGAGCTTAATGAGTTAGACCCATTCTCAGTTTCATTCACCAATTCTTTGTCTGGCATAATATTAAATGATTTAAATCTAGACCCAATGTTTCTAAGTTGTTTTCTATACCGAGTCTTTGGTTTGGCCACATGCAGTCGGTTTCTTCTATTCTTCTGGCCCACGATCATCTACAGTCCATAGTTGCATCCACCACGTCTGAGTTGTCCATCAGTTGACTCATTTGGTTGAGCTGGTCCTTTCTGTTCCTGTCCATTTTTTGTGAGTGGCTGTTCAAAGGTTGTACACTCCTCATTCCGGTGGCCATATTTGTCACACCCAAAGCATATGATATTAAATCCTTCATCTTCCACTCTGTACCATTTCTTCTGCAGCTGGACTTTTGGGATTAGTTGTTGCTCTAGACCAATATCAACCCAGATCCTTGCATTGTTTTCCCCCTTGACCGCTCCGCCGTGAATTAATCCACTCTTAGGGGTTTCTGGGTGGGGCTCCCAGTTCTGGTTAACACATCCACATCAATCTATTCCATAGAAAACTCTGATATCCTGATCCAAACTGTTTTCCCCCGTGTTGTCTACTCTGTTGTTTAAAAGTCTACTTTCCACTTCTGGGTAGATAAGAAGTGGTCCACAATAATCCAAGGATTGTCCACCAGAACATGGTCCTTGTCTTCCTGTTTAGAGAGTTTTGAGATTAAAAAATCTTCCCCTAAACTAACCAGTTTAAGATCCCCTTGTATTTGCCATTTTTAGCGAAGCCTATATTGCAAAGAACCCAGCAACAAAAACTTACTAATTAGTTTGATAGTTAGACCCTTCTCACATGGCTTGCACGGAAGCCTCCAATGTTGTTATTGGGGCCATAGAGTATCCCAGTCTCATTAACTTAGATCCTTTATTTGCACTGCCAAATCGTTTTAATCATGATTCTCCTCATCTAGTGAGTCGCTTTCAACTGTAGAATTGTTTTGCAATAACTCATTTATTCATGTAAGACATATGCGGTGGGATGCGGTACCTTTCGCTGGAGATGTAGCGGACTTTGGTTATCCATTTCAGTCATGGAAGAGTGGCTTTCAAGTTCACTGAATTTTCAAATTTTCTTGACACTACAGAAGTTCCAAGCAGCTGTATCATCCCGTGGGTCGACCAGATCCATTCCATAGGCGGCCAATTTGAACGACGGCTTTGATGCATTCTCTGCACTGGTGAGAGAGACGCACAAACCGTAGAGAGGGAGAAAGTCTTAGAGAGAGTTTTTGAAGGTGGGAAGGCTCTTATGAAAGATTTTATGGGCACAATTTGGTGGACATGGGCTTCTTGGTCCTAAGCTCACATTGACGAATATGAGGCATAAAAAGGCTCTAATTGAGGAACGTATTAACAAGGCGTTCTGTAGCTCGGAATAATGACGAAGTTTCTTGGAGGCTTTATCGAACACCTGCCACATTCAATCCTACAACTGTCTAGTTCTAAAGTTCTAATTGACTAGGAGCTAGTGTCAAAAGCCTTGGTGAACTGTGGCTGTAACTGTAATCATTCTAGGATAGCGAAGTTCCTTATTGGGTAAGTTCTGACGCGCATGAAAGGCGTAAAGGTTTGGGCACTGTCTTGAAGAGATGCTCGTGAAAATTGACATGTCTGTGATGATGCTTACTACCAGTTGGGCAAAAGGACCTTATGAAGCTTCATTATTCCCTGGGTTGGCTTTCTCAAGTAGACAGTTTATGTGGGGCCTAGGCCTCCTAAAGGTAAAGGCATGCATAGGTTCCCTGCGCATCAGATGACGCCCGCCAGTCGAGTGCAAAGGTAGAAGAGATCTTGACTGCAAAACACCTGTTGAGCTGAAGGACAAAAGTCAGCCGTAGTGATTTGACAGTGCTGAGTGGAAGGGCCGTCCGTTAGCGGATAAATGCTACTCTAGGGATAACACGCTGATCTTCCCAAAGAGCTCATATCGACGTGGAGTTGTAGTATGTTCAAAGGGCTGACTGTTTGCCATCAAAGTGGTACTTGATTGGGTTTAGAACATTGTGAGACTGCTCGGTCCATATAACGCCCCTTCCGAGCTATGTTACATGGACTCTTAAAAACGCTTGAAGTAACCGCGTCGGACACTCGACACTTGGGGCGGACATGGGTATGAGATTTGTATCCAACACATCTCATTGGATATGCCATTAGTCCCAGTGTCTTATGTTTTGAAAATTAGACAAATTTGACTCTTCGACACGTTTCCGACCTATACACTCGTACCGAGTCCATATAACATAGCTTTAGAGGACCTGATACAGAACAAACTTTAATAAGGGTGATTTAAAGCTGCCATGTAATCAAGTACGGTGGTCTAAGAGCTTAGGCTTATAGGTTTTGTAATTAAGAAGCTAGTGTTTTGAAGCTATGGTCGGGATTTATGGGCTGTTTAGGTATTTTGAAATACAGTGCTCGTAAACGGTACTGTGAACAGTTTTTGGTTTTATTAAATTGATAGAATTTAGCGAACCTTAGAATCTCACTATGGCACTCAACGAGTCTCCCCTAGAAGAGAGTCAACATGGTCTCGCCACTGAAAGATAGCAAAAGCTATAGAAAATTCTGCTACTTGTCGGAATAGCTCTCGGAATGCTTGCATTTATAGAAACAAAATAGATCTTTCCTACTAAGTATGTGTGCTTTGACTTGGGGGAATGGGGAATGTAAGAAAAGGATACATGTAGCTTTAGTAGAGGGCCTTTTAACACGTTCCAAAATTTCTTGTAGAACATTTGTTGAATGTCATCTGGCCCTTGGGGTTTTCTCAAAGACTGCATTTAAAACATTGCTTATGTCAATTCTTCTTTAGTATTTTGACGGGTTTGCTTGTGATTCTCTTCTCTTGTCGTTTTCCTATAAGGTTCTTGGAAATGCTTACTTTCCATTTCCCTAAAAATGATATGATACCATTCCCCCTTTTGATTATTCAATGCAGTGACAATATTCTTTCTTCTTGTTAGTGCTGACATATGGTAGCTAGGGAGCAAAGCACCTCTGGCGGTCGAGATATAATGTCCGACATATACTGACACCAGGACACCTAGCAAACACTTTCGGACACATGTTGGACTCCTCTCGGTGGTGTGTATTTTGTCTTAATGTTTAGTTATTGGTCACCAAGTCGGACACCTTACGTAGAAGTGTCAGACATTCTGCATAAGGTATCCAACACTTATGGGCAGGATTTCAAAGTTTTGAACTTAGTTTGAGGTCATAATGGACTGTTAGGGAAGGTTGGGGTTGTATTTTAAATTGAAAGAATGGGGCAAACCCCAATGGTAGACTGTATTCATTTTGACTTTTGCCTGACTGAGAGGGGGAAAGGGCTCTTCGACGAGAGCAATCTAGCATAGAGGACAAATCTCTCAATTGGTTAGTGCGTGCAATGAAAAGGTTGATAATTGAGGTCGTGAAGACAATAAACGTGATAAGGTAATTGATGTTCGAATCTTGGTGGATGGAAGATGACAAAGCCTTTTATGTCTTCCTTTTGACAGGTTTATACAAGTTTCAAGCACATTCCTTCGTGAAAAAGCAAAACACCAACTAATAAACCACAATTTAAAGTCATACTTGAAAGCAAGTCAGTATACATAATAAGTTGCATGTATATACGTGTCTATGTATGTGTGTGTAGACGTACGTATGTGTAGTATATAAGAGTGTGTGTATGTATATGTATTTGTATATCTATATATGGGGGCCTGGTCAACACCTAACACTGGGAAAGTGCTTAACATGTGTGTGTGTGTGTGTGTGTGTGTGGACCTAATCCACACCTAACGCTGGGAAAGTTGTTATTTTCCCGGTACTGATTTGAGACGTCCATAGTTCCTTTTTCACTTAGCGTAACTACCGCTCTTTTAGGCGGCTAGCGAACCTAGCACTCTTGAACTTGTCTTTCCACATTACACCACCTGCATCTTTAAAGTCCCCTAATCCTGTCTATCCACCCCCTTTAGAGGTGGTTAACCGTCACTCTTCGACGCGGTAAGACGAGCATAAGGGATTCTAGGTCCCACAAGCTCCCTTTTTTACTCATTTGCTTTTCACTTTCCCTTTCCTCATCCTTCCACCCCTGTCTCATTTCCCAATTAGTCACTACAATTCATCACTTCCATCACCATTATCTTCTAAAATTCTATCATCAATTCATCATCACCGTCTTTGAATCTCTAGTCATAATCACAAGTTCATTGAAACCCTATCTTTACTATGCTCTTCAAAGCCCTTGCAATTTCAAGTTCTTTAAAGCCCTAGACACAATTCAAGTTTTTCAAAAGCCTAGTCACATTTAGAGCAATTAGCTTGAAGGAGAGAATCATAGCAACAACACAACATAGTAGGTTATTTCTCTCATTTCACATCTTAATTTTTACTTGCATTTCACTCGTTGATCGTTTATAATACTTATTCACTTTAGATTTCCATATAAAACATGGATGCATTTGGAGTAAATAAGTACTGTGAAGATTCTGATCCACCATACAAGGTCAAGTTTTTCAAACACCGGAAGAAGTTAAAGAATACAATAGACTGTATTGAAAGAAGGTCGGTTGTGGTATTCGAATTAGGATGAAAAGAAAACATGTCAATACGGACCAAATTTTTTCCTGATATATGAGTCATAGAGGAGCACTAGATGCACCTCCAGTTGTTCGAATTAGTGATGATAGGCAATAGAGAGAAAAAGAGGGACACCTTCTGGATATCAGTATAAGGCCAAACTGTTTGTTGTCCACAAAAAGAACGAAAATCATTGGGTTGTGACGGGAGTTGATTTGAGCTATATTCGTCGATTGATGACGCCTAAAAAGTTTGGTCAAATTTATTTAAATAGACGAATAAGCTCGGCACACAAACAATTGATGCTGGCAATGGATAAAGTTAAGATGCCGTCTTGTAGGATGGTGAGTTTACTTTTTTAAGTTAAGCCGGGGAGTTAAAGACATTCATTTTCACTAACACAGCTTCGAAATGAACTTTGGCTCAAACGAGAGAGGGTTTCAGAGCCAGTGATCCCTGAGCTACGCTTGATTTCTGTAAGCGTCTGCAAAGTGAGATTTCGGAGATTTTCTATAGCATCCAACTAGATGATGAGAACTAGATTAGTATGATATTTTTGGTGGGGATGCTCATTCGAGGTTGCTTACTAAAACTTTGGCTGTGTTGTGACGTTTGATTTCACATACTGCACAAACAAGTACTCTATGCCTTTTGCTCCATTTACCGAAGTGAATCACCACTACAAATCAATCTTGTTTGGCTCTCTCTACTTAGAGATGAGGAGAAGTCATTTACGTGGTTATTTCTGAACTTGGCTTATGAACAGCATTCTACCGAAAGCCATCATCACTAACCAAGATTCGGCAATGAAAGAAGGGATCACGATAGTCTTGCCAATTACTCACCATGGCTTGTGTACATGGCACATTAGCAACAAGTATCCGTCCCGACTACACAATGTTTATGCAAACCATCCGACACTCAAGACTGACTTCAATACTTGTGTTACGTGTTTTGAGGAGAATTGGGCGAGGTTGATGGATGACTACTTCTTGCACGATCATGAATAGTTGAAGGATTGTATGAATTCAAGACACAACGGTTGGGGCTTACACAAAAAAGCTTTTAATAGTTAGAATGATTACGACATTGAGTAGCAAAGGTATGAATTCCTTCTATGATGGGTACGTAGGTAACACCTCAAGCATAATTGAAACTGTAGTCGAAGTGAAAAAAGCACGTGACAAACAATTTTTTCCAGAAAGAGAAGTGGATTCTACCGTTGCTTATAAAAAATGATGCATTGTAGTTTTTTCACCTTTAGAAGTGTATGCGGTTAAAGTATACACAGAGAAAATGTTTAGACAATTTCAAGAGGTGTTCCAAAAGTCAAATCAGTATAGTATAAAAAGAACTATTTTGAATATTGTAATCGGGCCTAAAAGTGTATGCTTTGACAAATGTGCCAAATATTGCCAATCTGTCTTCTTCTTCGACTCCAAAAAACTGAAAACATTCCGCTGTATCGCGTTTTTTGGATATCAGCTTTATTAATTGCGACTATTTAATGTTTAAGCGTAATGGTATACTTTATAGACACGAGCTAAAACTTTTTTACTCGTAAGAATTCTCTTGAAATTAGGAAGGACTACCTAGATCGGTGGACTTAGGAAGCTAACAAAATCATGTTTATATTCCTTACGTGGCTCATGTCAGAGTAAATTTTGAGCAGTCTGAGATACTGTGATATAATCACCTTTTAACATTATGAATGGTCTATCTTTAGACATTGCTTCAACAATGGAGGGGTACAATTATCTAGTTGATGTTGCCGCAAGGGAGTAGGAGACTCCCTTCTCTTATTTAAACAAATCAGATGCCGATGCCCTATTGGCATGTATATCATGCTTTAACATTCCCCCTGACGTGCAAGACTCCAATTGCACATGGAAAGACAATTCAATGAGATATAGATCAAGGTGTACCACCACCAAGTGCACAAATAAACAGAATGCAAACTGCATGCTATAAAAAGGGACCAAATATGCAAGCAGGAGGTATCGAATCCAAAACCTTGCCAAACCAAAGCTCTGCTACGATGTTAAGTAACCATCTGCTTTAAAAGCTTAAGCTACTAGAGGATAGTCCCAACAATTTATATCATGCTTAAACCCTAAGGTTTTTTTGGTAATTGACCCTGGCAGTTGCACTAATGTTGTCAATGAAGAAGCCATGAAGAAATTGGTTTTGAATGTTGAGCCTTAATCTGAACCTTATGAAGAAATTGGTTTTGAATGTTGAACCTTAATCTGAACCTTACTTTTTGGCATTGGTTACTAATATGAAGTTGAAGGTTGATCTATGATGTCAATTCACTTGTGCCATTGGTTCCTTTATGGAAGTTGTTATTTTGATGTTTAGCTACATCAATGTTGTCATTTTCTTTTGCATCGTAGCTGGGTTTTGGTTCGTTTATTAATGCCTCCAAAGGTACACCTCACGTGTGCTACTGACTTGCAAGAAAAAATAATTATTGCTTCAGCCGGTTCCTCCTTCTGACGGTATTCTTAGCCATGCTTCTAATTCGTCGGAGTTTTGAGTTTTTATCAGTTAGAGGAGAATGATGCAACACGAAAGGCATGGTACCTGAGTTGATTTGTTTTTCTTTCCATCCAAGTTTTCTTAGGGGTTTGTGTTCTATGAATTAGGATGTAAGGTTCGTTTCTTAAGCATATTTGGATTACTGAAATTGGAATTAAAGCCTTGGGCTTGAATATCTAGTTCCTCTCCTTGACGTAACCTTTTCCTCCTTCCAAATTCTCCCTTTTCTTTTGTCTGTCTCGAATCAGGTTCCCTCTTTAATTCTCTTTTCAACAAACATAGAGAAGTATGTATGTTTCTAAGATTTTTGTTCACCTCTTCTATTGCTTGAAAGGGTCACTGACTTCTCTGATGTTCAACTAGATGCACTCATTGTTGGGATTTGGATTGTTTCTTACCGGTAATTGTATGGTGCTTTTTCTTCTTGACATTAAATTTAGGTGGGCATTTGGAGTATAGGTCCGTTAATGCCATTAGAATTGCATTGAGAGGTTTGGTATTCCCAGTGATTGGTGTCACTTCCACTGAAGAGAATCCATATCCTTTAGCTGAGAGAATCTGTTTGAGGCTGGAATCCCGTTCTTGGGAGGAGATCGCAGTGTCGGATATGTTTACAAGGTGGTAAGTACTTGAGTTGAAGTGGTGACCTAAGTCACAGAAGCATTTATAGCAGGATTGGTATCAGGAATCGGTTTCTTAGCAACCCCTTCTTGCCTTTTTTGGTTTTTTCTGTGCAGTATCCTCCTTATGACCAAAGACTTTGCAGTATAGACCCTTGTAGGGTTCCATTCTATTCAACTTTTATCCATTAAACTTATTATTAATTAGGACCTTTGAGTGGAACAATGTCTGCCAGACCTTTTTGCATCGATTCCAACACACTGTAGCGTATTTTTAGCCTTTAGTGGAAGTTATACTGTCCTGAGAAACGGTTTACCAACTGAACTTGTGATTCTACTCAACATAGGGGGAACCAAAATTGAAGAGGTAGCTCTGGTAGTCTTAGTCAGATAGGAACGGCACTGAAGCCCTCCTCTCCCAAGGAGACATCTGGTGACCAGAGCTTAGTAATCAGAGACTTGTTATCGAAAGACCAGGTTCCCATCTCTGTTATCTTCTCAACTGTCTCATGGTCCTCAAGGACTACAACGTAAACATTAGATTTTAGAAGGCTAAGGGTGAAGTTGCCAGACCTTTTCCAATGACGTTGAAGAATCCCTTCATGGTTTGGAAAGGAGGTCTCCGACCGAGCACATAGGAAACACTGGAGTTTTACTGGTTTTTCCAGTTCTGGTTTGACATCCATTAGGGAGTATTCCACGCCTTTATGTCCGTTGATCGTTTAATGGATTATCAAGTCAAGCGGTAGCTCCTGCGGCTTTTTCACAGTTTGCTGCCAGTGCAGATGCATATTACTTGTTTAGTTGCACTTACATCTGAGGAGAACCAGAAGAAGATGAGTTCCTTTTCATTTTCTATGAAAATAGATGTTTGTAAGGTCTGTCTCATTGATTTGGAAGAGGCCCCACTCACACGTTGAGTAATAGTTGCGTGTAACTGGACAGGAGAACTACCCTCATCTTCACGTGGTGTTTGTAAATGTTGAGGAAAAGGTGCATACAGATGCATGCGGTGGCAAGTTATTAGAACTGGTTGGTGACAGGTGGTCGTGAGACTCAGTGCCATGAGATGTCGATATTTGGAGGTTCTAAGGTCCGAATATTCCCTTTGAGAACCTTCATGGCCAAGTGTGTATGAGTGTTGACTTGTATTTCAATTCCGGCTTAAGAGGACAATTTCGGTGTTTGGAGCTGTGGCCGGTGTTGCTAGAGTTTGTGCTCAAAGTCACTGCCTGAGAAGTCAAAACTGAAGCCGGACAAGACAAAATCGTAGTCAGAGATAGGAGTTCAGGCCGGAAGTGGTTGCATCGAGCTTCTCTTAGCCGCTTGGAACCCTAACATCAGACACGGTAGTGCCATGAGTGTTACTCCACTGTTTTCCAACAGAATCTTTCAAACGGATCTCCCGGAGGGTGACAGGGCCTATCGGACGTACGAACTATGGTTGGTTGCATAGACGGATGAGAAGTAGCTTGAATTAATACATTGGAAGATTATGGGAGAGGTGACCGGAAATCGCCATCAGTTGAGAGCTCCAAATGCTGAATATGAATCTTATTTTGTTATGTCAGTTATAGCAATCCTGTTCTCTTAGCCCCGAAGCATGCAGTAATAGTTGCCTGGGCATTGCTTCCATTAAGCAAAGCGTGGTTATATGGCTACCATATGTTGAGACGACCTTTTGCTTTGTTCTTATTCAAAGATGTCAAGAAATTATTGTTTCCGTCAGTTGAATGATTAGGTGGCCTGGTGCATGATGGATGTTAAGGGCCATATCTGTCAAGGCTTCAATATATTATAGTTTTCCTGATAAAGTATGGTTTTACAGCAAATGATTATGAGCACCGTGTATTATTACTTTATCTTTGTTTGTGGATGATGTGTCTCTTGCTTGTAGCTTCTTTAAGTGTAAACCTTCTTTTGCAAGATGGGAGAACTCAAAAAGCTTGTTGAAGAGGGTAAGATAAAATATGTAGGTCTGTCAGAGGCCTCGGCGTCAACAATCAGAAGAGCACACGCTGTTCATCCAGTGACAGCTGTGCAAATGGAGTGGTCATTGTGGTCGAGAGATCTGGAGGAAGATATTGTTCCTACTTGCAGGTGTGTCATCTTTTTTGCTAATGAATCTGTTTAGAGTTTACTGGGATATTTATGGTTCTGATTTCTTTCCTCTCGTTCCTACTCAGAGAACTAGGCATTGGGATTGTACCTTATAGTCCTCTCGGACGGGGATTCTTGTCGTCAGGTCCGAACTTGGTTGAGAACTTGTCAAAAGACGACTCTCGAAAGGTTTGTTCTTATAACACGTTTCCTTGTTTTCTTTAAAACTCCTATAGTGGTATTTGTTAAGGATGATATAAATTGCTGGATCATTTGCAATCTCTCGATTGCACGTGTGGAGACAGATCAATAAAAATCAATTCAAGGTGCATCACCACCATGTGCACAAATAAACATGGTGCAAATTACACTAGTACTAACAAGGGATCAATCTACAAGCAGGACGATTCGAACCCAAGATCTTGCAACACTAGAGCTCTGTTGCCATGTTAAGTTACCATCTATTCGAAAAGATTAGGCTTTTAGAGAATGGGCCCAACAATGTATATCATCCTTACGCATAATTTGCTTGTCACATGTCTATTGTCTTCCTCCACTACATAAAGCTATAGAGAACTTATGACTCTATGCGCTATGCATTATTGTTAGGGCTAAAATAAAACATCCCTCAAATTAAATCTTCAGATTAAAGAAGCCTAGACTATTGTCTATCAAAAAAGTCTAGAAATTGTGTGCACTCCATATGCACGCGCTAAACCTATATTTTTCCTCTCAACATCACATAATCTGTAACACTCGTCCAACTGTACGATACAACCTTATGATAATATCAATATTTGGAAAGAAAGCATAGAAATGACCAAGATCCACCACCAGTGAATCATAGCACACCGGGTGAAGTCAATCACTTGGACTCTTGAAGCTTGTTTTATAGGATCATGTTCAGCTTGCAATCTGGTTTCAAGGTAGCCATCCATTTCATGTGATGGTATATCTCCTTGACCTGAGGAAGCAATCTTAAGTCATGGCGAGGAGTTTACTGTCGACCAAATAACCCTTCGTTCATATTCACAATACTAACCATCCATCTAATAATGTTTTGCATCGCATTGCATCAGAGCAGAGAGTCATGAACTTAGTTGCACAAAGGGGGGCGGGGAAGCGTAAGCACCAAGAAGAATCTGAGGTTGGGAGCGACTTGAATAAATAAATGCGTAAAGAGTATTATCATTTGTTTAGCATAGTTTACATAGATAGTAACAACAGACAAGGAGACTTTGAGGACTTGAAGGAAGGGAGAAACAAGGAATTCAGTTGAAAAGAGCTTGATTTTCATGTATTCTATCACTTGTTCCATGCATCTCTATCCATCTAGCGGGATCGAGTTCCCATCTTAGCTTGGGACGAGATCCCATGGAGCTTCTAACTCGGGATATCAAAAGCGAGTTTCCGAGAGAGAAACGTCACCATATTATGAGTTTCTTGCAACTAAGGTCATGAAGGCTTTCTCTCTCTTTTTTTTTAAATTGTAAATTTTTCTGCCTCAATGTTATCTTAAGAATCTGAGTCCCGAAGGCTTTTTATTTTCGGTTTGTCTGCGTTAAGGTTATCTTATCCAAACATGCCAAATTTGGGCTTATGTAAAGTAAAAACTAATTATTGATTTTTTATGGTTCTTTTTAGATAGATAGATCTCTCTTTTCTTTTTCATAATTATTTTTCGGAACCGTTTGGTACTGTTCCCATCATTACTATGTTACTTGACACCCTTAAATATCTCTATGCACCTGTGGCCTGTGTCTTGTTTTAAAAGTTTTGCAATAGTTTGGCCTATGCGCAATTATTGATTGAGAAAGTGTCTTAGGCTGTTCGCGCTATGGTGTTGTCACATAAGAGATCATTCTTCCTATTTTAAACTTTGTGCTTCCAAATTCAGAAATTAATTTTGGTGGCCGTTCTTTAATTACTCGATTCTTTTAAATGAAGAAGATCAATGTTTGTGGCAGTTCTTGGAGTGATGTAAACTGAACATGCAAGTCTAAATGTGTTAAATAATTTTCTGGGTAAAACAATGCTGAAACTCAGAAAATGTCTTGTATTTGTGCTCGAGCTTGAGTACGTGTCTGGTGATTGAATTACAAGCCAGTATTCAGTTACCGCCTAGCAGATTAGACGGGTTCATATAATACTTTTTGGTTATCCCTCTTAGCTTGGCCACAAACGCTGCCGTGCCAAAACCACTATATAAGAGCACCATGCTGTGGTTTAGGGGCTTGGTTGAAATAATATACCCCGAGCATATTGTTTCACCATGCAAAAAATATGCTCGTCAAAAAGGAAAAGAAATGCATTTATATACATTGTTCCTAAAAAGTTGAAGCATGTGTTGTTCAAATATCTCTGTAATGTGGTTATGCAATTTATATATAAGTTTAAAGCTACCTATTCGTCTTTTTACAGAATATGCCTAGGTTCCAACCTGAGAATGTTGAGCACAATAAAAGGATGTTTCAGCGGGTTACTGAAATGGCGGAAAAGAAGGGATGCACTACAGCGCAGCTGGCACTGGCATGGGTTCATCACCAAGGAAACGACGTGTGTCCCATACCTGGTACTACAAAATATGAGAACTTCAACCAGAACGTTGGAGCACTGTCGGTGAAACTAACACCTGATGAGATGGCCGAACTCGAATCCTTTGCCTCGGCGGATCAAGTTAAGGGTGAAAGACATGTTTCCATGTCTACTACTTGGTTATATGCAAATACCCCGCCCTTGTCTTCATGGAAAGCCGACTGAAGACGTGTCAACTTGTTGACATCCGTTCGTTCTTCACTAAGTTGTGCCCTGGCAAGTGATTGAATAACTTGGTAACCGTGTCAACTGCTCTTGGTACCATGCTTGGCAAAACTAGCTGTTTGTAGTGTTCTTGCCATTGTTAGCGATCGCAATGGTAAAATTTCTGCACTTGGTGTCTTTGAATAAATTACTAGGGTTTGGGCACAGGCAATGCCTGTGCAGATGCAAATTATAACGTTGCTTGATGGGAATTTACGAAAAAAATCACGAAAGATAAAAGGTGGACTACGGAAAACTATATAGCAGAGATGGTAAGAAAAAATTTAGGAGAGAAGAGTTTTAGGTAGGTAGGTAGGTAGGTAGGTAGGTACAAATGGATGGGGAGAGAGGGGGGGGCAATGGGGGCTGGAAAGTGGGAGAGAATTAGGAGGTATGTTTAGAATTTAAATTTCTTTAATGGCAGTTGTTGATCTGTTTAGGGAGAGGTAGAATGGGTATGTTTAGAACAAAAGTTCATCTTTGCTAAATCTGTTAATTTGTCACTCATTTAGAGATGCCACATTTGGGGTCATTGTGACGTCAACATCCGACCTTTCAAGATATATATACACGCGTATATAAGGCTTCTTATGGGTTTGTTATGACATCATGTTCAAGTAATGCTCGAGTGCGTGGTGTATTTCAGGCGATGGCATGGCATTGATCAAGCAAAGCTTTTATACTTGTTGTACTGGGGAGCCGTTGATTACGATACTTGAAAAGAAAAAAAAAGTAGTTTTGTTGCTCTTTTGGTTTTTGGTTGAATGAGAGGATCCCTGCGATGGTGTGAACTTTAACCCAACCAATGTTTCTGAATTAGAGAGGGACGAAATATAAATTTGAAAATTGTCTGCAAGCAAGAACGTCAATCCGCGGGGGACAGAGCGTGCGTGCGTATCCCCGTCGAGAAAATCAATCTCACTTTCGTAGAGAACATCTCCGGAAGAGTTGCGAAGGAAAGAACTACCAACCAATGGAATGGAATGGAGAGGCAAGGCAAGGCAAGGCAGTTCCAATGAGAACTAAAAATATTACCCCGTTGTGTTTTTTCCAAGTACAAACCTTCCCCTTTTTATTCCTTTGCCTAAGCAATTCTATGCAAGACCATCATCATCCCAATTCCTTAACCGGAAGCAAGCCCACACAAATTTACATAAATAGAAGAAGGAAGGCTACAGCTATATATAAATACACTGCTCATACAAACTTCCAAAGCTTGATTATAATATTCGACCCCACCCCTCGAATATTCATCTCATCCACCCTAATTTATGAGAGACATCAAGGCTTTTACCAACCTTTTGCAGTTATGCACAAGAACAACCAAATTCCCCAAAATTATGTCCAAACTCACCCAAATTACATACCGCGAATTGCCGCAAGCTATTAGTGACGAGGAGAAGGGGGCTAAAACTCCAGAAATTAAAAAATGCGGAATCAGAAGATTCCCTTAATACACACACCAGCTTCATTTTTCTTCATGCATTACATTCAACTGACATTTGCACTTGCGCCTCTTGCATATTTCCTTGCGCTGATTGATGCTCTGAGTCATGAGACCCTAACAACCTTCCTTCCTTCCTTCCACTAATGATGTACTATGCACGTCTAACTTGACCATTCCCAAAATTTACCATTGCTGGTGGTGGCTCCCTGAACATTTGTGTAGCATGCTGCAGGCTCACCTCTTGTGTAGCATGTGGCAGTGACAAACGGGAACACCCCCCACAATTATTGAAAGGAGAAGATTTACCTCCCACCAGAGAGATTGGATTTGTGATAAGTGTTGCCAGAAACCAACCTTACATCTTGAGCTTCTTATAGAATGGCTCCAGGCACCAGCATAATTAAAGAAAGAAACTTAAAAGTGCAGCTATAAGAGTTACTTGAAAAGGGTTTCATCCAAACTAATGTATCCCCCACGGGGCTGCTTGTGCTTTTTGTAAATTAAGAAGGCTGGGTTCTTGAGACATTGCATTGATTACAGACAGTACGTTAAATCAAGTTATAACGAAAAATAAGTACCCATTCCCGCATATTGAAGAGTTGTTTGATCAATTGCAAAGGGCAATAATACTTTCCAAACTTGACTTGAGACCAGGGTATCATTAACTGAAACTCCGAGAAGAAGATATTCCTAAGACAACCCTCAGAACAAGATATGGCCGATATGAGTTTCTTGTAATGCTGTTTAAGGCTAACGATGCACCGGATGCCTTTATCGATTTGATGAACCACATCTTTAAACCGAACTTAGACATCGATGACTTTCTTATATTAAAAGGTAGGGAAGATCATGCGCATCACCTCATTATTGTACTCAAGTGTTGCGTGAAAAGAAACTCTTTGTCAAGTTTAGCAAAGGTGGATTTTGGTTGGAACATGTGTCATTCTTAGGGCATGTGATTTCGGGAATTGTTGTGGACCATTCAAACGTATGAGCAGTGCTAAGCTGGAAAAGATTAATTACTATATTCGAGGTTCGTAGTTGCCTTGGTTTAGCGAGCAACTATCGTTGGTTTGTGGAAAGATTTTCTAGAGTTGAAGTCCATTATCAAATCCAACTCAAAAGAAAGTAATCTTTGTTCGGAATAACAAATGTGAATCAAGTTCTCAAGAATTCAAGCAAAGATTAATGTCAGCACTTACCTTGATGTTACCAAATCTTAGTGGTAATTTTATCGCATATAATGATACTTCGAAGAAAGGATTTGACTATGTTCTCATAGCACATGCACGTAGGAAGCTGAAACCATACGAGGAGAACTATCCTACACGTGACATGGACTTAGCTGCAATTGTGTTTGCTTTGCACAAGTAGAAATATTACCTTTTTGGAGCAAAGTTTGAGGTATTCACTAATCATAAAACTTTATGATAGTTGTTTTCATAAAAGGAGTTGAACATGAGAAAACGAAGATGGGTAGAGTTGTTCAATGATTCTAACTGTACAATACAATATCACCCGGCCAAAGCTAATGCCCCGGTTGATGCCCTAAGTAGAAAAGCTATATTGCTGCATGTTTAATGATCAGAAAATGAAAAATCCTAGGTAATGTTTGTATCTCGAGTCCATGTGAACTTCAACGTAGAATCATTTTTCCTAACATTCAAGTGCACAAAGGAGGATACAGAGCTCCTAGAAATCAAAAATAGTTTGGATCAAGGATTGGATAAAACTACACGATACGAGGAGATGACTGGTTGAGATTCAGAATTCATGTTTGTGTACGTATAATAATACAGATCTAAAAAGGGAAATCATAGGAGTAGCACATCACAATAAGTATATTAATGATGAACACGCCAATACCTTGTATTCAATTTTATGCTAAACAAGCAACATCGTTTATGCAAATAGTCTATATTGACGAACATGCTAATGATTTATGCCCAACAAATAAAAAGTGACTTGGTCTAAAACATAATAATATTAGAAGCATCAACTGTAGTCTACATCTTATGTAGATTGCATTCAGTAAGTCCGAACTCTAGTTTTAGTCTAACTCAAATGTAACTCCAATTTCACCAACAAATTACATACCAAGAACTACTAACAGTACATACTTCCTATTCAACTTTAATGAGTTATAGGTGACTCCAACTTTGACCTATTTCAACACCTATAACAACCATATACGATTTCCAAAGAATAAAATGTACAACGACTTGAATCTAGCTATTGGTGGAATAACATGAAGAGTGGGATGACTGAATTCGTTTTATATGTTTGACAGGTCAATAAGTTAAAGTGGAACACCAAATACTGGGAGGACTTCTATAGAGACATTTTACATACAAGTAGAACTTGACAGGTTTGCCAAGAATTACACGTGGACATAACTCTATATGCGTTAAAGTGGATTAACTTATTAAATCAGCTCACTTCGTCCTTGTTAATATGACTTACTCGACGGAGAAGTTGGCTCGGTTGCACATTAATAAGATAGTATCATTTCATGGAGTTTCGATTAGCGCATTGTTTCTGACCGGGACCCGCATTTCACTTCATGATTTTGGAAAGCTTTTCAGAATGTTTTCGGGGCTGAATTAGAACAGAGCACCGCATTTCATCCACAAACCGATGGGCCACGTAAATGACAATTCAGACATTAGAAGGTAGATTTTAGGCCCACGCTATTTACTTGAAAGGTAATTTGAACACTCATTTGCCTCTTGTCGAATTCTCTTACAATAACAGTTATCAATCTAGTACCAAAATGACACCATTCGAGGCATTGCATGGAAGGAAATGCAAATCTCCTATTTGTTGGGACGAAATAGGTGAAAGGAAATTGCTTTGTCAAGAGATAGTTCAGGAAACTATTGAGAATGTCAAGCTGATTTGGAAGCGGTTAGTAACATACAAAGTTGGAAAAAAAAAAAAAAAGGTTATGCGGATGTCCATAAGAGGAATTTAGAGTTTGGTGTGGAAGTTCATTTGTTTGTGAAGATATCTCCATTTATGAGATTTTGGGAAGAAAGGACAATTGACTCCTCGTTACATAGGCCCTTCAGAATCTTGGAAAGAATTGGCGAAGTAGGTTATAGAGTTGTATTGCCAGCAACATTGTCCAAAGTCCACAATATCTATCATGTATCGATATTCCTAGAGCTCCTTGTAAGGCTTGTTGGAAAACCCGTTGTCGAACTTGATTAATCGCCTTATCAGCCGGATCGGTGACATGTGTCGTAGTATGAGCCTATTTAGGCCGAGATAATATGACCCATGTTAAGGAACCAATTCAGGTTTTGAACCATAGAGAGAAAGTACCAAGAAACAAAATTATACACTGTGTGATGGTTTTATGGCCATATCATGGCATTGAGGAGGCTACTTGCGAGAGGGAGGATGAGATTAGGAGAGGTATCCCCACTTATTTCAAACTTGAGATAAGAATTTAGAGGACTAAATTCCTTTCGAGAGGGGATAGTGTGAGACCCTTATGTTGTGCATACATTCTTAAACATCATATTGCATCTTCAAGTTCATCTTATGATTGTTGAATTTCTAAGTGTTCATACGTTTAGGATGATTTAGGCTTGCTAGAAACTGTTATGGACTCCATTCACGTTTATTTTTAGCTTCAGGGTTCTAGTGAGTGAATTGATGGTTATAAGGGATTAATAAAGAAGAGAAGTCACAACAGCCTCTTCTTAATTGTCTTTGGATTCTCACTCGAATGTCTAAATTCAAAACCATTTTATTCTATTAGGTTTATGACATCTAATTCCTAATCAACAATGAAATATCAAATCAAGTTTGAGAAATCAATGATCACCACCCCTAAGAACAGAAAAAATAAAAAGAATGAAAGAGATCGACCACTACACTTAAGAGTTGAAATCCGCCACTTTTAAAAATTCTTGCCCTAGGGTTATTTAACACTACGGATCAGCCCACTTTGACTTGCCCTTTTAAAAATTCTTGCCCTAGGGTTATTTGGCCTACTATAAATACTATAAGAAGCCCTATCTTATTCGTTTCTCATCAATTTCTAGACACTATATAAATACTATAAGAAGCCCTTTTCAAATTTCATGGAATCAGTTTTCTTGGAATCTATACATTTTCTTTCTTGAATTTGCCCTCCAATAAAACTATTCTTTTCAGTATCATGTGAACGAGAATTAGTTTGTCAACTTCACTCTCTTGGTGTTTACTTGTTTAATTGGATATATGTACTTATATTCTGGTGAGTCGTGTCACATCGTATGTGACTTTTTTGTTTTTGACTTACCCAAATAGATTGAAACGTGGGCAAGCTCAACGGGATAAGCTAGAGATCACGATCGTGTTTTTAGAATGTTGTCTCACAATTCAGGGATGGCATATGACTTTATTTGAATGGCTCCTATGGTGTCCCTGTCTAAATACAAAAACATGTTTGGTATGTTGAAATTTTGTCGTGTATCTATTATGTACATCCATAATTTCGTTTCTTTGTTATTTTGTATCTATTCTGGTTGGTCACGTTGAGTGACGTTACTGGGCATTTGGCTCACTCCCTTATTGTTTTCCATTCAAATAATCAACAGAGGGGACTGGATAATTGGGCTAGCTATGTGACTGCGAACAGCAGTTTAATTTCAGAGTTAGTTTGGCTATTTTAGAAATCATAATAAGAGAAAGTATTTGGATTTTGATATTTAATTTGGAACTCCATATAGTAATTTTGGGGTCCATATCACTGTTTTAGGCCGCTTTTGTAACCCCCTAGAATTTGCGGAGCGTTAAATAATTACTTAATCATTCAATAACCTCAGTTCAATAAGACAGTCCTAATGTATATCGGAGCTTCTACAATAACTTGAATCCTCAATCTATTGCTTTTTAAGTGAAAAGATTAAATTAAAGTATAAGTTTACATAATGATTCCCTCGCAGGGGCTTAACTAAATGAAATAATAACTTCACATCAACTTCTTATTCAGGCTCTAATCACTCCCAAGTATACTACTAATGATTATAACCTACAGTTGAGAACAGAATAGGGTGAGCTTTTTGAAAACTCAGTAAGGTTGCTCAAGAGCCAGTGATAAAAAATATTTACAATTTAATATGATGGCAATATTGAAAAGAGATTCAACTCAATTGCCTAAATCATATATCAATAAGAAACACTTTCAGATACATTGTGAAAATGCAGATGATATTAAACATGAATGATTGCAAAGCCACACATGCAGTACAAGGTAACACTTAGTAAAGCTACACAGGCATTGCACAATAACAATGTAACTACATGTGCGCATATGTACACTAACTAGTCCATCAAGGTATTAACATCTTCCGGAGTAAACAGATCATCTTTATATCACCCCAATATAGAACCATCTTTATACACTATCTCATGTCAATATACAGAATACAATAACCGCTAATTCAACATGTAAATAGATGCTCGATAAATAATAAATAATGAGCATCGATAAGGATTTTCAATGATTCTTTAAAGCTCAAAGCAAGGTTTCAAATGCAAACAATGCATTGTTGTATCAACATAACAGAGTCCGAAGAAATAGCGATAAGAGGAATCCTGCCATTAGCTATAGACGTCCTAATCATCAGAATGAAATACATAAAATCAATTATGAGAAATCAGGTTTCGCATAGAAATCTCTTACCTCGATCCAAAGCATGCAATGTTACGCAACTTTGTTCAATAATCCTTGGATTAACCTAAATGGCAAATCATTTATCAGAATATAATTTAGCCTCAAAACATGAACCCAATATTTCTTAAATGTTGCTCCTGTGATATTCACACAATACAAACCAAAATCGCAATGGATCCTTCGAACGGCCAAATCTAGCTAAGAACCCCACACATTCCTTGAAACTTATTAATGACACAAACTTTCCTAATAAATTCTTATAAAGTATGTTTATGGCTTAGAGTATCATAACAAGCTAAAATATGAATTTTCTAAAATTATAAATATTTTTGAATACTTCTAACTCAAATCAAAGTCCCACAATTTTACTTAAATACTAGAAAAGCCCAAAAAAATAGTTTTTCTTAAATGCCAGAAAAGCACAAAAATAGCCATTAGTGCTTCTAGCTCAATCAAAGTCCCACAATTTTACTAATAGCTTTACAATATATATAAGGATAATATAGAAACTGAAATTAGGATTTAAAAAATATCGAAATCATTTTAAAATCATATGTTTCGCTAAATTAAAGCGATACGGATAAAGGTCCCAATTCAACTCTAAAATTCATGAAACTTAAACTGAGACTTCTTTGTATCATAAAAAATTATTATAGTTTTTTCAGAATTTAAAAGACTCCAAACGAATTTAAAAAAAAAACTGAACTAGCGAAAACTATCTAAAATACTAAATGATTGCAGAAAAATCTGAAATTTTACCGGTAGTTCTAATATTATCCTATAAAACTTTTGAAAAAATTTAGACAGTTTACGTCAATCGCGCGATACCCCCACAATTACATGGTACAACTATATTCGCACAGTGTACTACCTTTACTGCACAAACTTCTTCTTAACTCATCTTCTTCTCCTTCAACCTTTTGTCCAAACCCATAACACTCTCACTGAAAAAACCCACAACACACACACACACACACAGTTGGGTAGAAAACACACACAAAATACTCACTCCGTGATGCAGTGCGCTCTCTTTCTAAACTGTAGCCCCTCACGGCTGTTTCTCTCTCTAATTGGCAGCCCCCACCGCTGTTTCTCTCTCTAAACGCGTACGGCAGCCCTCACGGCTCTCTAACCCGCATACACCCACACGATCATTGTTGCCACATGGCTGCCCTCTTCACAAACACTCACGCGCTGCTCTTGTTTCACGGTTGTTTTGCAGCCTTCCCCTTCCTCTTTACACACACAAGCACACATTAACACCCCTCACGACACACACAAAAAACTCACAACACACGCACATAAGGGCATCCATAAACACACATACATACAGTTATATAACACAGTAAAACACCCAC
This sequence comes from Escallonia herrerae, assembly GCA_033070095.1. Taxonomy (NCBI): domain Eukaryota; kingdom Viridiplantae; phylum Streptophyta; class Magnoliopsida; order Escalloniales; family Escalloniaceae; genus Escallonia; species Escallonia herrerae. Next base: position 325,745 of record JAVXUP010000465.1, read on the forward strand.
ATAAGGGCAATAAGATGGAAGGAGGCCAAAACTCACCGGAAGAATTTGGCTCCTCGCCGGATTTTTCCTCTGTCTGTCTGTCTGTCTGTCGTCCCTCTCTCTCTCTTTGTCTTCTTCTTTCGGCCGAGAGCCCCTTTGTTTTTCTATATAACTCTCCCTCTTTCTCTGTTGTGTAAGAATGGCCTGAATTCCAACTCGAGCACTTCCATTACCATAGCATAAATATGCAGCATTCCAAAGCTGACCGCTAAGAATTTAACTTCAATTCAATCGGACTATGAGCACTACTACGTCCCTAGTACAACAATTAAGTTGACCTACTTGCGTTGGTAGTACAACGATTGTAATTTGAGAGTCTTGGCCATACTACGGAATTGAATCTTGTCTTGTCTAAAGAGGAGAACGCATCTTCCCCCTCCTGTTTCTGCAAGAGTGCGCATTGAATGAGTTGTCCCATTTGTTTTTCACATTCCCCTGATCTTCCTTTAAAGCCATTATAATTACGGGTCACCGCGTGTGCGAAAAATCCAAAAATAAAGTTGATAATATCAATTTTGTTAAAAAAAAATTAAGTATTACATATAAGTATTTATAATCACATTCGATAAAATGAATCCTAAATTATAAAAAAATAAGTTAGTTATACGTATGGCAGAATAAATTAGCAAAATATTATGATCATATCAAATTTAAATTTAATATAGTTTTTTAATGAATTTGAAATTGTTAAAATTAAACATGTGCAAAGAAAAGTTAGCAATATGATATTTTTGTAATATCAAGTTTGGGCTTTATAATTTATTTTAAATATACTTTTTAATGAAGTTTAAATTATGAAAACCAAACATGTCTTTGTAAGTAGTTATATATTTAAAATTTATATTTTGTGTCATTTTTCAGAAAATCTCTTAAAATGTCACTTGTCACTATTTTAGATAGATAGTTGATAATACCAAAAAGGTGTTACACAAAATAAGTTTTGCCTTTATATAGTACGAGTGATGGTGGCACACGCGATGCGTGTGCAAGAATAAAATTAATAGTGTAAATTTTGTTAAAATGTAAATTTGTAAAACTAAACATATTTTTATGGTTAGTTAGTTACCAATTAAGATTTTTATTTTGACAATTTTTATAATTTTTCTTAGAATGTCACATGTCACCGCTATAAGTAAGTAGTTATGTAACACTCAAAAAGGTGTTTTTCGATTTTACCCTCATTTTGGACACGTGTCAACATCACAGACACTCTTAATATAACACCAAAAGGGTATGATACCAAAAAATGTCTTCTCATTATAGATAATATAGATAGATAAATAGATATAGATAATATTTCCGGCAATTTGTAACTGCCATTGATGAATCAACATGTGAGGAGTTCTCACATGTCGGGTTGGGACAATACGTGCATCAAAGTGATTGTCTCTCATGTTTCTTTAGTTGCGCACTGTTTTGAAGAAGGCCACATGTAATTTGACATTACGGCTTGTCTAAATGACGCTGCGGTTGAAGCTTCCTGTCGACCGTTTGTTCTTTACATAATTGGACACACATATAAAAATTAAAAGAGCATTCTCACTCCCCAAGTCATATAATCATGAATTTTCTTTTCTTTTCTTTTCTGTTTTTTTTTCTTTTATTTTACTTTAACACAATTTTACGCCATTTGCTGATTGATAGTTTCCGTTTTCTATAACCATTTCAAATTCAAAAATAGTTCCATGGAACCTGAAATTTGGCTATATTTATCTACTGTCTTCCTAATTTTAGGCAAATCAGAGTATTGCTTATGTTTTATCCAGTTCTTTTTGAATTCTCTCTCTTTAAATTTCCCTTGTACCCACCCCTTAATTTTCTCATACTTATTATCCTAGCTTACTAATACCATAGCCGAAAACCATATGAAGTATCGTATAGTTTCATAGAACACTAACATAATTGTCTATACCTTTTAAGTTTTATCTCACTCTCTCTCTCTCTCTCTCTCTCTCTCTCTCTCTTAAGCTTTTGTATGCGAAAGTTCTAGACTTTATCCCTTCTGAAAAAAATCTTAACGTGTGTTTGACAATGCAATTAAGTACTTAAAACTTAAGGTTTTCAATAATTTTAATCAAGCGTTAGAAAACGTTTAACGTTAAATCACTTAAATTTAACCCTTAACAAAAATGAAATAGACTAAGATTTTAAGTCATGATGAACTTAATTAACTCTTATCATTTAATTCTAAGTGAGATGATTAAAAGTTATTTATCATAATTTTACATAGAACAAATCACCACCACCATGATATCGCTGGAATTAATTTCCTGACAGCACTGCCTCCACCACAATACAACCATCATCATAATCATTATTCATTTTTGCTACCACACCTAGCCACTATTACTACCACTACCACCACCACCACCACAAGAACACTCCCACATCCACCACACCAACGCCACAGTCACCACATCTATATCCGTCAAAACTATTTAAATATTCATCACATTACTGTCATGACTGTCATGTCGCTGCCTATCACTACCACCACAATTACCAACATCATGTCTTCACGCACTACTACAGCCACCATTGAAATCCTTCTGTCGTCGCCACACCACAACTAATATTACTCCATTGCCACCGCCACCAGCACCATTTTGACCCCAAAAAAAGGTTTAAAAGTACATAAATAAATGCATAAATTTGGTAAAATGGATAAATGGAACAATTTTCAAATATTTGCTTTTGGTTTGCCAAATAGGTTAACTTATTTTGAGTAAGAATTTAGTCACTTAAAGTATTCAGTTTGCAAATTCAACACTTAAATTTCAGTTTTATCAAATAATCCCTTAGACTTGTCAGCTAAGCGCATATGAAATTCAAGATGATATATATATATATATATATATATATATATATATATATATATATATATATATATATATTTATAACTTTTAGCCTGAAATCCAGCCAAAAACAATCTCTCTCTCTTCGCTCGTCCTTGATCTCTTCCTCTGTTCACTCATCCATTACTTGCTGTACTTATTTAGGAGAACACGATTTATTTTTGTGTACATTTGCGCTTGTACAAACGTTTATGACTTACAGTTATAATTTTCACTTGTTATACTTACTTACGTGATGGTAAAATACGACTCGGTTTCCATTTATTATGCTTTTGTACATTCATTTACAGAGTTTGCATTGCTAGGCCATATCTCCATTTTATTTGTTTGCACACACACTTGCTGTTATTATAAATTTCTAACGAATTTTCTCTGATTCTTTGACAGTTTCTTCCCAGATCGTGGTTGTTTATCGTCAACCGCACACTTTACCAGAAGCTTCATGCTACTTCTGTAGTAATAACGTAGCGTTTCTATTATAAGACCTACACTGACAATTATCAGTCATACTTCTCTTTATTTAAATGGCTTTATGGCCGATCTTATATTGGTTCAAGAGTAAATTGTAAAAAGCTCTAAACTCTCTCGCGTTTGTTATAATTTACGAAAACAACTCATGTTGTGGAAATTTTAAACATTTTATAGATCCATGAATGTGCATTGGCACTAATTCGTTTTGTTCGTGTTTTTATTCCCAGCATCAATTTGTTTTCAATTTTATTTATATTTTTAATGTGGCCAAACTTATTAAAATATCCTTCCAATAGTTTCAAAGTGGGCTCCCGTATGCAAGACACGAGATCATAACTAATTTGACACTAAAATTGCCTAAACAAAGCCTCAGTTGAAGCTTCCTATTGAGAGTTCTCTTCGTAGTTTACCTCGACTATTTTCTCTCACCTAGATTCGGCGTTAATCCAATTGTTTGCTGCTTCCTATCCACAGTTAGTTCTAGTTTTTATATCCTCCTTGTAATTTACCTCACCTACATTCTGGGTTAATCCTATTTGTTTGCTGCACTCAATTCTTCATCGCAAATGTCATGGTTACGGCTCTCAATTCCAACTAGGATGCCAAGGGCACAACCTGAATTGGGAACACCGGTTCCAATTACAAAGTTTCCCGAAGACTGGTAGTTAGCTTTGATTCCAAACCCTAAACCGATGAAGAATGAAAAAGGGAAATACAAATTCAAGACCCCAGTTAACAGAACCAGACATAAAGTCCTACTGATTTTATAATTGATCTGCTTCATGATGAGTTATTCCCAAAGCTTTGTTTACCTGCTTCAGCGATCCACAATGTTCGCACTTTTTGTGGATGCTGTGTTTGCATAGGCACAGGCGAGATGGATGCATTAGCCATAAAGGCTCAGCACCTTTAGGGAAATACAGAGTTTCTAGTGTACATTTTCAGTGTTAATACTTAGAAATCTCGAAAACTCATTTTAGGATCTTGTGGTTTCCAGCCACCTCGTCCTCTTCGACCATGTCCACCTCTTCCTCTCGCCCTTCCCCTTCCCCTCCCCCTCCCCCTCCCCCGCTTGAAAAATGATTTTCCATGCTTCATCTCCACAAGTGAATGTAACAATTCATCACAAAGAATGCACCCACTATGTAGGGTAGCTCCGTCCTCCAAAGGAGTTGTTTTCTTGTTGAAGTCCACTTCTATGATAGTGGTGTCACATTCTGGACAGCGTTCTCGAGTTGTAGTTATCCGATGAGCACCTTCAGCAAGATAAACAAGGCAATTGCAAGTATTGCAATAAAGCCTCCATTTAGGAGCACTGACTGGATCTAGGACAAGCGTTCCACTGCACTCTGGGCAGGCGCAAACACCTTGGGATACCAGAGAATGCCCACATGTGGGATGTGGGCAAAGGAAACAAGGCATGCCAGCTCCCTTTCCCAACTTTCCAAAAGCACCCCCTTTGGTTGCCCCAAACAATGTGTCTATACCTTCAAATGGAGGACTGTTGTAACAGTACGGGCAGAGTGGGAATGACTTGCTTTCAGGACCAGCCAAGGAGAAGATCAAAAGCTCAAAGTTGTCCAGAGGGCAAGTAAGCTCCTTGTACAGCTGACAAAAGAAAATACTATGTTAGTGAAACGTGAAAGAGCAACATGCACTGCCAGTTATTATTCAAAAGAAGCCAAATTACTACATGTTGAATAGACCAATCCTAATTTGCTTTTTCTTACTTCTGAGTTCAGATTCAAATTTGTGGTTTTTTAGAAATGGTAGATTTATCAGTACCTATGAGTAATTATAGGGATCCCAACCTTAGTTACTACAGATCAAATTCCAACTGATGTACCAGTAGCATTTTGAGGTAACAGCAGTGATGATGGTAATACTACTACTACAAGCGGTCTACATTGAGCCAAATCATTTGTGATTCAACATTGTGGAACTAAGGTTGGGATACCGATTGCATAACCCTTACTACAACAGAACTCTTTAACTCAAGTTTATGGTGCGATTATATGACCCAACGGATCGCGAACCATCATTTTGCAAGTTTAGCATTACTCTGAAAAAGATATTCTTAAAAACTAAAAAACTGAGATGACACCAAGAAACATCAAAGAACATTGAGCATCTATCTAGGTAGCGCACAACTGAAGCCCTGACCGATACACATTTACGGATAGACATATATATAGAAACACATATATACTTATGGGGACCGATCACCATTTAGATTTGTGTATGAGTGTGTATATATACACAGAGATTTGCTTAGCCAGCTCTGGCAACTTAATTAAGTTGCCAGAGGGTATGACCGTCCATCCATCGCAAATTAATGGCCAAGATGTTTTTTTCCAAGAATTTTAAGTACACCACCACCACCACAGCTTGGCACCACGTCCAGCCCACCTCCCACACCCACACACATCCATCTACCCACACACGCGCTCGGGCACATGCATGGACATGACAGAGACACACACAGCACCCAGTCACACACATGGCGCACACATGCAGGCCATCATCTCCCAGTGTGTCTCTGTGCCGTGTGTATGACAGTGGGTCCTGTGTGTGTGATGGCAAGTGTGTGTGTGTGGAAGGTCAGAGGTGGGCTGGTACTGGTGCCCAGCTGTGGTGAGGGTGGAAGAGAACAAAGGAATGCAAAATAGGTATCAGGACTGCCCATAGATCGCGTATGGACGACCAAATCACAAGCATGTCCATTACATGCAAGAAGCGTGTGTGGAGGCTGGAGAATTTAAAACTGTACGGCAGAAACGTCACACCCAAATGGCTCTGATGACGCGGCACTAGCACCCATTTGACACTCATGAACAGGCTAATACACGGTGGGTTAGTTGACACGAAAAAACAAAACAAAGAAAAAAAGAGAACTGAAAGTAATCAGCCGGCGGCCAAAATCAAGTGGACAGATACACTGTACGCACAAAAACTGAGAGCAAACAGTCTGAAATTTTCAGTCGGAATTAGACCGTACAAGAACAGAGATCGAGACTGCAGGAGCATCTAAACTTTCCATTAAAACAGCCAAAAATCAATTTGACCGAAAATTAAATTGAAATCTTGAGTCCAATGACAACTTGATTGAATAAACTATTAAACAAATGATCGGTCCAACACTGATTCGGATTTTCAGAAGTAAATCCCTTACCTTCAATTGAACAAATCGACTCCAAGCCTTGATCTTCTCAATCAAATTTTATCAAATACCCTAATATAAAAATACCCAAATTTCAGTTGGACGTGCTTCTTATCGTGAATTTCAATCCCAAAATCAAAAATATATTCTTACCTCAAAATGATGATCACAATCTCAAAATGTCTCTTTCTAGAGATGCTTTGGAGGCTCTGAGTTTCTCCTACTCCTAGGAATATATTGTAAGCAAGTCATTATATACCTAAAAGGGATATACTCTATTCCTAAAATAATTAGATTCTCAAAAATACCCATTAAGTCTCCAAAACTCTCGAATGCTATAAATGGGTCAAATTAAAGCTCAAATTTAAATTGGGTCGCCTAATCCCAAATGTATGACCCACTTTCCGAAAATCTGAATTGTTTCTTAGACCCAAGCGCTTAGAGGTAAAAAAAAATATATACAGAAACTCCCTTAAAGACAGAAGTCAAATTATTTTAACAGATTTAAATATTCGGGATCTAACAGCCCGCGCAGTCAACGGATACACACACATAGAAGTAATTAAATATGTTCTTGCATGTTCAAAGACACTCCAATTCTGCTCAAAACCTTATGCACTACAAGCGAGGCTCAGAACTGAACTTGCATAACTTTGGCAAATTTGGAGCTGTTTGGCCCTAAATATACTTACATAATGCTTTTTAAATACTAGTTAGAGCTGAAGATACTAAGGGTCTAAGATGTGCCGGTGCTTTCTTATCTCTGCCTAATCACCATAGAATTCCCAAACAACCCTTCTGTACCTTGTACATAGCTAACTCGTCTGTACTACAGTCCTGTTTAGAGGGGGATGGAATCAACCTTTTCAATGCACAAACCATTCACGACCTCATCGTCACCAATACTTCTATTCTCAAAAGGATTTCTAGATTCAATTAGGAACAGCAGCGTGCAAATGCTTATGGAGTTGAACATCCCACCTTGCATCAATGATTTGAAAAACACGCTCATATTTTGCTTCCTCGCCATTGAAGGATCTATCAATGGCTTCTTTAGCTCTACCAGTGGCCTCGTAGATTTTATCCCATTGCAGGCTTCCTCTCACCAACAGCCATCAGAGCACGCGAACAAGACGAACTGCCACCTTAAAGGCAAACACAACATTATTCCAAGAGAGGCCATCAAGATGACATCACTTACTTTTCTGCTTTGTGGCTCCTTTGCCCACATACTAAGCAGCCCACCCTTCTTAGATAAACATCTTCCGTAAGTTACTTTTCTGGTTGCGAATCCTTTGTAAGTAATGAAGGCCGTTGCAAATCAAGTTTTGCAAGCTGAAGTACCTCAGCATTTTTGGTGCATTTTCTTATCAAGTTCACCACACCAGGGCAGGTAAAAATATAAGCATTCAAAATTAGCCCACCCTTCTTAGATAAACATCTTCCTTAAGTTACTTTTCTGGTTGCGAATCCTTTGTAAGGAATGAAGGCTGTTGCAAATTGAGTTTTGCAAGCTGAAGTAACTCAGCATTTTTGGTGCATTTTCTTATCAAGTTCACCACACCAGGGCGGGTAAAAATATAAGCATTCAAAATTATTCCCCATTGAAATATTCCCTTCATGCTTTGCAACTTGAAGATTTCTTTAACATTAATTCCACTCCGTGGGATGCGCATGGTGTCTAATACAAGTACGGGTACGTTGTTTCCAAAAAATTTCCTATGAGGAGGAGGAGGGGGGTCGGGGCGCTATCATTTTTAAACCACATTAAAAAAAATCTGTATTCAGCCAATTAGCCAAAGCACTATTGGCAACCATATTTTCCACCCTTATTGTCTCCATAAAGTTGCCCACTAGTTCAGCTGTTTTCATTCCCGTCTTTGAGTAGTCTGAAGCATCAACATATTCCATGTTTTGAGCTGCCCACACACACGACAATCACCAAAATTAAACAAAGAATGCAACTTAGGTGACCAGCTTACCCTAATAAACAAAGCCTACGTTACGAGCATCTTATTAGATGCAAAAAGAAGGGAAGAAAAAAAAAAAAAGAACTTCCAATGCATTATTAGATTATTGGGAAGTGAAGAAAGAAGGTGTCAAAATAAAAAGAACTCAAAAACACCTTGTCTGTGGTTGTTAGAGTGACCTTGGCCCTGCAGGTTTAATGGAATGAAACTGCAAACGCTCCGAACGCTTAAATTACCGTAAGTTCATCGATCTAATTTATCCTGATGTTCAGATTAAACGAGGTTTATTCCAGTTTTATCCTGATATAACATGTTAGACTGTTCTAGTATTACATTTTGATGCCATGGTTTAAGAACCATGTGGGGTTGTTAATATTCTTCTCCTTGTGTGAAATACCTAGAGAAAACTCTAAAGGTGATATATTTTTTTCTTTATCATGATGCGAGTAACAAATCTGGCGTTGGCCTTGTAAAGGATTCCAAATTTCATAGAAACAAAAGAATTGGAACACACAAAAAGATAAAAACACCCTTATTCTGTTCAACTCTTAAAAGGACAAGTTTTAAGGAAAAAAGAGTTGGGCAATTTAACCCCATATGTGCTTTTACATATAAAACAGATCCTTGCTTTTATGTATATGTATATATTATAGACCTTGGAGCTGATCCACATCAAGCACAGGCAACTTAGGGAGGATCACTTTTTCTGGCACTTTTAAGCTATCCACAGAATTAATAGCGGAAGAGCTAATATACATTGCACATATGTCCCTGCTCACTTATAACACGTTTTTCTCCCGTTATCACACTTCTTTTTCTTCGGTCCTTCGTCCTTGTCTTTCCTTTGGTCTCTCCTCTTTCTTCTTTACTTCACGGTTACACATGAACACCATCACCTGCACCATTGGGCTCCATCACCAGTTCACCACCAAGGACTTTGCCACATCATAACCGCCAAATCTTCACAAATCTGAATGGTTCGGAACAACCACTGACCACCCTTCATCACCCTTGACCACTACCAACCTCCACCATCGACAACCCATGACCACTTCTCCACATCAACACCCACACCTACAATCTGGCCCGTGAATAGAGTAGCAATTTCGGAAGATTATCCTCAGATATGAGATCTTAGATTGTTGAATATTGTGTGTGCGCACATGATTGGCATGCTGGTTAACACCTGATTTCAGGTTGGATTAGATTGGAAAACATTTAGTTTGTTTAAAATTGAGTTAACTACGCCATTGACCACCGAACTATAACCCAAATTCCACTTTAGTCCGTTAACAGCCCATGTGCGAGGCACATGACGATTAAGTAAGGGACAAAATTGTCAACTTCCATTTTATCTTTGCAGAAAACCAACCTCCATTTCCTCTGAAGATTGTCTTCTGGTTCCCGTTGGCGGAACTCTTCAACCTCCCTTCAATCTGAGTCAAACTCAAACACATTGCTGAATCGCAACCCAATCTGAAGTCAAACCACGTCTGATTGCACGAAAGGAGTTTGGTGAGAGAGATGCAGTTGGAGATCGAGCAAGTCGAGCCGATCGATGGGGATTCCTCCTCCGCCACGACAGGGTGGCTGTCGGCAGGAGTGTGGTGGCTGTCGGCGGTAGTGTGGTGGCCCATCAACGACATATCTGGTGGCTTTTGGCGGCGGGAGTTTGGTGGCCCATCAGCGACATATCTGGTGGCTTTGGGCACCGGTGTTTTGGCCGTTAGTTGTTCGGCCGGTATTGGTGCCGACGGTGGTGTTGACCAACCAATCGATTCATCGGTCGGTGTTGGTGTTGCGGCGGGCGGTTGGTGCTGTTCCGTGGTGGTGGGGTGGACCAGTGGTCATTGTAGTGAAGGCGGTTGGTCGATGGTCATCACTTCATGTCAATTGGTGTGGGATTGGCCTATGATCCACGACTAGCCGGCGACAATGAAGAAGGCGGTGCAGAAGAGAGTCCATCGGAATTTCACAGACATGGAATAAGAAAGAAGAAGAGGAGGAGGAGGAAGAGGAAGAGAGAAAAAGAAATTTATTGAGTGACGGATTTGCCCCTAAATTAAACGACTTAACGGACTTAAATTTGACAGAACCTAACAAAGTGACTTAATTGAGAGTGATCGAAGAATCCAATGGTCACTTTGACACAAATCAAGGTTCAGTGACTAAAGTGGAATTGGGGTTATAGTTTGGTGGTCAATGGCGTAGTTAACTCTTTAAAATTTGAAGGGAGTTTTGGTGGTGCAAGTTGGTGCCGGCGGCAGCAGTGGCGATGGTGTTGGAATGGAAAAAAAAGGAGGTTGTCCTCAATGATTATAGGAGGTTAAAAGACTGTCAAAGTTTATTCTGTTTTTCACTTTTCGCGCCAGTACATGAGGAGCCACATTGCATCTGAAAAGCAGTGAAACCACAGCGGTACTCAAAAATACAAGAATCCATCCAGGAACAACCCCGACGAGAACAAATGTGAAACTAGACACTCTCCTAATACAATCTACAAGCAACAAAAGTTTGACAGAGATAGCTTAAGCCTTTAGATCATAAGATTCAATAAGTTGTGTAGGGTCAAGCTAAGAGTAGACATCCCATTTTGCTAGATTGCCTCTTTCATGATGAGCGAGTTGTTTAAGTTGTCTATTTTGTTTGGTAATCATGTCAAATGACTTTTGTAATCTTCAAGCTTAAAAGGAGTGAAAAAGAGCTTGAAAGGGTGAAACAGCAACTTTATTAGTTCTATTGCAACTTTGCAACCAATTTGGTAATTTTCTTTGAAGTTAGTTTTCCCGGAAATTTCTTTAGGGTTTTGGCATTTTTCTTTTGGCCGCTGCCTAAACCTACAAAAGCAGTCCTTGAACCTAAAAAGGACAAAAGAACTTCGCAAAAATTCCCCAATGTTATATCTGCCCTAGCATTAGATTTTGTCTCGTACCAGACCCTACTTCTACACCCCCAACCGTAACCACCGTCATAATCAAGGAGGGAATCACTATACGAGGGAAGCGATCAAATTCGGAGCACGCAACATGTGAAAATTGTATTCAATTGTCCAATGGCAAAGGTACAACACTCATATTTTGCTATGACTATGACTATTTAGATGAGATAAGTTAAAGTAGTATTATGCATGTCTCCCATCCTCAGGTTCCTACTTAGACTTGGTTAATTAAAACTTCTTTTTCAAACTAAATCAATGTTCTATTATGGAATTGTTTTGTCCTTCAATACTGAATAGCTTTTGATACAAGATTTTAACTTTCACCCTTAGCGTCGAACTGTGGAGGTTTGAATCGGTATTCTGCCCATACGTAGGCCACTCTACCCCGTTGTTCGCTTCAATCTTGTTAAAACAAAATTTAGGTTTTGCTTTTTCCTTTTGTGTGCTAAAGCAAACTAAGCAATTAAAACCCATTTTTAGGGTGCGCACAGTGTTTAACCTCTTCCCTCTGCATAACATAGACCTCGAAGCCCTTATGGTTTTTAGCATTCTAGTTCCTTTATGAATTTCTCATAACCATTTCGGGTTTTCATAAGCTTCCCAGTGGGCAGTTCGAAACAAGTCAAAACTCGAGTTACTAAGGGTTCTTCGTTTTTGCTTCTCAGTTTTCTGTATTTTTTTCTTGTTTTCACTTATTTTTTTATTGTGCATTTTTGTTTTAAAAACGACAAAACCATCTTGTTCATTTACACCTTTCCAAAAAGCACCTAATGTTGCCTTTTTCTTCATATTTTTATTTGTTTGCACTTCTCATATTTGTTTTTCACAACAATTTTTCATGGATTTCCATGAATACACCTATTATTCACGTTGTGGTTTACTAAAAGGCCCTTAAAATGCCTGACGCCCGATGCGTGGCGGTGAGGATTCTCTTCAACCCAAAATTGATGGTTCTTATGGGCGGGAAGGAAGGGTGGTTCAAAGGCGGTTGCAGGTGAGAATGAAGGGTTGCTCAGATGCGGCATGAAGCGGGGATGAAGGATTGCTCAGAGGGGGTTGTGGGTGGGGATGAAGGATTTCTCATAGGCGGTTGTGGGTGGGGATGAAGGTTTGCTCAGAGGCGGTTGCGCGTCGGGATGCCGGGTTGGCAGAGGAGCGTGACAGTGATCAGAGCTAGAGTGTTGATGGTCCTTTGAATGCGGAGGTGGCTAGACGAAGCATTGTTAGCGATGGTTTCACCGCCGGCGTGAGTCAGAGCGTAAGGTCGTCATTGCCATCAGCAGTATAGCCGCTGGGATGGTCCTTCGCTGGTAGCTATGGAGGTGGTCGTTAATGGTGGTTCTTTGTGGTCCTTTATGGTAGTGCTAGTACTCAGAGAGAGAGAGATAGAGAGAGGCGGAGGGAAAGGGAAAGGGAGGAGGAGGAGGGAGGGCGGGCGGGAGAGAGATGTGATGTGATGTGACGTGTCAGAAAGCGGGAAGAAAGAGAGTACACAGCGGTTTTTTTTGCTTTTCTCTGACAAAGGATCAAATTTGGTCAAAATTTGTAAAAATACCTCTTTTCTATTGTTTGGATCAATAAACGAACATTAAAAGGAAACCCTTTTTGCCATCATTACAAAAACAAAAGGTGGAAAGCCATAACAAATAGCCCCTACAGATTCTGTTGAACTCAAAAAAAAACTCACATGCGGAAAACCAAAAAAAGGGGCTTGGGACCAAGTTATGCGAAGAGAAGGGTTCAAGCACTCTAAGCACCCTAAATGTAGATTGGAATTACTTTACACAAGATACACACCAAAGAACACCTAGCTCATACTTTTTGCGAGATTGAATTGACATCTTTGAATGACCTACAGATTGGTGAACTGCCTACATCAAATCCCAGTGCTCCGACACTGAGGAAAAGGTCAAATCAAACCTTGTATCAAGATTCCTTGAAAGGAAACATCTCTAGGGTTTGTAAAAGCTAGTCAGTATTTAAGGAAAAAAACTGTTCTAGAGCAAAACGACAATATACTTGAAAAGGAAAAATTAATCAAACAAATCTAAGTACAAATTCAGAACCTTGGAATAGGAGACATGCATGATAGTACTTTAGTGTATTTATCCCAACAATCATATTCAAGTCAAAGTATCTGAGAAGTAAACCTTCATACTGTAAAATGATTGAACATGGGACTTAATATTCATGCCCCAAATTGTCACTCCACCATGTCTGGTGATTTCTTCTTTGGTGGTGGTATCGATTACTGGTGGTGGTCGTATAAAATGGGATTGGTAGGGAGGAAATCTAACACTAGGGTTTAGCATTAATCTTTTGGGGTCTTCGAGGAGTTGTCTTTGTTTTTCGGCTCAAGGGCTGCTATTAAAGGGTTTGGGCATCTTCAAAAAGTAAAATCTTGAAACGAGAAATTCCTACCAGAAACAAACTTCCGGGAATATCATAAAAATGCCCCCAAAATTATACAGATAAAGACGCTAATGCTTGCAGTTTCAACCTTGAAAGTTAAAGTCCACAAACATCATGTGACCTGATTACTGAATAAAATAGACATAGTTTAACAACTTGCACAATGTGGAAAAGCAGAATCTTGCAAAACATCTAATATCTACACTAAGATGCTATAATGTTAGCATAGAAGTTCACATTACACTACAAGGATATATAACATAAGGTAATAAGTAAATTACCTTTATTGTACCCTTTTGAGGAAGATAATAAACTTCCTCACAGGTGCTACAGTATAGCCGTGAGGGCGTGGTAGAGATGTACTTCATGTACCGCAAGCATTTTCCGCATTTGCTAAGCGCACGTCCAGAATCTGAAAGTGGAGAAAACTGTGCTTCAAACAGTACATCCATGTTTTCTATCTGCACCAAAACAGGCCCATAAGTTCAGTAGCGAAAAAATTGATTAAGTGCTGAACAATAAAGGCTTGAATGTTTCAGGGCATCTCTCTTTACCTGGCATTTTGATTTCTTTGGAGGAGGGGCAAAGGCATACAAAATAATAAGCGCACTTAATTTATTAATTATACACCTATTGAGCCCTGTGATTAGCACCGTTTTGGCAATTGACATGATCATCCAATATTAAGCATAGTTTAGCATCCATCTGGCTAGAAACAATTACAAGGAAATAATAGCTGACTGTTAAATGATGCAAACGTGTTGATGCGAATAATCGAACACAAGGGAATTGGAAGATTTATTTCTCGCCAATCCAAGACAAATTAATTCCTTGGTTTGTTTTAGCTTGATTTTTGGAATTGAGCAACTTATAATATTTGAAGCAATCGGATTGATTAAGGGATTGTCAATTGATAACTTCAAATTTCCATGCTTTTCATGCTAAAAATCCGTCGTCGTATTGAGTTGAGTAATGCAATCACTGCTGAAAGTTGAGTTTAATGCAAGAGACTTCTTGCTTGTATATTCCCAAAGCATTACGCTAGCAATTACATCAAAAAGATGCACACTCTAGCCATTTGACAATCCTGTATCATTCTTAGACAAGGCCCAAAGGCTTATTTGCTCAACTTACCAACTAATATGAGCATTAACCAGGTGTTCAACATGGAGGACTTGTTACCCTATCGAGGCACTGTTGAGCCTCCCACATTGTCAGCAGGTGTTACTTCCAATTCCACTGCTTTGCATCCTGTTTCTACCACTCCTCCAGTTATGTTGCACCATCCCAATCCCATCGAGTGTATCTTGGACTTTGAGACTGTTGCTGATTTGGATTTGAAGAAGAAAGTTCCTCTAATCAGATGTCCGGAGGAAGATGAGAGCACAGAGATAAAGCCACTCAAGAGTTGTTGGAGCGGTGAAATCCTCATGCTCATACTTTTATCGTTCTAATATGCTAAGTTGCAATAATTATCTGTTTCAGAGATACAACTGCTGTACCGCACGAGGACTGAAACTCTTACCCCGGATCACCATATTTTGCCGTCAAAATCTCTGATATAAGCTACAGATACAATTTCTTATGGAGTGAATACATATCCTATCATTTATGTATTGATATTATCTCATGAGATCTCAAAAAGTGCTTAGATCACTCTATACAACTTCCACATTGAAGGATCTCTTGGATCCACATTAGATCTCATTTAAAACAAGGCAAAGAGTCCCTTTATATAGATTTAGGCTACTCGGACTCCTAACTACAAACTAGACCAGAATACTCTGAATCCTACTTTGGGAGAAGAGTTTACTCCAAACAAAACCTTTATCAAACCGAATAAAAATCCCCAAAATCCTGCTTAGACTCTGTGAAAGATATTTTAATCTCAAACCAATTGTAAATCTAAGTGGACTAGTGTAAGTGGACTAGGCAAACTCGTAATCCAAGTTAGGTTCGGATAAGTGAGTTATATCTGTCTCCTATTACTACCAATTGTCATAGATGGTTAATAAGTTACTTCTCATCTTAGTGGCCCAACCGCTGGAAGAACCATTTCCCGCCCAATTAATAGAGGCAAAACTTCACCACCCGGGATCAATCAAAAGCAAAATTTACGATTTGGAAGACTCATTCTCATCGATCAAAGATGATCAAATTCCTTGACTTGATTTAGCTTGGTTTTTAGAAGGGAGAGGCTGCTACTAAAAAGTCAACACATGTCACTAAAGTACATTCTTAGCATCAAGAAGGGGGTGGAAAAGCGCTTTTTTTTTGTTGGGGGGGGGGGGGGGGATACCATTTCCATCTTAGGAATTGAGCAATTTATAATTTGATGAAGCAATTTCGTTGATTTTAACATTCTTACTGAATTACCCTATTTCATATTTTGCTTAGCGGACTTATTCACCCTTTAATGAATTAGAGTGAAACATTTTGTTTTTCCCTATTCTAGATATGTAATTTCTCCCTCTTCTCAATTGTGCTACTGGTTCTAGATAACATGTTCATACTTGTATTTGGGTAAGCTATATGTAGATATTACAACATGGAAGAAGTGAATCTCAATCCCAATGATGCTAATTAGTGTATGAAATTATGTGTTGAGTTATGCACGCAGATAGCTGTTCAAAGCACCCACGAATTCCAACTAACCCTTCAATCACAAGTAAAATTGATCTATGTTCGCACATATATCTACAAGTGTATGTCAGTGTGTGTGTTATGCAGATATAGCGCTAGATAATCCACATTTTAGCTAGCTAATCTTCAACCATAACGCGGACGGCCAAGATCGACTTTTTGTTTCTTTTTCAAAAAATGAATCTAAGTTTACTACCAACTGCCTCCTTTTTGAGTGAATGGTATAAAATTGCCCTTCTCATAAGCGAGCCCACTTTTATGATCTCCAAAAAGTAATACTCTGTGAAGAAAAGAATAATGAACATGTGAAACATATAGGTACATTCCAAAGATGAACGTCAGTGGAAGTCAATAGTCAAAGCCAGTATAGTGAATTATTGCGGTTTCAAAGTATTTTTCAGAAGTTGTTGCCAACGAATCAGAGCCAAGTCTCGGTTCTCAGGCCTCCTCAGCCTCCACCACACTAACACCCTCCAGCCCCCCTCAACCACCATGATATATGCCGACCACACCCCAATATTCACCTCCGCACTTACCTGCGTCACCACCCTTTCCTTGGGTCCTTGGGAACCTCGCCTCAGAATCCGCCACCATCAGGGTGTGCATCAACACCACAACTCAGTTTGAGACCGATGAGACCATAAACTTATGATTGTAAATCCAGTTTTGTTTTGCGCGTATCTGTAGTGTTGTAAAATTGGATGGAGATTTGTTCTTAAGAAGAAAAACAAATAGGAGTAATATTGAGAAGAGAGAGAATTGCGTGATGTGATTGAGAATAGGAAAAAGATGACGTCGACTAGTGGGGTGGGGGACACGCTTTCGGAATTTTTGGAAAAAGGCAGGGGCACTCTAGGAACTGAACCCACATTGAGGTTTTGCTTTACTACACTCAACAAGATGACCTATCAAAAAATTAAATAGCCCCTTTCTTAGGTGGTAGATCTAACAAAATATAAGTATAAAAATTTTGCCCCTCGAATTTTCCATCAATTTTCTTAACTTAATTACAGTGGTGCCACTAAAAACCCAACATAACCATCCTTTTCTCCCCTCTGTCCTATTTCCTTCAAAGCTCTCTTCCACCATCTAAATCATCCATTAATATCTTTGCAACAATTTATGACGGCCGGCGATCTCATCACCATCAAACTACCTCAGCAAGTAGCACCGCTAGTGATCTCAATACCACTAGTCCACCACCGTCCATCACCTTCGTTCGGCCACCTACAATCTCGCAGTTTTAACCCACCAAAACTCCAGACCAGCATTTAAGGATGGGGTTTGTTGAGATCGACAAAAACTACAAAAAATAGAAAATAAAGGATGAACAACTGCAGGCATCAACCAGATACAGAGACCACCATAAGTACAGAATCGCTATCAATCGGGATTTCAACAGATCAATGAAATAAAATCATAATGTTCAATAGAAGGTTGAAGATTTGGGCACCAAATAGAAACCCACCGCACACGCAGACACACTCCGATCGAAAAAAATGAAGAAGGAAACGAAGGCTAGAGCTTTTCCAAGACCACAATTCTGAGCTGGGTTTTTAGGGACCGTGGAGTTCTACAAAGAAGCACACAACGGGGATCTGAGGCGGTTGACTTGCAAAGGTGCTCGACAAGGGCATTTGGGTAGATGAAATACTATATAGGTAGAATGCAAAAAAATATCAAATAACATGCATGTTATCGTAATTTTGCAAATGTTGTGTAGCTGAATGTAATAACCTCAAATCTCATGCAGGTCAAGTATAATAAACCCTCTAGGAAAATGTAACAAACTTGTAGAAAAAAAAGACAGTTGAAGAGTTTTAGAAAGGAAAAAAAGTAGATCTTAGCCTCCGCTAGTTAAGTTGATGGGTAGAGATCAGCTAGAGAAATGGAGCTCTTTCTAGCGCTAGATATTTAGGGGCCTCATGCGCGTGAGTGTACAGACCAACTTCTTATATGCAACCACAAACAAGATAAGTGTGACAAATTTGACATGTCATCACCTGCTTAACAAAATAGCTGAACTTCTGTTTGAATTGTTCAAGTACATGCTGCACAATAAGAGAATGATCTGCTTGACCTTTAGAAACAAGAGTAATTTGTTGCTCTATGAAACTCCGGATGTCAGGCAAACAGAGATCTGGATCTATGCATTGATAACCTCTTATTAGGCTTATACCTAAAGCAGTTGGGACCAACCTCCTTCCAGCCTGTACCTGCAGTTCCAAGGCACGATGGACAACCATATATTGAACGAACTGAAGAATCTACATATTATTTCTCCGTTCATGTCAGCACCTGATAAAAAGTCCAAAGTATTTGCAGATAGGGTTTGCAAACCTGTACATATTTGCGTTCACTTATGTTGTTGATGTGAACAGGAATAGATGCATCTGTTCCAATTTCGTGTTTTTCCATTAAGGAGATGAGCTCACTCTCACTAAGGTAATCCGGAGGCACAGTTTTCCCCTACAAAATTCAAAAGTTCTTTATCTGTAGGAGTAAATAAGAAATGATGAGGTGCTAGAAAATTACAATAAAGCCAGCTGCCAATGCCAAAACAAGCCAGCCGCCAATACCATTTTGGCACACAAACACACGCATACACATACACACACACACACACATACACATATATAAGTAGTAATCATAGAAATCATATTAGAAGTAGTGCCACCAACCTAGCCATGGAGCATATGCACATACAAAGTACCACCCCACAACCACCAAATGTTATTTTGCTTAATTATCAATTTGAAACAAGAATGAAAAGGTGGAGAGAGCATGCAATCAAATTACTAATGAAGAACAACAAGGAAACTCAAAACTAAACAAACAAAACACAAAGCTCCATTAAACAGTGTTGAAAAGGAAGCCAAATGTACAGACATTTTGCTTACCACAGTACCTCATATAGCTCAACCTTTAATATCTCAACTTTCTCCCCTCTTGTAAACGGAGGAAGATTTTTCTCATTCACTGCTAACCATGGCATAATTGATGTAAATCCTTTCACCATTACGTGCTGCCCAATACACTGGAAAAATTCTCCTCCAGCTGAAAAATCAATCTTCGTTCTGGAATGCACATCAAGCAGTGAACATAACAGAGCAATCATTTAGAATAAGGATTTCTTTAAGAAACCGAACTGTTGATATATGGAAACACGAAACATAAGTTGACATATTAAGTGTAAGTTTCGAACTGGTGTATCTCCCGAGGCCAGGCACTAGCCACCACCTTGAATGATAATAGTGCCTAAATAAGCCAAACTGAGAACGAGGACAAAGAAACTTGAGCTTGCACCTCGAAAGAGGTCCACATACAAGCAGGGGCAGGCAGAAGAGGTGGGTTTTTCCTTTTTTTTTTTTTTTTTGGGGGAGGGGGGGAGCAAATTTCTTCAACAGAAAAAGTAACCAAAGCACAAAATTTGTGTTGGCTCATACTTTTTCGAATCTTGTTTCTACATAAGAAGTGGGCCATTTCACTGGCCAAAGTTGACGACTAATGCTCATCTGTACTCACACATTATTTATCGTCGTAACTGGGTATCTTCTTTTAGTTAATTTAAATGCCCAACTAAACAACTATGCCCTCATCTTCTTGTATCTCTTGTCAAGCAATGAATCCAATAAATTTCAATGGCCCAACACTGTCCTTCAATTCGCATATCTCATTCCTTTCATTTGCATTTTCTTCACAATACAATAACAACATTGAAAGTATATTTAGGAGGCCATGCCAACACAAACACCTCATTCCTTTCTGTTTTTTGTCAAATTGCTTTAACAGAAACAGTAACTAAAGTACAAAATTTGTTTTCCCTCGTATTTTTTCTATTTTACTTTCCATATAATAAGTGGACCACTTCACCGGCAAAAGTTGACAAGTAATGCTCTCATCTTTATTCACACATTACGTATCTATGCATTACAGAAACAGGTACGTTTGCGGTACTACACGGGTACGGATATGCAGATACGGCATTTTTCTAAAAAGCAAGATATGGGTGCGGCTAGGATACAACAAAGTTTTATAACTTTAAGTAATTTTTATTTTTTCAAATGTATATGTTTAATGGGTTCTGGTATGAATAAATAGACATTGTGCGTCATTTAGTCATTTCCGAATACAAAATTAATCCAAAAGAATAAATATACAGCTGCACTACACACTTGGACCGCCAAAGGCCACAAGTGACGAAGTCCCCACAGCTACAAAAGAAAAAGAAGTCCAAGTCTCTGATAAAGGGAGAGAGAGAATCAGAAAAAGCAGATACATGAACCACTCGACAAAAATAGCAGATCTGTTGCATTGGTCTCGCCTCCATGTCCCCATTGCCGCTGCCGTTCGCCGTCAGCTTGATGGCCATCGACGGCTCTGCCTCCGGTCGGTGGCTGCTGCATCCTCTTCTCTCTCCTCTCAAATCCTTTGCCTGTGGTCAGCTGCCGCAGCTGCTCTCTCGCTCAGCCTCTCCCATCTTCACAGGTCTGTTGATTTTAGGTTATAAGTAAATGTTTTCCTATTTATGATTTGATCCACGAAACTTCTACTTGACGTTTTGACCCCTGAAAATTCTTTTGAGGATTGTGTTTTAACCCATAAGTATCCGATACGCACCCAATCCGTTTGAAAATTCTTTTGAAAATGGTGAGGTCTATTCACACACTTTGCTTCAGTACAGCTTTCTTGCTCTTGTTTTTTTAAGATAAAGGTTCCAAGAAATTCCTTTTTCAAGAGTTGTTGAACTCCATATTGCATCCTGATTTGTCCGACACATTCAAATTGGAATGTCCTGTGCGGTAATGCCTTATAAGCACACTGGGTATACTTAATCGGTTAGCCATTATCAAGTCTTAGAATCCTCCTGATTTGGTCCTTAATTAGACTAGGTGTTCAAGATTAACTCATTCTTCTTAGTCACTTCCAACCTCAATGGGTGCAGATGTGTTCTTAATTCCTAAATCCCTATAACATGCATCTAATTTCTTTTAAAGTCATTATACCAACATAGCAGTTTGCTTCTCTTCGTTGACTGCTAGGCGTCAACTTGGTTTATTTTTAGCTGGCTTGTGTCATGCCAGTAACTCCAATTGGCTTGGGTCAAGCCAACGATCATACCATAGCCTCTTTACCCCACTGAATTGCTCCCTGCTTCGATAATCTTTATTCCTCCTCAATTATCCCAGAATGACAGAAATGGAGTTTTGTTTTGTAATGATTTTGCTTTGTTGGATTAGACTCGTACTTGCATACCTTTTTGACACATTCGTCTTATTAATTTGTATATGATTATTAAGAAGCACAACCCTTTCTTTTTATAAAAGGGGATTTTTTAAGACTTTTTGTAGTCACTTAGATGACTTTTGTAGTTACTTAGTAATTTTTGTAGTCACTTAGTGACTTTGAAGTCCCTTTTAGTGTCGTTTGGATGGACCTCTCGACGACGGCTACTATGCTACCGATACGTGTTTCGTACCTCCGGGTTTGTGTTCGATTTGGGTCCTTTAGACCACTTAATGATTATTTTGCACATTTGTTTCGTCTTAATTGTGTCGTTGTCAATTGTTATCACTTGCTCGTCAAAGTTTTGGATATGTTTTGGACTTGGGATTATTGAATTGCTTCTTATTTGGTTCCCCCTTGCTGGGCTATTCGAGCTCCCCCTTATTTGTTTGCTTTGTCCCTTACCACAGGTAGTAGATGTGATTAGAGGCTTGGCATGCTTGAGGAACTAGAGCATTTTTTTTATTAGTGTAATTGAACAATTTATTTTATCCTTGTAAGCTTTACTAGGATTAGAGGCTTGGCACATGTTGCTGTTTCTGCTGCTCCTTGCCATTTTGTCCAAGGCAGGCCCTAAATTGGAATTCAACCCGCTAACTAGTTCGTAGTGGATTTTTGTCGCTATAGGTTACGTAAATCTGAAACGTCTAGTCTTTTGGAAGTTGATTCAGCCTTAAGTGTACATTTTGGCTTTTGGCATTACGTTGTCCTTGAGGGCAATCACGTCACAGTTTGCCGAATTGTTGAACATAAGGTAAGGAACTTTGTGAGTTTTCATGCGGTGAGGTTGATCCCTGCCCTAAGCTGGAATTCATTTCAAAACTGCTAGTCTGGAATAAGAAAGAGCAGCATCTTCATTTCATGAACCTTTTCTTCTGTGCAGCCACAACTACCAAATAATACAGCTCTCACATTCCGCCTATGGAAAGTGCCTAATCTTATGGCTTAAGGATACGAGACATGTAGGCCAGGAGTCAAGAAGAGTGCAATCCATCTCCATCTGCTATACAGGAAAAAGTGACTTTCCCATTTTGATGTCCGCTCCTAGCCAAACCAAGAGTGCAACGAAAAGGATGTTGGTTTTTTCTTTCCTTTATATCTGTACCAAATTCAATCTCTATTAAGCTATTCTTTCTGGTTTGTCAAAATAAAAGTTCTGAGAAATTCCTTTTCAAGAGTTGTTGAACTCCATATTTCATCCTGATTTGTCCTATACATTCAAACTAGATTGCTCCGTGCCGTAATGCCTTATAAGCACACTGCTTCAGTAATCTTTTGTTGGTCCTCAATTATCCGAGAAAGTAGACAAGGAGTTTTGTTTTGCAATCTTTTTGACATATTTAATTTGCATTTTATAATTAAGAAGCACAACCCTTTCTTTTTATAAAAGAGGAGTTTTTAAGACTTTCGTAGTCATTTCAATGAATTTTGTAGGTACTTGGTATCTTTTGAAGTCACCTAGTGACTTCTGGATAGCCCTCTCGACAACAGCTATTACGCCACCGGTATGCATCTCGTACCTTCGGGTTTTGAGTTCGATTTGGGTCTTGTTTCGTCTTATTTGTATATCACTTGTTCATCGAACTTTTGGCTTTGTTTTAGACTTTGGATTGTTGTATTGCTTCCCATTTGGTTACCCCTTGCTAGGCTATTCGAGCTCACCCCTTATTTGTTTGCTCTGTCTCTTAGCACAGGTACTAGACGTGATTAGAGGCTTGGCACGCTTGGGGAACTAGAGCATTTATTTTATTAGCGTAATTGACCAATTCATTTTATAGTTGAGAAATTTACCAGGAAGTCAGTAATTTGATTGGATTTGAACTTTGTAATTGGATTTAGCCGTAAGTTTATTATCTTGTTTTAGTTGGACTTTGAAGAGGATCAATTCCTTTTAAGTCTTTGCTTAATAGAGATATTTTGTTGTTAATGGGTTAGATGCTCTGTTTATACCTTGGTGTAACTGAAAATATAGTGGAATATATTTCACTTTAGGACACTGAATTTTAGTAACGGCTTCCAAATTTGGAGGGGTTAAACTCACTCTCGAAGCTCACTCTTCAGATGAATCCATCTCTTTATTTCCCAGCCAGCAATCCACCATGATCGACAAAGACCTCGTGCCCCTCTTCTCTTTCATTTTTGTGCTGTCTATGTATTTCCCTTCGACCACCACCATCACGTTGCCCCTTTACAGCCACCATTGCCACACTCTAGTCTCCATCTTATCTGTCTCTCCGATCAACACTATTTCGGACCACCATGGCTGCCTCTTCCTGACCACCATGGTCTCTCCCTTCGTCAGTAATTTCATCATCAGAAGTAAATGTGCAAAATTCTACGTCGAAATTTTGCAGTTCAGTAGGAGATGTGGCAGATATACCGAAGCTTGATGATGGATTAAAACAGAAATAATTTGAGTATTCCTGGGTGTATTTAGATGTCTCTGTATGTATAAAGACTTACAGGGTGGATATTGGAGATGAGTTGTTTGGGTAACAGACGAGAGACGGAGAGAAACAAGCAAATGTACGAAAGGAAAATTAATGATATTTGACCACCTTCTTAAACTTTCTGCCCGTCATATGGAGGCAAGAGTTCTGGACGAATGGAGTGTCTGTTATGTTCATTTGAGTGAATATCCTATTAAAATAGTGCTTGACATAGAAAATGCAGAGAAGTAATTGAAAGACTTCACCAGTTGGGCCCTTGTTCACTATGAACTTTGCCTTCCTTTGCCTTCCTTTGTTATGTTTCCTTTTTAATTTCATTGATCCATCACTGCATAAGGCCTACCCGTACAAGAACCATATCTTGATCCAAAGGAGGCACTTACACCACATATGTCGCCAAAAGTTCTAAAAAGTGACAGTAAGAGGCATCTTCAGGGACAAAAGTCGAGTACAAGTGGCTAAAACTGGAGTCCGGTAATTATTTACCGCTTAGTCGCAGGATTTGCCTAGGAATCTGCCTGAGATTTGCGGATTTATGCTCCCCAACTTGGGAGCATGTTGGAGTGATTCTAGGTAAGTTGATATCGCGAACATAAGCGGTCGTAGATTCTTAACCCTCGCTGCACGAAATTTTCATTGTTGATGGAGACCTTCTTTTATGGGTCATCAGTAATGTAGGATAGGGTTTCAAAGAGAGAGAGGAAGATGAAGCAGACAAGAGAAAGCTGATTTGCTTTTTGTTCGGTTATTTATTGGGTAAAGCACGTGAGATGGGCCAAACCTCCGTGGTTTTGGTATGGCCACGTCAGGCCCTTATATCATAGGCCAATTTGGAAGCCCGTGGTTTATCAGTCAAAGCAATAAGGTCGCCATCTTGACGTATTGCACACACAAAATTGAGTTTTCTTCGAACTGTATACATGATACCAAGTGCAACTAAAGTTTCCCCACATTCAATGGCTCGTAAGGGAAAACAATAGAGACCACTTGCCGACCATTTTACAGGAACACATGTCAGCAACGTCAGAGCACTGACATCAGCCCTCATTGTAACATAACGAAGAACAGTATATATGTAATACAAGCCTAAATATATTGGCCTGGAGTAATACAAGCATACATGTATAGGCCCTTGAGCAAGGGCATAGAAAATCCTTACTGGGGCGAAGTAAGTCTGCTTTAAACTTTCTTTCTATTTTTTACGCCTAAGGAAAACCCTTTACATATTTCATACTTCCATCCTAAAACGCATCATCTTCAGCATGTGTATATATGACCTGACAATGATGTGTTATGCACTCAATATTCAGCATGATAGAGTCGGCTCATATCTCCACTCTGGGAGGCAGAGCCTACTTTATTTCGTTGTCGACCTTTTTTCTTTCAGTAAGATGGCCATACTACACCAACTGCTTCATTTGATCCAGTCCAACAGTGAAGCCTCTGTTTGTAGCTATGGTCCACCTTGGTACGCCTCTGTTTATAAATTCTTTCCACATATGTCACCAGTTTTATGCAAAACCCATCGTTTTTAACGCTGACATTTCTCGAACACTATGGCAGCAGATTCTAGCATCCTATACTTGCATTATGCTTGAGCTTAGCAAGTTAAACAGGTTGAAAGGTTGAAATAGCAAAAATTATAATCTCAGTGACCACATTATAACTTTGATAGTCACAAAGAATGATCTCAGAGATGCATTAATTAGTAAATGGCATTGCTCGCAATGGTAATAGTATGAATGATAAAGCAACAGGGTAGGCTCAAGGAGAGGTGAACATTTGGCTCAATTTTTTTAAAATAAGGAATGAATTGAATGAAATTCGATGAATAAGACATTTACCTTATGTATTTACAGTCAGGAGATAGGGTCCCCAAAAAATGTTGACAGATATATTGGTATAGCCTCCAAGCATCGGTGCCCAGCATATCCTCACTAGCTGAACGCATTGGAGTTATTGGAGGGTGGTCACCTGCATCAGTTCCCGATCTTGGCTTAAGATATCCATCAGCTAGTAGTGTCTGGACATGACTACCCCAAACTGGATTATTTATTAGTGGTCCAAGTGCGCCTCTGAAGTCAAATGATGAAGGGTATGCTGTGCTTTCCGTGCGCGGATAGCTAAAGGAACATCAAAAACAACAAAGATATATCAATAGACAAGATTTAAAGATAGGTAGATGGAAATATACACACATACACATTCATATATCATGTATTGATACATACGTGTATTTATTTTTTTTTTGGTGGGGGGGGGGGGGGCGGTGGGGTGGGGGGGTTTGCATAGACTTTGTGGGTGATATCTACCTAGGAATAGCTTTGTTATTCTCTGGGTGGTTTTCGAGAGGTGCTCTTTTGGTTTCGTGTTTTCTTGCAACCCCATAGCAATATCTTGGTGCTTTGGACCATTTTCTTTGTGCTTTTACTCAGGTGCTCCCCTCTAGCATTTCTTTATTACAATCGGTACTTGCCAAAAAATGTATATATATATATATATGGGAGCCGATCCACATCTACCGGTGGAGAAATACCATAAATCTGGCCGTCCACGTGTACTCGTGGATGGACCAGATCTGTACTCTTAAAAAAAAAATGGTAACCGCTACTCTTTAAAGTGATTACAAAATACCCAAAAACACCCCTCTTAAGATAAAAAAGCCCCAACCGCTACAAAGTGTAGCATTTAATGGGCCACCCCTAACCGCTACTCTTTGTGACGGTTGGGGTTCAATCGCATTAAAAAACCCTAAATAAACCCCTAACTACCCCACAAATGCATTAAAAAAAATCCTAAAAAAAACCCCAGCTACCCCACAAATGCATTACAAAACCCTAAATAAACCCCCAAGCTATCCCACTTTCCCCCACCTGCCGAGCATTAAATGCCCCTTGACCACTACAAAGAGTAGCGGTGTGGGCCCCTAACCGCTACTCTCTGTGGCGGTTGGGGGGATTTTTGTCCTTTACGAGCTCCCTCTCTCTCTCTCCCAACCCCCCTCTCTCTTCACACACATTGGATCTCTCTCTCTCTCTTCTTTCTGGCTATCTCTCTCTCTCTTTCTTTTTCTTCCCCACTTACTCACTATCGAACCCTAACCCCAAAAAAAAATGTATATATATATATATATACTTTTTTTTTGTGTTGGGGGGGTGGGGGGTGGGGGGTGGAAGTTGAGACAACCTATGTCCAAAGATTGAGATGAATGGACCACTTAAAATGCTGAAGAATATGGGTTCCATTGTGATATTTCACAAAATCTCGGCATCTCAGTTTCTAATTACGGCCGAAAAATCTGAGACTTTCTCCATGGCTACTTGACTTCATTGCATTCTGGATCCTAACCTGTAAAGCAGGTGCTCTGCAAATCGTTGAATCGTACACGCTTTTCCCCGCTTTACCCGCCAAGGTGGTTTTGTCCAGACATGCCCTTTGCCTTCGGAAGATCCAAAGAAAAATCTTACGCTTAAAATCTTTTAATTTTCAGTGGTGCAACTCTGGACGTAATATGATTGTACATGTACCAAGTCAGGACCCAAAGGGTTTGGTAAAAGAGCCCGACGCAGAGTGGTTGGTGGATTCGAGAAATAATGTCCTCCAGAATATTATGTCTTCTTCAATCAAGAGATATGGTGGTCCTCTGGATGAACCAAGGAAGAAAAACACCAAGAAGCATAAGAAAGACCCGCTTAAAAATATGATCAAGAGTGGCCGAAGCTCATATCCGACCCCTCCTGCAAAGAATGTCGGTAGAACAGTTGATCGTCTAAGGTTTATATTTGTCGGATGGAATCTCGTGCTAGTCCCGAGCGGGTTAAAACTCATCATGGTAACATGCCTCCTTTGCTCAAGGATAATGTTTGCCTGGACTTTGCTCCTAGTTTTGATGATCCATTTGCAATTTTCAATCAATTCTGGGAGGACAAGAGACTTCCCAAGGCATCTATGGTGAGGACCGACCCTCATGCTCATGTTGTTCCCTTGTTTGAATCTGTCCCCGAGAAGCATCGTCGTGTGCCGAAACTCCCTCTAATCTAACAACAATGAAGCTTTCCCCTATGCGGTAATTCAGCGTTTCGCAGTGAAGGCCATGATATCCCCGCTCCTGGTCTAATTGAGAGAAAAACAAGTATTGGGCAAGAAACTTCAGGCTCCACGTCTTTAGTTGCCTCTCTGAGTCTTTAGCTGCCGCTGAGGATGAAAGAGATGAAATCTTTTTGGATGGTCCAAACTATAACCCGACTCCAAATGATTTGCCCGTTAACGAATCTGAACCAGGTAAGTCCTCTTTCTGGAGAACAAATCCTCTTTTCATCTCATGATAGTTGCTTAGGAAGCACTGATACCTCGTATAGGTCGAGGTATGGTGTCCGAAACCTACCAACAGCCCGACACCGCAGACACCTGTCGGACATCTGTCAGTGGCGTCTGAATTTATCTTCTTTTTTTTTTTAATATCCAACACCGAGTTGGACATTCTTCATGAAGTGTCGAACCGCAGCGGGTTTATATGATCAAGAGTTTTAACCGGGGGTAACCCTCATTTAGAAATATACTTCAAGTATGCAATTTTATTGACCCATTACCGTCCTCTGACACTATCTACGAGAATGAAGCCAGACCCACTGATGCTGATCACCAGAGGATAGATTCTACCTTTTCCTTTTGTTTCTTTTTTCCTTCTTTTTTTTACTAAAAACTTCTCGCTTTGGATCTGCAACTTCAAGATCCCAATATCCCAACTTGAAACCATTTCTTTCTCTCTCATCTCCTATTTTCCTTCTTTCTCTCTCATCATCTCTCTCAATTCTTAGGTGGTGTATATTAAATATGATAAGTGGGAGACAAGAATGACCTCAAAACAGGGACTTACGAAACAAGGGCTTGTGAATTGGGACAATTGGCCTTAAAACGTAATTAATTTAATAGCCAGTGACATTACGATGAGAATATGGATCAGTTAAAAATATATTGACTTGTACTTCACTTTTTCTGTACTATATTGGATTTAACTTTTAAGTATGACTTCCTTGTTTTGTGGTTATTGATTGTTGTTAATTATTTTAGATGTGGAATGTGTTTAATCTTTAGAAATAAATATATTTAACAAAAATATATTAAAAATTCAGCATTATTCTGATGTGTCCAAAATCTCATTTTTTTGAAAATTGCGGTGTCCGGTGTTTCGGTCGAACGCAGTGTCCATATCCGTGCCACCTAGATAGTTGTGCTCTAATCATGTAATCTCGAAATTTGTAGCGGTGGGTAACAAGGATATACCTACAGGTTCAGTCTCCCAAGTCTCTCAAGCTTCTAGTCCTTCTAAGCACCTTCACCTGATAAGTGTTAAGTCAAACATATTCAGAGCACCTCATTCCACAAATCCTTACTTTAACCAATTTTGTTGCAGATTCTGTTAAGGAGCCTGTAGTTCATCCATTACTCGAGCTAGTCGAAGGCAAGGACATTTACTCAAGACTGCATTTGAAGAGGCACTTCCAGAGCTGATAAATACTAAACCTCTAAAGGCTGTTGCAACTAAGCTTGGGCAGGCATACAACGAGGCTATTCGAGCCATACGAAAAGGTTTGGTTAATAGCCTCAGAACATGTCATCTAGCAGATATTAAGGCATGATAGCAGAAGCAAATAGAGTCTTTGCCTTTTGGGATTTCATGCAAGTTGACTACCAACCTCTTCATACTGGCATAACAAATTTCATGAAGTGTTCGGCTTCCTTTGCCTACTTTCAGGTAAGCTGCTGCTGATGGTGTCTCCCTTGAACAACATGATCATGCAAAAGGCTCACATGTCTAAGACATCAGACGAGCTATCTTGATCAGAAGATAGTTTTCAAGGCTGCTGTTAACGCCCTTGATTCATACCAGAAGAATTCCTCTGTTATAGAAAGTTTGAAGCGAGCTGTCTATGTGGAGAGAGCTGCCCAAGGAGACTAAAGTGTTTTACATTCATATGAGAGCTAACCTAGAAAATTTGAGTGTTTTATTTTCATATGCTATGCTGAGACCTCTCTCCTTGTTTAGTTTTTAGACTTTTTAAAATTTTCTTAACCTTATTATTCTTTTAGAGTAATAAACTTATCACACCATGTGTACCTTTTACCTTGTTTATCTTGTTTTGAGAGTAATGGTTTACTTGAAGGTCAGCACAACATGTGTCTTTCTGTAAAGCCGTACACAATTTATACTCTTGCGGGCCAGGAATAGGCTTTTCTGATGGCCGTACACAATTTATACTAGTGCGTGCCAAGAGTATCCAATGATTTATCACCGTGGGCATTGGTGAGGTGTTTCAGCAGTTTAGCCACAAACCACGCTTTTAGTGGTTGGTTAGGGTGTTTCGTGATTTAGGTCTGCCCGTTCATGCTTTTTACTCTTGCTGACCAGGAGTATCCAATGATCTATCACAGTAAACTTTGGTGAGGCGTTTTAGCAGTTTAACCACATACTACATCATTGGAGGTTAGTGCTAACCTTTTGCCTAGACCGCCTTATACAAGGTTTTAGGTCTAGCGAGCACACACAAACACACATTCACATTTTGTTTGCGCCCTAATTTTCCCTAAACTGCCTTTTACAAGTTTTTTTCCCCCATCCAGAGGGCTTTGCTTTCAAGGGTAGTACCGCATGAGGAACTTTGCATTTGTTGGGGAATGATTCTCTCACCGTCCATCATTGTGAGTAAGAAGGCACCCGTGGAGTAAAACTTTTTCCACAACATAGGGTCCTTCCCACTTAGTCTCTAGCTTATGTTTCGTTTGTCGCGACATAATAATAAGCGTTCGGACCATGAGGACTAAGTCGCCTTCTTGAAGAGTGAAGTCTGACCGTTTTATTAAAGGCGTTAGCCATCCGCTGCTGGTACATATCCAAGTTTTGCTGAGCATACAACCAAACCCTCTTGATTGTGATTGCTGGTTAAAAAAGCGAAAAAAAGGCACGGTTCTCGAACGAAAACAAGTTCAAAACCCCATTTGCCCAATCCAAACCCTATTGATTGTAATTAAAAGGGCCCATCAATTTGTAAATGAAATTTAGACGTCCATATCAATTCATAACAACCCCAAGTCCAAAACATATCGTGTGTCAACAGCATCACAATGACATATGAAAATTTGTTGTTAAAGTGGTAATCATATTCAAAAAATGACTAAAATATAAAACTCTTCACATAACCAATTTCACTAATATGTGATGCTTAGCGGGTCTTAAGCCAAGAGTGGAGGTCTAGGTCAGATAAGTAACAGCCAGCATAACTTGTCACATGAAAATAGGCATCCAAACTTATCAACCCTGCTACATTAAACAGCATCTCTATTAATTTCCACACATTCATTTACAAGAATCTTACACGGTGGCATTTGGTGCATAGCAAATTCTGAAACTTCAAGCATACAAGAATAGCTATGTTATCCAAGTACCTTGGATACTAGGTAAAGAAACAAAAACCTGATGAAACCTTGAGTATACAAGCGCTCAGCCAATTGCATAGCCATGTGAGGTCCAATGTCTAATGCACTTGAAGCAACCTGAATCAGTCAGAGCCAATATAAATCATGCATGAAAACCTTTTTAATAGGAAATAGTAGATCAACTACATGGCCTAAGACTATTCAAGTTCTTGTATTAGGTCCCGCTAATCACTATTTGTGAAAGCACAAGTACTGGAAACACATTCTTCGACGAGTTTACAACTTCATTTTCTAAAACAATGACATCCTCCGTTATAGTCCAACCACATTTACGATAATACTCTATCCAAACTTAAGTTCGATAACAGCCTGTATAGTATACGCCTCATGTCCTTCTTTCCTCTTCCTTACACCTTCTGTATATAAAAATCACTGTCCTTAATCCATAAACTATAGTTCGATGCACCTCAAAAAGCAACACATACCATCCCAAATTTACCACCCAAACATACCGCATGAAGGTTATGGCGACTGGTTGAAATGAAGGAGTGACTAAGTGAGAGAAGAGGGGTGTAAGGAGGGAGAAAGGATAGTTTTCTCCTTCAATCTCACGAATTCTCTTATTGGTTCGGGTACAGCCCCCGTCACTTTGGTAATAAGGGCTGCCATTGTCCAGAGTTAGATTTTGTGTTCAAAGGGAAAAAGTGATTTTAAATTGTATCCCCTTGTTTAAGACTGTCAAATTTTCTCAACTTTCCATCTTTACCGTTATCTTCTCTCCATCCCTACATTTATATTGGGGTTGATCCACATATGGCGCTAGTAAAAATTCATTTTATCTAGCTGATTTCTGGCCATTTACGCCACAACCTGGAAGGCTGAGATCAGTCTCTTATTTTTCGAACATCCATGCCACATCCTGGACGGCTGAGATCAGTCTTTTATTTTTTTAAAAACATGCAAAAACGCCCCTAAGAGAGAGTCTGTCCGGGTTCTGAATTGTCCCCTGTTATTAAAGCCTTAACCCCAACGTGTCCCCAACATCTCTCTCTCTTTTTTTTTTTTTTTTACAAACACGCCAAAATGCCCTCTCTAGGTGCTGTCTACATGCCACCTAACTACCCTTTCCAGAGGCGGTCTATATAATAACAAACTGCCTGTTGCAGAGGCAGTCTATCGGGCAGATTACGCAATCCTTCTGAAATGTCTTATTACCTCCAAACTTTAACCCACTTCTAACGACTTCTTCAAAACTCAAAACCCATTTTTTCTTCATCTCCTCCTTTGTCAACAAATGCTAGATCCTCGCTAAACCAACGCTTGATCAACCAAAGTGACCAAAGCAAGAAGAATATCAATCAATGTGAGTGAGATTTAGGGCCTTTTTATTTTGCCGTTAATTATTTGTAGACCTGGTAAACGGGTATACCCGCTGGGTACAGGTAAAACGAGATCGGGTACATGTAAAAACGGGTCGGTATAATTTACCCGGGTTTTTCCGGGTGGGATTTTTCTGGAACCGTACCCTATCCTTGCGGGTAGGGTATTACCCGCGGGTAAACTATTAAATTTATTATTTTTTATTATTAACAGATTCACTGGACAGAACACTTTTTTCCTTCTTTTTTGTTACCACAACAATTCTCAACTCCCAAGTTTCGATCAATATCTTAACAAAAATACCAGAAAATCACTTATAAATTAGTTCCTGCGACTGAGATAGTAACATAATTAATACATACAACAGTTCAACACAAATTTTACAAGTAGATCTGAAAAAAAAAATTATTTTGTAAACAAGTTTTACAAGTCGGCAGATGCAACAAGATGGTGAAGGTATCATAGTTGGCATCCTCGCATATGATGGACACTTCGGTCTTGGCGTACGAGAATAAGCCAGAGTCGACGAGGTTGACCGGCGTCGGAGCTAATAGGAGAGATTGGAGGCGGAGTTGCGGCGGATCTGGTAGCGGAGCGTGAGAGGTACGATGGGATGCTGTCGAGATCCGGTGCAGTAGTGGTCGTCGACAGATCTGATTGGTGGGTGAGAGAGAAAGATAGCCTAACAGGACTTACAGCACGAGGAACTACAGGTGCCGAAGGCATGGCACACACTTGCGGCAACTCTCTTCTATGGGGCAGGATCTCTCATCTGATCTGGGCGGGATCTAAAGGAGCATTTCTTGACGGTATCGGAGCCATCACAAGTCATGGGTGTGAGAGAGCGGCGTCGTGGGTGAGAGCGGCGTCATGGATGAGAGCGGCGGCGTGACTCCACTGACTTGTTTGTGTCTTTGTCAGTGAGAGAGAGAGAGTTCAGAGAGTGGGAGGGAGGGCGGCCACAAATCAGAAGATGGAAGAGTGAAACGAGAACCCTAGCACTTTTTAAAGGGGAGAAACGGGTAGCCCGAGTAAACCGCATCCGACCCGAACCGATCCGAAAATTACGGGTCAGTTCGGGTACGGGTCTTCAAAATAGGTACCCGTACCTGGATTTTTGGCCGGGCCCGGACCTTTTTTTGCCAGGTCTAATCATTTGAATATTGTTTTAACATTAGATGTGTCGTGAAAGCCTGCTAGCTTCACCTATAAAAGAGTCTATCTAGCTTCCTAAATTAGGAGAAAACTAGAAAAACCTTGAATTTGACTATGTGAACTCATATGGCTATTCTGAAAACCTAGATTTGGAGTCGGGATTAAGTAATGTGGCACGAAGGCATTAGGCAACCCATCAATAAGGATAGCAATATGGGGTGCCCGGCCCTGTCCCATCCCAAGTTGCCCCATCCCCTTAGCCGTAACTTTAATTTAGGTCCCCCCCCCGGCCCCCAAAAAAAAAAGTTGCCCCATCCCCTTATTGCCTCAACAGTGGAGTGTGGCTATGAAGGTGAACGGCAGATGATGTCGATGACACGCAGTTCGATGGTGACTGCCAGCTCGTGTGTGTTTGAGAGAGAGAGAGGAAAAAACATGTTGGGTTAAGTTGGGAAAATCAGCTCCCACATCTGCCCTATATCCAGTTAAGGCTTCCCTAAATAGGTACCCGATGGGGGGAGGCAGGCGCGCCTCTGCTCCAATTAGGCCCCTTAATTGCCACCCCTACCCATCACACCCAAACGGTCTCATATCGCTAGTAAGCTTATTATTATGATTTGTAAAGAAGACGATAACAACACAAATTAAGATATGATACAATAACAAGACGCAAGGAAATAAGAGAAAAGACCGAACTTTTAATTTGGCTCCGAGAACGGGATACAGATTGCCTACATATCTAACGGACTACCGGACTCGGCTTCAACATAGTTCAACTGAGTACTATCATGATGGTCTGAGGTTTGTATCTGGATTTGATATCAGAAAACTCCTTCTAGTGTTTGTTTAGAAAACTACACTTTTTTTGCAAATTAATTGATGAAAAGATAGTGTTTCAGATATCAAAAAAATATTTGGGAAAGCCAATGCATTGGACAAAAAGGGAACTATAAGGCGCCAAGTCGTGGACATAATCCCAAAACGGGGGCAAGGTTCAACAAGTGTATCATCACGACAAGATAGTTATATCAATCAAATCACATGTATAATTCGTTTAATATCAATTGCAAAGGTAAAACCCTAGAGCACGTAAATCTAAACAATAACCATGCCAATTCAATTGCATGGCATGTTTTATAAGAAAATTCAAAGATAAACCCTAGAGCTTATGATTAAATGGTTAGAAATTAACCTTTAGGAACAAATTTACTGTTACTCGGGGTAGAGATCTTGATTTCTTGACTTTCGATAATCCTCCAAAAGATTAATCTTAAATTGGTCAGGAAAAATTTATGGCTTTGCACTTAATTGTAGTCTATAAATGTAGGATTGATGGGAGGTGTTTTGGATGATCAGGGTTTCTTATGGAGGATAAGGGTTTACGGGTGAGATGCATTTACATAGAGTATCAAGGTGGTCTTTGATAAATTCCTACTTAAGGATGAGACCTAAGACCTTAATTCATAGCCTTGAAGTCCTTAGAGTCTAAGAAAATAGAATTGGAGTGCTAAAAGGACATGAAATCCGTAAAATAATTAATCCCGAGGTCCTAGGACCTCCCTACGTGCCTTACAAAGGTGTGCCGGCCAGTAGGTCAGTAGTTTGTTTTCGGGGGTGCATGTACCAGCTGGTACACTTGATGCAATGAGTGTCTAAAAGGACTGCATAGATAGGCCAACTTTAGAAACTTGGTTCCCCCTCATGTGAAAATCAATTTAAGCCTACTCTTTAACAATAGAAAGCTATAGAAGTCTACTTTCAAATGGAATAGGTAGGAGTCTATTTTCAAATGGAATAGCGATCGCTTAACCATATGATGTATATCTCAAGATATTAAGGAAACATTCATGATATGTCAGATTCGGAACATGTTCGGAAATCCATATTATCTCAATTAATGCTTAATGAAATTAGGCACATGATATATCGATGGAAAGTTAAGTAAAAGACCTTTCTAGGGATGTAGAGTTCATAATTTAATTCTTCAAGATGAATAATTATTCACCCAAGTAGCATGTTGTGGATGTGCACCCAGATTCGACTACTACCAAGCATAAATCCTCCCACCACCGCCAACCTACCCTCTCCCCCCAATCACCCACCATCAATCTCCGCTAGCCGCCACTACCATGATCCTCCACACACAAAATTCACCACACACCCATCAGTCACCAACCAACCGTCCCCTATCACCCACCTCCAACCTCCACATACTAACTGTAAGACCCCAAATAATATGTAATTAAATTATTGTTATGTTTTAGGTTACCTTCATAATTTAGTCATTTTTAGGGTCACTTTTGAATTAGTAATACATCTTTAAGGGTCTTTCAGTTATTTACCAATCTTAGAACCTTTTAAAGGCTATATCGACACGTTGAGTTTTTGGCTTACAGAGAAAAAGAAGAATGGACAAAGTAGGGTTTTGGAGAATTGCAATTTTCTATGCAAAATTGGTAAGTGATCTTGAACCCACTTTTGATTATAAGGATGAAGTATATCATATTAGAATTGTGCTTGTTAAGATTTTAACGTAAATGGGCTAATTATAATGTTTAGATTTTGAGATTTTCGAAAGCTTACGCGATTTGGTGAAGATTATTGCGTAAATTTGAGGGAAGGATTACATATACTATATCTGCTTCCATCAAATCGAATTAATAATTCTTACGCCGATAACTACTATCGGTTACTGCTTAATTGAGAAAATTGCTATTCGTTTCGGTCAACGTGTTAAAGTTGCACATCTTTTACTAATTGCAGTGTTGTGAAAGTTTGTTTCATTGTCCTTGTACCGCCGGCTCACCATTGAATCTTGTGCCCTCCAGTGTATCTTTACCGTTCAAACCACTAGAATAATTACATGTTGTCCAATTTAAATGCTTGGGAATGGTACCGCTTTTTGTCAAATTCTTTGGTTTCTGTACCGTTTCTTTTCATTTGCAGTATTATCTTTATCCTGCAAGTCATTCAATCTGCACTTTTGAACCCAAATCAAAATAGGTGTGGCTTATTCCCTGTCCACGTATGAGATATTGGTTGTTGAAAGCAAGCATTATTCTGGCCTATTTTGGACGTGTAGTGTTCTTGGTGGTGCTACCACGTGTCAACTTTTTAGTGGTACAATATACCTTGTTCAAATATATAAAGTTTTGGTATTTGTAGTTCTTATTCCTTTGATATACTTTGACGTCCTTTGGACCCTATGAATTGAACTAATGTTTAAAACCTTCACGTGCTTAGGTTAAAGTGATGTTGTGGCATGATATGGCAATTGCTACCGGTATGCAAACTTTGAACTTAGAACCTTCGTGTGCCTAGGTTAACGTGCTTTGCAGTCACGTATTACGTGATTGTATCGTATTTGATTATTAGTTCAATTCTTTGAACGTGTTATTTGACTTTGGCTTTGATTTGATCTTTGATGGATTGGATATCCCGAATTCAAATTTGTCGTGCTAAGATTATCTATCGTCTTTGTGCTTTTGTTTCCATTTGCTTTGTTTGGACTCAGCTATATGTTATTACACACCTGCGTTGTATTTTGCGGGTATGTGTGTGTGATCTTTGGTGGGCTTTATGCTCCCCCCTCCCCCTTCTCCTGCCATTTCAGGAAATTAAGCTGAGACATCGGTAGAAGAGTTAGCTATATGCATGAGCTTAGAGTTGTTCATTAATTTTAGACTTCTTTAGCGACTTGAAAATAAGTACTTTTAATAGTTGGATTAGTAGCTTTTGATAACCCCCAATGTCTGGGAAGTAACTATTTGTTCCCAACCTATTCTGGTCAGACCCAATGGCCCGCTAGGGGTCCGGCTTCGCGCATACACGTCAACATAGTAAACGGTCTAATTTCCAGCATATCGAACCAGTCAACGGGCGCACGCCCAAGACACGTGTTTTTCTTCTCGCTTCACGCGCTTCGTGCGCAATTTAGGCACAATTTATTTCGCGTTAGCGTAACTCACGAGAGCGCGACCGTCACGCCAAGATCATCTAAGCACCTTTTCGTCAAAAAATCGACCGAAGGCGCAATCGGGGGGACGGGGTCAAGGACAGGCCTTGGCCAACCCCATGGGGTCGGCCTCGGCCTATATGGGGGGTCGGCCTCGACCTCTATAGGGGGTTGGCCTTAGCCTTCCCCTCCCGTTGGTTCACTTTTCGCGTAGGGTCCTTTTTCACGCTTTGTCCGTCTCGTACACTTCATATGTGACTTTGGCACCTTATCCGTCACGTGGGTATGATTCATGTCGACACGCTCGTTGCAACACAACTTCCGGATTCGTCGTTGCCCATCAAAACACCAACCGTCGGCATGCCCGAAGTTCACCAAAAGGAGAAAGGTGGCCTTGACCTCGGCCACCCCTAGGGTCGGCCTCGGCCTCCCCAGGGGGTCAGCCTCAGCCTTACCAAGGGGTTTGGCCTTGGCCTTCCCCCAAAACCCCCGGCTTTGCCCCTTTTTGCGCGCATTGTTCCGAACCATGTTTTGTGCGGGCATAAAGCTTACTAACGCATACACAACCACCTCGTGACATCCGTCGTCCGATGTCCGCAACCGTGTGTCGCTCTCGTGACGTCCGTCGCTCAAAGTCACGCACTACCACCAAATGACCAGTCGGTGACAAACCCCGTGTCACCATCCTCAACTTTATCATCACTACATATTGCACTCATTATTTTGGTATAACAGGCACACTCAACTCACGTCTCGTCCCAGGGACACCCGACGCGCGCCCATGCGCTGTCGCCGCGCCTGTGCGCCATTATCATCATGCGTGCCCCTGGCACCAAGTATTGCTCCGCGACGTTCGTCGCCGCGCCCGTGCGCAATTCTCATCATGCGTGCCCCCAGCACCAAGTATTACTCCACGACGTTCGTCGCCGCGCCCGTGCGCCATTCTCATCATGCGTGCCCCAGGCACCAAGTATTGCTCCGCGACGTTCGACGCCGCGCCCGTGCCCCATTATCATCATGCGTGCCCCTGACACCAAGTATTGCTCCGCGACGTCTGTCGCCGCGCCCGTGCGCCATTCTCATGACACAGGCCTTCGGGCACCACACTTATTCACCACACCATATGCCCCCGCCATGGACGTGGAACATGCTTCGACCCACTCTCCGGAGTGTGCAGCATTCCGGGGGGGCTCCGTTCATAGTGCTCTGGCACGAGGACCCCTCACAGAGGGATGGGCTCGTTACCACAAAGCCATCGCCGTCACAATCACGGGGGGCTCCATTCGTAGTGCTCCGGCACGAGGACCCCTCGCAACGGGATGGACTCGTTACCACAAAGTCATCGCCGCCTCGGGATGGGCTCACAACGTTAAAGCCATCGCCGGCACAATCAACTACCGGATAGGCTCACAACCTTAAAGCCATCGCCGGCACAATCAACTACGGGATGGGCTCACAACCTTAAAGTCATCGCCGGCACAATCAACTACGGGATGGGCTCACAATCTTAAAGCCATCGCTGGCACAATCAACAGCAGGATGGGCTCACAACCGCGAAGCCATCGCCATCACAGTCACGGGGCTCCGGCACAAGGACCCCTCGCCACAGACCCTGAGCACTGAGCTACGAGCATGTCCCTCATGTTACCATTGATCGTCGACACCACCAGGGCAATGACCCACGGGTCACTCCGGGACGGGAACAGGTCCTTGGAGGGCATGGCGCCTAGTCCGCCTGACAGGTAGCTACAGGGGCAACCCTCACTACTGGCAAGTTCTCCGCGCGTCTCTTGACGCACTTCGTGGGATTCAATAAGGGCTTGGATCGGTGGCTGGGGCAACGTGCTTACTCTGATCATGTTGTCACGGTGTGGTCAGTCTTCTCAGACGGGTAGAGCGATGCTGTGCGAGGCAGGCAACACAAATTTGGGAATCGGCAGTCCAACGAAGAACTGGTATTTGGGACCCCCTGGTGATGTGTCACTCCCAAGGGATGACATGTGGCATTTTATGACATAAGCACATTGTTTCCTATAAATAGTGAACTTACAACTCAAAAAAGGGACTTTTGCTTATTCTTACAAAAATTACTTTCTCACTCTAGAATTTGAGAGCTCTTGGATTCTAGTGAGAGAAATGTAACTTTGGACCATAACATGGGACCCCGACTCTGACCTTGACTTGGACTGTCGACCCTATTCGTCCCTGCCTCGTCTCCGCAGCACTGCCACTCCTCAAGGCCTGTCTGGGAAGCCTTGCTCTCAGCCCTTACTCCTCCCTTGCTGTCTCTCACTTTGTATACTTGGAAGCTGACACGGACTACAGCCTTTGTGGCACCTCCACGTAGGCACGAACCCACATTCCTTAGCATCACTATTGTTTATTAGATTTCCCCTGCATTTATTAGATTTTGATGATGGATGCAAATGTTATTAATTTGGGATATATTTTAAGCTTTGATTACCTCTTTGAGGTTATGTTCTTGGTAAAATGCCTTGGGTATTATATTTCTGGTAAGCAGGAATATTTCAATAGTATGTGTAGGTCCGCCTCCGGGTTGCGGGCGTGACACTAACCCTCCACATACGCACACCTACACACAGAGACTGTCGTTGCGAACACAACCCCACTACGTGCACCAGCCCCCCCCCCACACACCACACCCACGACCGACCCCCCAAACACAATTGTACACTGTCGTCGTGCATACACCCACAACCCATGCCCACGACACACAGCACAGCCTATTTGTGGGAAAGGGTGAGAGCATTAGCGGTGGAAGGGGGGTTCGTAAGTCGTGACCGTGGGGTGTGTCGGTGGGGGTGTGTCAGGATGTGTGTCTGTGTCTGTGTGCGTATGGGCCTGTCTGTGCTCTCTGTGTAAGGATGTTAGTGATGGGGTCGGGGGGTAGGAGCGCCAAAGGTGAAAGGGTTAGGCAATCGGTGGGGACGATAGGTGAGGGTAAAGGAACCGATTGTGGGGCTGTATTGAGGGGTATTTTCAAGTCAAGGAAGGTCAGCGTAAGTTCCCCAATAAGGGGTTAGCGAAGGTATAAAACCTAAAACTCAAGCGTACCGAGTGTAATTTTTCCTTTAGTATATTATCTTAAGTATTTAGGTCTTTGATTAACAATTGCATGCTTGGAGTAATATTAGGATTTCAATTGAACTTTGTCAGTGTAAATAAAATTAGGGTTTTAGGTAACACCTTTTGTAACAATATCAATTGGGATATTCTATGAACGTCCCTCTTAGAAGGGGTTAGGCGCATTTAACTTAAAAATTTTAGATCTAGACGTCCACTTCGTGACATGGACAGTTCTAGATGAGCGGTGACCTCGAACTAGTTGTGGATAAGGCTACATATGTATATGCACACATATAGGGGCCGATCCACATAGAGCTTTACAAAATACTAATTATCTGGCTGATATCCAGCCGTCCGCATCACCGCACGAATGGCTGAGATCAACCTAACTACTACTATTTTTTGACCAGCCGCACCTAAGATGGGTGGTTGATTTGATTGCCAATTTTGCCCTCAAAACTTTGAATAAATGACGACCTCATACCCTGCTTAAATTAGAAATGTTCCAACTCTTCCCTTTGCTCTAATTCTTTCTCATCGCTACCGAACCCACCAGTTCTTCTTACTTCAAAGCTTTTTTTTGTCCACCTACCACCACTGCCACAACACCAAGCCCACCCTAATCTGAAAAGTCTAATGGTGATGGACAGCGGCATGGTAACTTTATGACATACTATGGTGGCATTATTTATTCCAGATGCAATTAAATCTACCTCTATCTGTTTTTTTAAGTTCATGGAAACCCATTTTTGGGTGAGATAGAATGGTGGTGGACGACAGGTAGAAATGGTAGTCAGCGACAGGTTGAAATGCTGGTAAGGCAATGGGTGGTGGGTAATTTGGTTAAGGGTGGGGCGATGACTGGTGGGCTAAGGTGGTGGTGGATGGGACGGTCGGATATGGGCTGAGTTGGTGGTGGTAAGTCGGGCGGTTCGATGTTAGCTCCGTGGTGGTGGTGGTGGAGGAATTTGGCTGCGGCCTAGTGGTGGTGGTGGTAGGATGAAATGGTGGTGGAGCAATGGATGGTAGGACGATAGCTAGTGGGCTGCAAACTGGAAGCACCGACACCTCATATAGGTCGAGGTATGGTGTCCGACACCTCACCAACACCTCTAGACACGTGTCCAACACTTCAAAACGGTGTGTGTCCGACACCTCTTGAAGAAGTATTCACATGTATGTGCCAAAATACAAAATTTCAAAATTATTTAGGCCAGTTTGTGATATTGAAAAATCTGGGGCTTTTCTAGAAACGAACTTTTGAGCCACATTAATCAGATCGGCCCAGCATTAAGTACCCTTCTTTCTATCTCATCTCTTTCGCTTTTCCTTAAAGCATCCATTCTTACCAGTTCAGAGGAAGATAGGTCAACATCTCCGACCTTATTTACAGACCCATCTGGTTATATAAGACCCTCTCCTTCATGCCTACGGTCCCATGTCTTTTTCCCTGCCTCTCCTTCATGCCTATGGTCCCCCGTCTTTTTTCATTTTCCCTTGTTACTCTTGAGACTGTAATCTTGGTAGTGTTAGGACATTCAGCTGATTCCTTGTTATCGACCTTCTTACTTGTTATTGTCGAGACTCTTTCATGTTACTGTCTTTCTTTCTCATCTGCTCCGAACGAACTTCAGCTGCTCCAATTGATGTTTATTTTTATTTTATTTATAAATGTATTTGTATGTATATATATGTGCATATATGTAACACAAAAACATATACATCAGCTGCTCCAAGCGATGTCCTGCGGTGTCCAAAATCTGATTTTTTGGAAATTACGGTGTCCGGTGTCCCGGTCGGTGCCGGACGCGGTGTCCGTGCCCAGCTACCTAGGCTGCAAATGGTGGTTTGTGGGGCAACGACTGGATCTCTGAGGTGGCAGTGAATGGGGCGATGGCTCAAGAGGTTGTGAAATGGTTATAGAATGTGGGTTAGGTAGGGATGTGACGGTTGCGGCAGATGGCGGTGGGTGAATGGGTGTGATGGTGGTGCATCGTAGGTCCAGTGAGGATTGGGGAGATTAGGGTTATGGCGTAGCGTTGCATATTTAGTGGCAATGGAATCCGGTTATTCGTGGTGGGGGTCAATGGTTACCTTGGTGCTAAACGTTGATGATGGTGAAGGGAGGGATTTGAGATCGGCCATTAAAGCGAAAAATGATGGGGAGACAATATGCTGACGAGAATTAGAGGGTGACATGGTCGCGTGGTGGTTGGTGGTTGATGGTCACGTTGGTGCTGAATGATCATTTTCTGATTTGCTGTGGGGCACACCGGGCAGCTACAGCAACCACCCCAAAGACAAGCGGCTGGGCGAAAAATAAAAATACAAAAGCTAATCTCAGCCAACCGCGCAGTGACATTGACGGCTGGAGATCAGCTATATAAAACGGCAACTATCTAGCACCGGACACACATACACGCATACATACACATGTGTGTTTATGTAGCACAGACATTTAACTACAAAGATTTTTCTAAGATCTACTATCTCATCTTACACATCATCTTAAAACTCTCCTAAAACGTCCGGCAAAAATTCGACGAAGATTTGACAGAATTCTGCGGGAACAAAGCACTGGGCTTGAACAACTACTCCAGCCAGAAAAACTCCCATCAATCGTTATTGGAGTCCACACAATCATATCCATTCATCTCAAATCATGAAGAAATAAGAAAAAAGACGTCATCAAAAGTTCCCGAATCCAGCTGAGTACAACGCAAAACCAGTTCGCCCACGACGCTTTGTCAAATGCCAAACCAGGCCTAGTCAATGCCTGACCACTCCTAGGCAATTGCCTTAAACCCTAATCGATCGCCTTGAAGCTGTATCGGTCACATTAATGCCTAGTTGATCGCCTTAGCATCAAACGGTCTTTTTTTCCCAAATCTCGGAGGAGGGATGTTGACAGTGTGGCTTGGAGGTAGGCAGTTTAACTCAGATCTCATAATGATGCTGCTAGCGATTAGGTCAGCTTGAATGATTTTTTTGTGCTCAGATCCTTGTCTGATTCTGCGGGTGGTAATGGTAAAGCGAGAGGTGGTGGTGGCAGTGGTAGGAGGAGTGAAGGATGGGGTGGTAACGGGTAAGGGGCTAGGGTGGTTGTCGAAGAGAAGACAGGGTGCGGCAGTTACAGTGGAAGTGTGAGAAACAGAGAACAAAAAGAGATGTGGGGCCCAACCTATTCCATCAGTTAGCAAGGGGAAATGTGAAAAAGACTAC
The DNA here is from genome assembly GCA_033070095.1 of Escallonia herrerae. Taxonomy (NCBI): domain Eukaryota; kingdom Viridiplantae; phylum Streptophyta; class Magnoliopsida; order Escalloniales; family Escalloniaceae; genus Escallonia; species Escallonia herrerae. The sequence goes on from JAVXUP010000465.1 coordinate 370,202, forward strand.
AAGTTTTTTTCACAAATTGAAAAGTTAGCAATACTTTTGGGACAGCCCAAAAAGGAAAACTAAGTAATTATTTGGGCAGAGGCAGTAACAAGTAAGCAGTTTTTCAGTTTCATCTCTTATGCCTTCATTAGGGATGAAGTCCATGTGCTTCAAACATCGGGATAAAAACATTGAAACTTGATCATGATACGACTTATTGAAGCTCATTACTCGAGTATATGTGATGCTAGTAAGTGAAACTACTTTAAATGCCCAGCTGAAGAAGAAACTTTTTAAAAAAGTACCAAGGAAAGAAGTTAATCACAGTACTAAAGTTCTTTCTTCTTGTTCTATAGCACCATAGTATGCCGCGCAACAGAAATACACCATATCTAATCTAATTTCATAAAAGCCCCATTTTAGTTGACGTATGTATGCGGCTTCCCTACGTACTCTGTATAGAAGAATTGGAGTAAATGTTCCCTCCAGACATTAGCTTCTCCAAAGATGCAACTGTTTCAAGTCAAGTTCTTACCCAGTATCAAGATCTTTCTAACAGCACAGAATATCCATACATCTTGAAAGACATTAATGTAGCATGATACAGACAAGAACAAACAGCATTTAACAAGCATCCAGTCTCCTCTAACTCATTACGATCAACAAAATTGAAGACGATTGCATAAACATTTCATCAGTTATTGCTAAATCAGTTTATGTCGGTGTCATTGCAAACTGTAACCATTACTATCTTCAAAAAACGAACACGACCTCCTAAACCATACAAATAAACGATGAGCACTTGAAAAACCCGCAAGTTATTACTAGTACACCACAAAAATGTACCATGCACAACTTGCTATATGGAATCAGAAAGAAACACCGCGTTTGAAAAAATAAATAAATAAATAATTTAGAAGTACCTTAAGAAGATTCACTGTATTTAGACCAGAGGGGCGAGTTTTGCTCTCCTGTTTTTCTGATATACCAGTAACTTCCACAACTCCATCATCCACAACTAACTTTCGGAACATTTCAGCAACCTGCGAGTAGCCAAAACCATAATCATCACATACATATAAATGAGACTCTTATCTAATAGTTGAGGACTCGTGGCAGAGAGGACTAACGTTTGAGTCAAACAACTTTTTACGCTCCCACTCTAATTTAATATCGTATCCTTTCTGATTAATCCAAGGATGCAAAGCCCAAAACTTCTCTGGCTTGAATGTATTGATTTGCAGGTACCGTTGCACACAAAATCCAAGGGTTGGAGTTTGACAAGGCCCATAGCTGAGAGAAGCAACAAAGACTTCTAATTCTTCCATCCAACACGAACAGATATTTTATTACTTTTTAAGAAGTACGGAAGCTAATGAGTATATGCTACGTGACTCCCGTCGGACGAGAATTAAAGAAAGAAAAAACTTAGAGAAGATTAGAAGGTAGGACAGACCAGAAGTGCAATTTCATGTTCTTATCTAAACAGGAACTTATGAAGAATCCATAGGTAAACAACCATCCTATACTATCTCAAGCCGTCGTTGGACGACTGGCAGAAATCTCAGGTGGGTTATGTAGAGGCGTTGAGATCATCTAATTTTCATGTATAAGGACATACCTTCCTTTCCTACTTCGTGTGGTGAAATGGCATTAAACGACTTAGTGTTGAAAATGGAGACGTCACTAACTTCTGTAATTATGAAACACGAGGAACTTATAAATGAACTTTAGTTCATAAATATGCTTGTTAGTGGAAAATCCAATTAGAAGTGCCAGAAACATATCCCCAAACGCTTTCACATGTAAAGGATGCATCTTGTAGTTCTTGGATTCTAAAATCTAGTCTAGCATGTAACAAAACTTACTACGACCGAAGTGCTCTTCAAATTCAAAGGACAAAGGTACTGCATAGATGAGCAGCAAAGAAAAAAAGTGCTGCAGATGAAAATTTCATGGCAGTTATATTTACGACCAAAGAGTATCACGCTGCACCTGATCATTATTTGCAACAAGAATAGCAATAGCAAAGAAACACGAGCAAAAAGTGCAAAAGAAAGGGGAAAAAACCCTAATGCCTTCAATTTATGTACAAAAGTCAAAATTACTTGAACATATTCAAATTATATACGTAAGGAGTAGGAAAAGAATACATATCCCATTATGCTCGCTCAATGAAACTCATTTTCTCAAGTTTCTCTGAAATGATATGAATAAGAAGGCTCGGAAAAAGTATTGTAGGATGGCCTTTTTATTTCTCCGTGTGATCACTATATTGTACATATTCAAAGGAGAAACGTAAGCACCTGAATTGTGGTAAACTGGAACAGCCCTGAAACCCCAAAGGACTTCTCAGAAGATGAGCTGCTTGCTCGATTATTCAGAAGATGTGCTGCTTGCTTCACTATGATTACATTGATGCAAGGAAGATAACACCTTCTGTCTAATAATGTTAGTGAAACTCTAACTCAAAGCACCATGACACTGCAACCTCCGCAATTTAATACATGTTGTACTTGTCATTCATGCAATTTCCAATTATAATAGTTCGATATATCTTAACTTGCATATGTTTCTGTTAAGGGGAGGAGAGAGGGAGAGGGGGAGAGACATCGACCAGAAGAAACAAGTCTGAACGAAACTAGTCCAGACCTTGCAGCATATTATTTATATTAGGTACTACGTGTACAAAGACTCGTATACCCCTAACCCTATAATATAGCATGACACTGCCCCTCAAGCTGGACCATGTATGTTAAACATGTGCGGCTTGTTACAAATATAACTAATCCGACCTCCTCCTAATGACTTAGTAAGTACATTTTGCAAGTCGATTCCCTCTCTTCACATAGCTTGCAATAATAAGTCCCTGTTGCATTTTCTCATGAACAAAGTGGCAATCTACTCCAATGTGTTTGTTCCTTTCACGGAAGACTGGATTACACGCAATATGCATGGCTGAGTTATTATCACCCGTAAGTGCATTGGTGATGGATCACCAAAACCAAGCTCGCATAGGATTTGCCGAATCCACATTAATTAGCAAGTAGCATGTGGCATACCTCGATATTGCAACCCTGCACTCAATCGAGAAACAACATTCTGCTTATTACTTTTCCAAGACAGAAGATTACCTCTAACAGAAACACAATAACCCATAGTAGACCTCCGATCAGATGGAGATCCTGCCCAATCTGCATCGGAAAAATCTTCTATTCAAGTTGCAATATATATGCGTAACAGCATCCCAGTGAGAAGATCGAGATGGTGCAAGAAACCGGCTCACTACACTCACGGGGAAAGCAATGTCAGGGCAAGTAACATTAAATAATTCAATCTTCTAACCAAACTGCGATATCTCTATGTATCTTCTAGGTCCTCCCCCGGCGCAGCGAAGTAAATTAGGCTAACAAAGGATATAAAGGCAGATAGAGAATTTAAAGAGAGAGAACAAAGGGATGTCACAGCCTTAGGGCAGCCTTCTGGACAATGGGACCAGGGATAGAACCTCCTTGAGGAACAAGTTTGATATACTAACAGATAATGATTGATTATCTTATTTATAAGCTATAAGCGTAATAATTTCAAATCCTAGCCCAAGAATACTCTAGATCACATAAATTCCTTTAAACTTAAAAACACTGCAGCGTGAACAGCAATAGCAGCATGAACAGTAGCGTGCCACAGTGCCGGCTTCAGTGCTTTCTCTGTTATTGCTCCAGCATCAGCTCCTCCAGAGTACGGGAATTTCTGTCGAGATAGCATTCATATATTGATCATAGATAGCCCGATCAAGTCGCTTCAGCCCTTCTCCCCAAAATCGAAGTACTTGACTTCGGAGGTTTACCCAACCACTTAACAAGGAAACTTCAGTACTGGTTACCTCTTCAAGACCAAACTTCTTTCATGTCAAGCACCTCTTCAATCACGCTCCCAGCCTTTTCAGAATCTGCTCAGCTCCACTTTCAACTCTCAGGTTGTCAGCATCGTTGTCAAAACCAAAGTAGTCATACAGATCCGACATATGCACTTGAACTAATCATTTTGATAATCCTGCTTGGTCCAATCTTCCTCAAGTCCAGCTTATGGTAAGTATCCCTAGCAAATCTTTCTTTCCTACTGTCTACCAGAACTAGATCATCCTCCACAAGTTCCTTGAAACGCCGATGTCGATTTGCCGCATCCATAGAGTGCTCAATGCGTACTTTGCTTTGAATTCACCTTATATGTTGAGCATAGGCTTCTGCGTCGTCACAAACTTGTGCATCTTACATGATGCAATTTGTGATCAACCTGCCTCAAAAGGAGTCTTCTTAGTGGTGCGATTTACTGAAATATTGTAGGCAAACTCTGCTTGTTCCTTTGCCATGTCTTCACCTTGTCTCCAACAATACAATGAAGCAAATTGCCAAGGCTCCGATTTAAGCCTTCGGTCTGTCCATCCGCTTGAGGATTACCAGTGCTTGAATATGGCATTTGTGTCCCCAAAATCTCACATGAAGTATGCCGAAATTGTCCCATAAACTTCACATCTCGATCTAAAACAATCATACTTGAAACACCATGCAAGCGCACCATCTTCGTAATGAACTGATCAGCAACATTCGATGCATCGAGGGTGTGAAAACCAGAAATGAAGTGTGCCATCTTGTAGAACTGATCCACTACCACAAATATGGAATCATGCCCCTTCGACATCCTTGGCAACCGATCCACTGCCAAAAATATGGAATCGTATCCCTTTGACGTCTTTGGAAGACAGAAAACAAAGTCCATACTAAGATGAATTCATGGTGAAGTAACAAACAGTAGTGGCGTACACAACCCGGTATTCTGAGCTTGTCCGTCAGCATACTGACACTTCCTACAGCACTGCACCAGCCTTCAACGTCACAATTCATCCTTGGCCATAAATATTGATCTGACACCATAGCTAGAGTTTTGTCTCGGCCAAAATGTCCTCATAACCACCTAAGTCAAGCTTTTTAATAATTCATTCATGAAAAGAACCTTGTGAAATGCATAGCTGATTTTTCCTGAATAAATAATCGTTATGGACAGCAAAGTTTGTTTTGGTCGCTAAATCCAGCAATTCTTTCATTGCAAGGCTGCAAAATAAATTGGTGTGATATTGATCCTATAACTCCTAGAACTCGACGATTAGGGAATGCAATGTGTAGAGCCCGTTGGCCAAGTACATTAGCAACTCTATTTGACTCACCAGAGATGTACTTCAAGAAAGGAACTCCACTTACAATGTTATGATCTAAGCTTCTTTTGCACTGGGACCACTGCCTTTATCAGTGTGAATGCTTCTTCGGCTTCTTTTGACCATCTAAATGTACCCCCTTCAAGCATTCCGTAACAGGGCTCCCGAAGAGCAAAAGTTCACAATGAATCGCCGATAAAAGGAAGCTAATCCGCGAAAGCTATGAACTTTTGCAGCGGATAAGGCAATGGCATTCAAGCATTGACTATATTTTGCTGGGGTCGAACTTTAAACCTTTAGCCGAAACCATAAAAAACAAGAACACAACACTGTCGCACATAATAGAGCACTTTCAAATTCATATATAGTTTCTTATGCCGTGGAACCTCCATGACTTATCTCGAAGGATTTCAATGCTGATTTTGATCATGTCTATAAATCAATAAATCTTTAAATTACACAACCAAAAAAGAATTAAGGAAAGGTCGCAAAACCTCGGTCATCATACGTATAAACATGCTTGGTGCATTAGAACGCCCAAATGGCATCACCAACCATTCATATAGTCTATCCGGTGTCTTAACTGCTGTCTTCCGTTCATCTCCACTTTACATCCTTATCTGATGATAACCACTTCTCAAATCTAGCTTTAAGAACATGGCAGATCCTGCAAGCTGGTCTAACATATCGTCTAACCTCGGAATAGGTCTAACATTCTCCATGAGTTGTCCCTTTTTGGAGTATAAAGCTGCATATTGGCCCACTGCGCCAGTGGCATACTGCAACTCCAGGAACTAAATCAATGGCATGTTGAATATCCTGCATTGGTAGTAACCCCTTGGGATGCTCATCACTCACATGTTCTTGAAATTCATCTAACAGGTTATCCATTTCTAGAGGGCATGGTGCTTCGTTTTCTTTCTTTGCCTCGGCAAGTCTACCAAATACACATGAACTCCTACTTCCTTACTCTCCTCCTCAAACTGATATGTGGTCAGAGAATAGTCAGCCTTTTATCCTTGTAAAAGGTAAAAGGTGTATGTGTTTTGAGTTGTCTTATGGTCCATATAGCGATCAAACAGGTAAGGAAGTCCCAACAATATATGACAAGCATCCATTGGCAACACGTCACAGAAAATCTCATCCTTATAAGCATTGTGAATACTGAAGTTAACCAAACACCTGGTTTCATTACCTTTACGAAACCAGGGAACTTAATAACATTGTGGATACTTCACCCTTGCTAATTGTAGTACATAAACGCTTCCTTAGCCACCATCTTTTCAAAGCTGCCTCAATCTGCATTACACCTTTTCCTTTGCAACTAACTCGAACGTGAAATATTCTAAGGTGCCTCCAATTCCCTGCTTCGTCCACTATAGGGGCCATCATGACTCGCCTCACAATATTACTCTAGCTTTCAACCATTTCCTCAACCTCACCATCGAACTCATCACAGACAGGTTAAAAACCTATTCTTCTTTATCCTCAAAATCTGCCAAATTAACTTGGTGGTCCAGGCAATTGTTAAAAATGTGACCAATCAATTGTTTGTATGCGCAAAGTTGCTCCCAGCACTCCCAAAGTTACTGAAACAGGTTATTTCCTCACCCCTATCCATGTTCATGAAGCCCCCAACACCTCTGGTGGATGTTCGTCTTGAAGAAGTGGCTGCTGGGCAGATGTGGAGTTGTCTGGGCACTCTGCAAACCTCAAACAGCACCTGAAGTTAAGGCGTTGGATCCTACAGGCACACTACTTGTTGTAAGCCGCCGAGGCCCATACCAGGCAACTTATTCTTCTGCTCCAAGGGCAGCTGGTGTGCATCCTCAAGGTTAGAGAGGCGATGCATCCCCGTCTCATCACATACGCTACTCTCAAGGACAAATAACGGACAGTGAGTTGCTCATCGGTATCCTTGCGCCAAACTTCGTAAGGATATATTGTAGACCTCGCTGGTAACACTTCAACGCTTGATAGCTATTGGCATAACCCATGAAACTGCTCTTACAAGTCCATAAAATAATCAGCAGGAAGAAATTGCTTCCTTGGTTTTGACTTCATCATCCAGTAATATATTTTTGGCGTTCCTTATCGAGCACGCTGCTCCTCTAATCTTTTCCACCATTGAACAGCTATTCCTTTCAATTTTTTCTCAAGAGAAAAGAACTTCTCTTTCTTTGGCCATGGGTTTCCTTTCAAAATAGTTGTCCAGATAAGATTCCCAACCAAGAAAAATCCTTGGCATGCATCATACCATGGAAATCTGGAACTTCGACTCAAACGCCACCAGAATCAAGTTCAAGAGCTCTTGCTATCCATTCTTAAGTCCAGCAGTCTTGGGCTGTTCACGATTCACGCGACCAAAAGGATTAACCTGTTATTCAAACTCAGCCTCTTCATCCTCACGACCTCCTACCCGATTTTCCAAGTCTTCACTTCCAGCTTCCAGTACCTCTGCACATGCAAAGCACGATTTTGATGCTCTAGGTTCTGCACCTTTTCCCTTACTCGCTCAATTGCCCTTCGCATCTCCAACAGGATACAAAAATTTGTATCTCTCTTCGGCACTAATTACCAAATATGGTGCAGCAAAGTATGATTAGGCTAAGAAAGGATATCAAGGGAATAGAGAATTGAAAGAGAGAGAACAAAGGGAAATCAAAGCCTTAGGGCTGGCTTCAGGACAATAAGACCAGGGATAAAACCTCCTTTAGGAACACGTTTGATATAGTGATATAAAATGATCGACTACAACCCTACCACCTTATTATAGGCTAGAGCCCTAATAACTTGTAATCCTAGCCGTAGGTCTAGACAGTCAAGACAGTGACCACAGCTAACTATAACTGAAATAAACTGAGAAGACAATAAAACCCTTGAAACTTAAAAACTCCATAGCGTGAATGGTAACAGCACCGTGGAATAGTAGCTTTACTATAGTCCTTGCTAGAATACTTTCTCTGCACCCCTTCTCTTTTACTGACCTTACATTAGGGTCCATAGGAGTCTCAAGAGGCTTTGACCCTCACAACTTTTTGGTTTGAAACTTCTGTGGCAGAGAGACCTCCAAATCATTAATTCCAGCAACATCATCATTTGTAATTACAATGTCATCAACATACACGACCAAAAGTATTCTACCCACATTACTATTGTGATAGAACATAAAATGATCGCCACTGCACCTCAACAAGCCAAACTCAAGTACTACATGACAAAAACGCCCAAACCAAGGGTGTAGTAAGCATTTTCAAGACCATATAGTGATTTCTTGAGTCTACACACTAACCCAGACTCCAGCAAGCAGCAAACCCAGAAGGTTGCTCCGCATACACCTCTTCTTGCAAGCCACCATGAAGAAAGGCATTCTTAACATCCAATTGGTGAAGAGGCCAAATGTGAGAAGCAGCAATGGAGAAAAGGTGTTGGAATAAATAACCCGGTAAGTCTGTGCATACCCCTTAACCAGCGACCAAGCCTTCAACCGAGCAAGAGAACCGTCAGGACCATCAGGATGCACTTTGCAGTAAATACCCGACTGCAGACTTACCAACGGTAATGGTACCAGATCCCGTGTTTGATTTTATTCTAAAGCCATCATTTCCTCTTCCATGGCTGTTCGTGGGCCAGAATATGGTATGCTAAAGCCTCTGAGGGAGACTAGGGAAGAAAATATGATGCACTTACCTTTTCTCCAAGTGATGGGAAGGTAAAAGTCTGACACACATCAGCAGGATCATAGACGAGGAGATACTGAATGGAACTGCAGAGCCATGAGAAAAAGGTACAACAGTAAACTACGAAGATACACTTCATAGCCTTCGGATCTAATTCAAACACTCGAGGACGATGACCACAAAAAAAGCACATACAACCAAAAATACGAGGAGACAAAGGAAAGAAGGACTGTTATTGGCACACTAGAATGGAGTATTTTCCATGAAGAACAGAGGAAGTAATCGTACTTAATTAGATAATAGGTCATTAACACAACATCAACTCTAAAAGGTTTTGGAACATCCATATCAAACATCAAGCATCATGCAACTTTTATTAAATGTCTATTCTTTCTTTCTGCTACCCCATTATGTTGAGTGGTACCAACACGAGGACTGATGGAGCATACCATGTTAAGTCATATATTATTTACACGGAGCATGAAAATACTCGTGAGCATTGTCGCTTCTTAAAACACGCACATCAACATTAAACAGGGTTATAAATTCATAAACCAATGAAAATAAAAAGTGGGCAACAACTTCGAACGATTTTTCATTAGATAGATCCATGTACCTCAAGAACAATCATCCATAAATGTAACAAAAAAAACATAAAACCCGACTTTAAAGTAACTGGACATGGACCATGTGATAACCCACATCGGACGTAGGAGACTTTGTGAATGGCCCAATAAGACCCTGTCCATGAACTCATAAGTACCTATTGGCTAGCCTTTTGAGGGAAACAACGCCCAATGGTCGGTCCATGAACGAGGCCATTACAAACATTATCAAAGCCGACTCTCGAAATCTCAGGCTGGGCAATCCAGCCAGGTTTCCGGAGCTTGGGATACGAAGGTACACTTGAATGTGCTGATCAACAATATTATCCAACAACGCTAGAGAGGAAGATTCTTGGCTATTTGTGACTAAGGTTGAAATTGGGCCTTAGCGGGGCCTTCAAGGCATAAGGATCCTGCCCATGAACTCAAAAGTACCTATCAGCTATTCCTTTTGAGGGAGGCAATGCCCTGTGGTGGGGCTGTGGATCGGAGGACGGAATTCTTTTATGGTGGGGTGAATGTAATATCCCATTATTTTAGTGAGTTTCTAACCATGAAAAAAAAAGTGTTTTTAGACCCTTTCTGCAAGATTAGAAACATGAGGCAAGCTTTGAGTAAGTACCTCAATTATGGGGAGGTTTGTATAATTTGCCATTCTAGGTTTGATTTAATTGTTCCGTCTTCTTCAACAGCCTTCTTTCCCCCATTTTTGTTCCAAGGCACACACCTCATTCGGTATCCAAACTCCTAATTCAGTATGTATCAGGTTTTTGTCGCTATTAGTTATCTATATCATACGTGTATTTGATTTGGAGGTTTGGTTAAGACCTAGAGTTCTCTAGGTTTTTTTGCGTTAGGTTTTGCATACTGTAAACCGCATCACTTTACAATCACCGTGAGGGTTTAGTTTTCACCGAATTGCTCAAATAAGGTAAGGATTTCTAGTTGTCACAAGGGAACATGCATGTTATTTGTTGCCATAAACAGCCTGCTAATTAGGTAGTTGTTCTTCTATATCACATAAGTGTGATAGTCATCTTATTTGTTTGATTGGTCAAATCGCCTGCTTTGACTTCTTGATCAACCGGTGTGCTTTTTTGATCTATAGGTTATCAACACCATTAACGACTATTCCAATATATAGCCTCTTGCAAAGTTTCGCAGGTTCCAGTTCACCGCTACAAGTCCTTTTAATATTGTTATACTGTTTATAACCTAGCTCTAGGTTGAGAAGTCCTTCATGTGATGTCAATGCACCACTTTGTTTCCATTTGTGTTGGTTATATATACCTTTCCCATTCTTTTGCTATGCCTCTAACTTATGGTGTTCTTTTTGTTCTTCTCATTAATGGCATGCTTCCTTGATTTCATTTGACAGTCCAAGACACAATACCTTTGTTCCTTGACCATAGGTGACCAATCTGGTTTAGTTACATTCTTGTTAATTTTAGCCTGGTGCTATTCTTAGAATATGGAGAGTTTTTCAATTCGATCAAAACTTTATTTTTGTTCCGTATCTTTTAACGAGATAAAACCCTTATCATATTCATACGTGATCCTCGAAACTTCGTGCTTCGTATTGGGTTGAAAATGCCATTTTGCTTATTGTGTATTCTATTGTGCCATATAAGCCTTTGCAGGTTTCAAATATACTACTGAACCACAAGCTCACTGTTGACCATGTCCTCTTATAGCCATGTTATTTGTCTATTTGCTTGCATCTGCCATATGGCTTTCTATAACTAGTGAGTAACTATCGGCGTAAGCCTTAGGTCATTTCTATTGTTTTAGCTCCAACGAAATTAGTTTTAATTTCATTGAATATTATTTTTGTGCTCGTCAACCTAAGACTAACATTGACTATGTTTGAACAACTCTTGAATTTGAGAGGGTCCTTTAGAGACATGTTTGTTTATATTCTAACAATCAGTGGATGCCTAGCACTCTACCGGTGTGAACACGTTAAATGTTTCTACATTTGGTTCCACGTTTACATCTTCATGACCAACATAGTCCCATACTTTGTTTTGGCACCCCATTCATATTATATATATCCGTATAGAGTCAAAATGCTTAATGACGTTTGTTTCGTTACTTAATATAAGGTTATTGTTTGCTCGTTTGAAATCATTGGTTAATGTTATTCGATTTGTTCAGCTTTGGTAACTAACTAGGTTATTCGAGCTCACCCTTTCACTCTACCTTGTGCCTTGCGACAAGTGAAAGAGGTGACTAAAGGCTCTCACAACTTTGGATTTTTGAGAGTTTTTCTTAGTTAATTAAGCAACTTACTTTTATTTAGATAACTTTACCTGGATGTGGGTACAAAGTTGGAGAACTTTACCTGGATGTGGGTAATTTGTTAGAGTTGTGTTTGTGTAAGTTGTTTTAACCGCTAGGTTATAACTTGTTTTGTAAGGGATTTCTTAAAAGAATGGATTCTCTTAGCTTGTGGTCATATGGAGACATTTTTTCTTAATTGATTTGGATTTTGTATTTATACCTGGTGTTACTAGAAATGTAAAGGGATATCATCTCATTTTACGGCATTGATTTTAGTCATGGCTTCCAAATTCGGGGTGCGACAGACCCCATGCATTAGAATGAACTAACTAAAATTGGAGCGCAGACCTTTCATTGACTCCAGGTGGGTAAGACATGGGGTGATGCTGCCCAAACTCATAAGACCCGCACCCTAACTTTGATAAAGAAGCTAAACTCAGAACTATACTCTTTAAAGTTGACGAGGGATGACTCAAACGACAATGTATCTGAGGAGGAGACACCACACTGGAAAACATAATGGAAACCGGGACTGCCTCAAGCTCGTAAAAGTCCGCCCGACTCATGACCAATACCAATCATCTTCCTCGATAAAAGATCCTGGAATACACAAGAATCCAGATTAAAGCTTATTGAACAAGTTGGGGCACCAGTAAGTTAACTAACAGACAGGAGATTTAACATAGAATTAGGTGTACATAGCACATATGACAACAGAATAGATGAAGTCGGGTGAGCAAGACCAGTACCCTAAACAAAAACAGTGGAACCGTTTGCAAAGGTGACAACCTACAAACAGGATGTTTAATGGAAAGAAGATAAAATACCTCTATTCTGAGTCATATGATCTGTAGACCCCAGTCAATAACCCAGTGTCGAGACGAGGAGGAAAGACTTGTAGTATGTTTACCTAAGTGAGCCAGAGTAGCTGTGGAGGAAGTAGATGGGTACTGGGAAATCTGATACTGCATATGATGAGCATATTCATCATCGGACATAAGCATTGTAACCCAAGTTGCATATCAGGATAGAGGAGCCGGAACTGTAGTAGGTTCAGAACTAGCAGATAAGTCATGAGCATACAGACACTAAGTTGGCGATTGTGTGGGAGCACCATCGAGTCGGGCAAAACGCGCTATATGGCGCGGCTCCCCACAAGATAACATGTCCATACACCAGCAGAACTATAAGATCTAGTTAAAAATAGATCTTTACCATTGCCGCAGCCACCTCCATGACCTGTGCCACGAGATCCATTACGCCCGCCACCGCCACCGCTACGACTAACATCACTACCATGTCCTCCTCCGCAACCACCTCCACTAAATTGACCTAGGAAACTTGCTACCACCAAAGTGATTGGTGTGTCAGACAAGATCTGACCAATCCGCTGAATCTCTCTACACAGGAGCGTGAAAGTTTTCTCAAGACTATGAAAACACAAGAAAAAGAATCTGCTAAAGTTGCCACCTTGACAACGCCCAAGATTTGAGAACGAACTGCATCATAACAAGCTAAGAAACTCATCACAGGCAATTGTTCTTGTTGAGCTTGCATCTGCTGCACGTTTATAGTAATTGGAAGAAAAGGATTCAATTGCTTGTACATTCTCTTAAAGTCAATAAAATATTAAATAATGGGGTGACCCCGACGATCGGCCCGATAAATATCCTGAGATAAATGATAAATATGGGATAGATTGTTCTGACAATAATACAAAACACTCAACTAAGTCCAAAGCTCCTGCAGTGTGTCAGCATGTGTAACCAAGTCAACAATTTTACTGTTCATAGGTTCAAACTCTCCCCAAAACTTCTAGCATCTTCTTGTAGCCAACTTACTACCATCAGCGGGAGGGTTATTAGTCCTCTTGCCCAGTCAAACTTAACTTTATTATCTTCATCCATTATCAATAATTGGAACCGTTTAACTTCTTATCCGTAAGCGCAGGGATGATGAAACAATTCCAGAAACAAGCACCTTAAACTCACTACCAGATTCACCCTAAGATTCTGTCATTATCTCTTACCAACCAAACAGAAATTCCATGAGTTTGTGGCACAAATTATGGACAGTAGCCAAGATATCACTTCTGTCCTGTGCAGCGATCAGATAAGAGTAAAGTTTGAACCCAACAACGGCACAACAGACTTGTAGATAAATCTGCAAAACTGTAACAGCCACGAAACCCTTAAAAGCTTGTGCAACCACATCAAATAGTAACTTGAACTTACCAGAGTCCGAAACAAGACGGCAAAACCTCCAAATACGCCGCCAAACTCCCTGGGCTGCCTTCTTTCTTTGCAACTCTCCAAGGTTGCCTTAAAACCCTAAAATTCACCTCCTATAGCAGTAGGCAAGGGTACAAAGACCCTTCTTTTGTATTTCTCCCTGTAAGCAGAGTATGCCCCTATCACCGAAGTCAACTAAAGAGTAACAGGAAAAAAATAGCAACAAGAAGAAGGAAAGAGAAGAAAGAAAAGATCAAGAATGTAAGGCCCTTGGATCAAACACTCGTACCATGTCAAGGGGAGGAAGAAGGGGGGAGGGAGAGAGAGAGAGAGAGAGAGAGAGAGAGAGACTAACTAGTCCAGACCTTGCAGCAAGTTATTTATATTAGTTTCATGTATCCAAAGACCCATATATATACCCCTAATGAAAATGCATAGCACGGGAGCTTCAAAATTTTCAGATCGCTCTAAATGACATCCAAAACTATTGCAAATTTGAACATGTAAATACCTTCACCAAGGCAACATAAACAATCAAGAGAAAAACAAGTATGATTCTGAACATAGAAAGACTAACAGAAAGAACAGTAACATATGGTTGGGAGAACTAACGAGATAACGCTCGAATCTAGATTCCCATATTTCCCTTGGAAATAACTGGTTTGAAACCGAGTAAATGCAACTCCAACTTTTAAATCTATCTCTTGCCGAGCATCTACAGCCAATGCCTCATCTCTGTTGGGTTCAACAAGGTTGTTCATTGCTTTTGAAATATCTGTCTCGTTGACAGAAGAAAATCGCGCACGATACACTCTCATACCATCATCTGAATGGAATCCAGTGCAGTCAATAACTGAGACGAAAATGTAGAAAGCAAAGAATATAAGTATGGTCATTATAATGTCTACACTCTTGCCAACATTCAAGATCAATACAACAAATAAGTGGCCTTCAACTTAACCCAAGAGTGTCCCAACATAGGTGCAAGTGTGCAGTTCCGTGCACAATCATGCAATATAAAACTAAGTTTAAGATATAGAACACTTGACATTTCATAAACTGCAACATAAAATATGATATCATGAGGGAAATGCTAAAGTAAGATATCCTTGTCCATTTAACTCTGTCTGCCTCGCGTTATGGATACGATGCCATATGTGAATGACACATTTTCCTGATATCTTTGCTTCAAAACACAAAACCCTAGTAGGTAATAATCTACAAAAACATTTATGCACTTCTCTATTACATAAACTTATCGTGCACGATGCTCTCCTATTATCATTTGCACGGAACTCGACAAGTGATATGGAAAAATTAATAAAAAGAGAATATAATAATTGGTCATTATAATGCATCTACAATGTCCGCAACATTTAAGATGAGGACAATAAATATGGGGGCTTCAAGTTGACTCAAGAGTGTCCCGACATACGTGCAAGTGTGCAGTCTCATGCACAATCATGCACCGTACGACATTTTTAAAAGATAGAACACTTGAAATTTCATGAACTGCAGAGCTAACATAACACATAATCTTCCAAGGAGATACTATAGTAAGATATCCTCGTCTCTTCTACCCTTAGTCTGCTTCGTGCAATGGTTACACCAAAATAGATGCCATGCATGAATGACACATTTTCTCCATATCTTAGCTTTATACAAAACTTGTTAGCTACTAAAATACAAAAACTTTTGCGCACTTTTCTATCTATTCCATGAATTTAATGTAATGGGTTATCATTTGAAAGATAACTCACTTAGAAATTAAATGAAAGAAGGACAATCGATAGCTTACCACAGACCAGAATAAGTTCAGTATATAATTCAAAGCGTAATATAAAAAGAATATTTACGACAAATTACAATTTACGTAACTTAAAATTCTGGTCCTATATAGCTACTAACTCATAAGTTGAATTTTCCAAGACCGATGACAGTACACAATCCCCTAAAAGAAAAAGAAATAAGGTAGCAGTACTAATCCAACACTTTGAAGTCAAATTTGGAATATAATATGATAAATTCCTCTTATTTCGATAGAATTATCACATTATATTCTCGCTACTCTAGTTGATGAGTGCAATTTAATATGAAAGCTGTACCTTCAAAACATATATTTTCTCCTTCACGGTCACAATCCAACCATAATACCAGATATCTACAACCACGAGCTTCTTGGCTTAGATGCCTACGGATATGAGCCTGAATAAAAGACGACGCAATCAACAAGCATTTATATAGTAGAGGACCAAAAACTAGTAAACAACACGGGTAACAAAGTTCATATTCTTAATCGATAACATACGCTGGAACGGCTATGAAGTAAAGTCTCCGAGAAAGAAGTGCCCATGGATTAGTCAACTAAGATACAGAAGGAAAACAGTCTTTTCTTTTAGCAAGACAAAACCCCTAAGGGCTTGTTTGGCCCCATATTATTCAGTTCAACTGAACCCCAGATTATGAAAAGAGCTTCCTTTTTTCCTCCAAACCGTTCCAAAGGGAAATGAGCAAGTCACGATAAAAGATACGTGGTATGCATGGGTTCGGGCAATTGGCAATATGTCAACAACTTTGGCATCAGAATACGATACCTCTGACTCTTAGCTAAATGAAGTTCTTCTTCAAAAAAGACATAGCATTTTGGAAAAACTCAAACAGAACAATTGCAACACCAAACAGGAAAAGTACTACAAGCGACCAGATTATGACATGTACACGATGGTTTTAATACCAATCCACGGGTTTTAACTAGCACTAGCATATATCACAAAAGTTCTAGAAAGCCCTGCAACTCTCACCATAGAAACTTTAGTCAAAGTGATAAGGAATCATCGCATCAATGTGTTTCAACTTGCATCACGCTTTCTAAATGTAAAGCGCGTAACAAATTGAATAAAACATCGTACTGAGTTTGACCTTTGGGTTTGATTCTGTCTTCACAACTGGAGCGTGGAAAAGACTGAGAGGATCAGTGGCAGTCCAGTCCTGATACGCTGCTGGAAAATCTACACTGGATTCACACAAATAGAATATATTACATTCAGAGTTGCAGCGTAAAAAAGTGTTAAGGCTAAAACAGAAAGCAGTGACTAGTAAGGGGAATATTATCAGCATGCATAAACTGTAGTTTAAGTTTTACTTGTCACACTTAAGTAAAAAGCAACTGAACCCTGAATCAAAAGAATTTAGCCTTATATCATTTTCCAAAAAAACATAGCGCAGTAGCGCACAGAAGGATAGAATATGGGCCCAATAACATATACCCATGTTTACCACTCCTCACATAAGAGTTCCCAAAAGCACATCAAGAGACAAGCCAAAGGTGCAAAATCGTATAACATAATAGTTTACGGCAAGGCGCAAACAGAAGGAAGACCTGAACCCAAGACCTTGCACTAGAGCTTTAATACGATGCTGAGTACATTATTCACCGGGAATCTTATGTGGAGATTATTGTATCAATCTTTTATTGCTAGTTAGTCTTGATTAAGTTTTCCTAACGTTTCAGGCTTATGATAGGTCTTCCCGCCACTTAATTTTAGTCAAGAAGACCGTTTGTAGTAGCACTCCGTGGTGGTTAAGAGTGAAATTTGATACACAATGAGGTCTGTATTCTGCTGATTTTTTGCCAAGTCTGTTTCCAAAATCTTAGTCTTAGGTTCCAGTGAACTTACCTACCTAAGGATACGCATGTAGATCTGATAACTCGCTTTCGTTCTAACCTGAATGATATTCTATGCAGATACAGTTATGGATGTGAGACCGCTCCACTCTCTTATTGTTGCCAGTTTTAAGTTGCCAAAACCTACGTAAAACATCTCAGTAGGGTGAAAGTTTTAATTGTGGTAATAATTGAGAATGTATCTACTATTTTAATGAGGAATCGTTTTAGACACTAAAAAAAGCCTAATGGACAACATCCCTTTTTCAATAACTTTTTCCCAGTAGAAACCATCGGTAGAGAGGAACCCTTGCCCTTAGACCCCGTTCAATTGACGAGAGAGGAAAGGAAAAAGAAAGTAAAGTTAGTTTTCATGGACCTCTGAGATTCTCATTTAGCAAGAAAGTTGTGGACCCACATCCTTCAACATTCCCAAAAGGACAAAGTTTCCAGAAAACCTCATGCTGCAAAACTGATAGCTTTTGCAAGAATTTAAAATGTAGATATCTCCTGCTCAATGGAAACCTATCCCTTCCTCTCTCTAATCAAGAAACTTGACTATTCTCTTTTCTTTTCTATTTTTATAAAAGGAGCTAAACCAAATATTATACAAGTTATTACTTCACGCAGAACAAAAATAAAAAATTATAGGTAGTTGTCAGTTATCTCATAGAGTTATATTTTTCTTATGATATGCCACATAAAACTAACTTTCCAAAACAATAAATAGTAATAAATTTCCGTTTCCTCGTATTTTACTGACACGCGTCAATGAAAGTTGATTTCTTTTTCCTTTACTTCACTTTATCTGAATTTTCTTGGAAAACTTTCTTACTAGACATTCTTGACAAAACCGAGCTAGGGGGAGTGAGCAAGAGAGTAGGTGGGGGGAACAGTTCTCTTGCCGCAAAGGGCCTTTTACCCCTTCCTCTTCCTTTTTTCTTTCCTTTTCCAGTCGAAGATCTTCGATGGTCTTTCCTTTCTCTTTTTCTTTTGACTTTCATTCTCCTCTTTTCCAAATTTCCACTATGGTCCAATTCAAAAGTTGCCATGATAAAATTACTGGATTGTGCAAAGCATTGAGTCAGTTATCCCAAGGATATCAAGTTTCAAAACGACAATACAAAGCTAGTTCATTTCAGAAATACCGTAATGTTAATCTTTTTAGAGATATTATTCACATGTAAGTTATGGTTACAAGATAGTGAGGAATAAAAAAAGTTATGCCAAGTAATTTAAGAATCTTTTCTTCAATATTCCCAAGTAACAAAAATAATACACTATGATCTGATGGCCAGGGCTGCAAAAAAAATGACCAAAGGAAATTGATGTGAAGAGGAGAAAGAAATGTGTTCACTTCATGTGTTAACTTCATGTAGATAGAAACCTAAAGAAATCAATATATCCTGTTAAGGTAACCAGTCAGTTAAAAAGGGGGGCAGACAATCACAAACATGTTGATCATATAACCCCCTGTAAGTAAAAGAGCAGTGAAGTAAAACAATGAAGGAATAATAAGGAACAAATCAAAATCAGATAAAGACATCACAAGTAAGGTAGTTAAGCATTATTTATAAGAATACGGTACCATGTTTATGAATTTGAGAAAAAGAAACCTGAAAACATGCCCAATCACTGATGTCACTTTATAATATGCATGAAATCCTTGGAACATTGCGTTGAATTCATGGACCTCAGTACTGCCCCTCCGCGTTGACATCTGCAACAAACTAGTTGTTGTTAATTCACTGTCATCTCAAAAACATTAATTGGTTAAAGAATGCATTGCAATAAAAGGAAAAGAGTTAGTAATTCATTGCATATATTTACTGGAAAGAAATAAACTCGTTCCCCTTTATAGTAAGCTGAAAATATTACAAAAAAACTCACCGGGGTTGTAAGTCTAACCTGTACCAGCGTCTTTGATTGACAAGGCATAAAGTTAGGACCTTAGTTGCACAAAGCGGGGGCGGGGGCGGGAGCGCGAACGAGGGCGGGGGAGAATCTAAGGTTGGGAGCGACTTGAATAAATAAATGCATAAAGAGTATTACCATTTTCTTAGTATAATTTACGAGAGAGAGAGAGAGAGCACTGATTGACAAGCTCTGTTCTCTCGAGGAGGGTAGCCAGCAACAACAGACCTGGAGGTTTAAGGACTTGAAGGAAGAGAGAAACAAGGAATTGAATTGAAAAGGGCTTGATTTTCAGGTACTCTCTCACTTGTTCCATGAATCTCTGTACAGCTGACGGAATCGAGTTCCCATATTAGCTTGGGACGAGATCCCATGGAGCTCTTAACTTGGGATCGCAAAAGCGAGTTTCCAAGAGAGAAGCGTCACCATATAAAGAGTTTCCTGCAACTAAGATCAGGATTAAATTTAACCATACGTATTAAATAGCAAATGTCTTTTACAATGTAGAGTCTTGAGAGGGTAAGCCTTGGCACAAAGGTAAGATTGCTCCATTGTTTCCTGGCACAACAGGTTCAAATGCGGAGGCAACCTCTCCAAAAAATATGGGGGTAAGGCCGCATTCGTCAACCCTCCCTTGAGTGCAGCGGCTGGGCCGTTCTTCATTTTTTTTCCATCACAAAGTAAATAGTTCGCATATAAAACTCCCATCGTGTTTTCAAAACAACAAAAAACAAATTTGTAAGCTAACGCTCTACTGATGTAAAGTGGAGTCTTCAAAATGCATTTAGTGTCCGTGTTGAGCACTCCAAGTTAAGGGATGTCTGCCCAAAACATCTAACAGCCATTATGGTTCATACTACACTATCTTATATATTTCTTTGTTCCACTATTGCCTACACTGAGAGAAGTCCAATAAAGTTCACCCAAACACCATTTAACCACAGGAAAGAGTGAAAATAAAGAAAGATGTGCCATGTACCCTTAAAGTTGGACTAGGAATCACATGAAATGTTGCCCTTGGACACCAAATCAAACCCGAAACTCGTACCAAAACCATGGTAGCATACTTCTCTACAAGTGAAGCTGCCTCTTAGTGTTCAATAGTATGTCAAAGGTTCACAAGATAGAGTAACTCTTCCCTTTTCTTGCACTTGTATTCTTGTCTTCACTACTTTCCTAATTACTTCTCTTGTCTTCACTACTTTCCTAATTACTTCCTCTTATTTGTCCTTCCCCTATCAGCCGTTGCAACCTTGAAGGCCCTATTTAACTTGCCCGAAAGATGCCAAACAGTAAACAAATGGATTGGCTATTGGCACACACACACAAGAGAACACCTCAATTACATAGGCATTTGCGTGACTAGGAGATCGTATCCAAAGATCATTATGTTCTCTTCTCAATCGTGTCTATCCAAAGATGCATTGTTTGGAAGTTCTGCTGACTTTCTGTTCACCTTATCCCTAGATATTCTACGGAAGCATGGTGGTAGTGATTAAGGGAGACTAGATCATGTTCGTTCTCCTTTCCTCTTTCCTTGTTTCTTTTACAAGTGACATTAAGCCAATCTGTCACTCGGTGGTCTCATTGCGGGAGATCTACAGGCTCCTGTACAACATCATCTACCTTCTCCACTTACAAGCATTCTGAGATATTGAAAGAGTGCTTGGTTCAAAACAAGGTGAAGGAGCAAAGTGATCATTATTATTGTATATTCACTCTAACACCACATGTTTAAGATTGGCAGACTTTTTCTCATCTAAAAAGAGGCTTTTAAATTTCCTTTCAGCTTTTTCTCTTCAGCAAATTTTGTGTAAAAGAGTTCCTCCCCGTGAGCGACTGTTAGATTTTGTTCTTATTTCTCATTGATCCCACACCAAAAAACGAAACTGGGAAATAATAAACACCATCATAGAAATAATGTTTAAAAAAGCAGCTATGACAAGGCTTGGAGGTGACGACCAATTGGCTCGCGTCTTAAAAGAAGCGGGCATGACAAACTAATGCTCGGACTTCAGGTCATGGTTCTTAAAACGTATCAACAAGTAAAGGTGTCTAAATAGCATTCTGTAGATAGTTTTAGCTGAGGGAATGTGCTCTAGAAACAATTCTTCCTTCCCCCCAAATTTTGCATGAAATAGGTGATGACACTGATGAGACATGCGGGTGTTCTGCATTTTATACCCACCCATGGGAAGACCCAAGGTAGTTCTATTGTTGGCGTGTGGAAACGTTAAGAATAACTAGTACTACATGAAGCAGAATTTCAACGTTAGCCTTTCTTCATGTAAAATCTAGCTCTTGCTATCAAAAGGTAAATTGTAACTTAAAAAATTAACATCAAAACGAACAATTATCTTAAAGTATGCAATGCAACTTTATATAAGACAAAAGCAGTGTTATAAACTTGGTTTCTCATATTTTGAGGGCAATAAATCCCATTAATATCTTCTCTTCTCAGAAGTCCGTAAACTTCCACCAAGGTAGGTTTGCACTTCCAAACTCTCCACCGAATATAAAATTGCTTACATGACCCTTCCAATAACATTTCAAGGAAACAGATTGAGAAACAAAATGCTAGTTAGTTCTATCACACGCTTGTCCAGCTAGAATCACTTCATTCCTCGTACTTCTTCACTTACTCACTTAGTTACCTCTACATCAGCTTCACACTTGGCTATGACACTGAATGTATTTTTACAAGATCCATAAACGACTCTGTCGAAGTATGTACA
Source organism: Escallonia herrerae (assembly GCA_033070095.1). Taxonomy (NCBI): domain Eukaryota; kingdom Viridiplantae; phylum Streptophyta; class Magnoliopsida; order Escalloniales; family Escalloniaceae; genus Escallonia; species Escallonia herrerae. Next base: position 392,502 of record JAVXUP010000465.1, read on the forward strand.
GTTGCCTCTATTTCATTTTCGTAATATGATTCAACTAGGAAAACTACGGTAAGGCTGTGAAACGTAATGACGAAAACCCAACACTTAGCTAACGTTACTTGTTTTGCCATTCAAAAATAGTAGGGAAAGGAGTGCTAAAGGGAAAACAGTAAAAAGAATTTACGTTTTATCTTATTTTCCATTTTCTCTAAACATTAATAGTCATCTTTGAGGTAAGAACCCTGCGGTTAACCTCCGGCATTCAAATATAATGGAGCCCTCTACATTACCGGCGCGTATTAGACACATTACAGAATCAGGAGACTTTTCAAGTGCTAAATTATGTTTCAAAGGAAAGCTAGGGTTTCGCAGCAGAGAACAACGCTAAGAAGATAGAAAACAAGACAGAGGCATACTTGACCACCGGAAAGCACTGAGGCAATAGAGAGCGCAATACTAGGCTTCTCTGCTACCTGCAAAAACAAGTACACGGAATCGGATTATGGGAAAAATTAAACCGAAGTGTGACTCCACCGTGGAACAGCTCAAAGTAGGCGATTCCTCACCATGAGGACTTTTGCCGCCATCTCTACGATCAGCTCAGATTTCTTCGGGCAATTCTTTGAAGTTCAATACGGCCGGAGTTGTTTAGAGATGTCCGTGGCCCGGGCTTGGGCCTGGGCCTTTTGGGCATTTCAGCAAAGCAGGTCAGCCCGGGCTTAGGCAAACGGGTTGGGCTTGGGCAGGCCCAGCCCTAGTCCAAGCCCTTGGCCCAAAATTTAGGACAGGGCTTGAGCCTGGCAAGGCCGGCCTAAATAAATTATTCTTTTTAACTTTGTGCAAAACTTAAATTTATGATAAATTTGTGTATAGGCCCTCCTCTTTTAATTCGGGCTTGGATGTAACATTCCGAAAATTTAGGATTCCATAGCCCCAAACTCTCGAAACGTTAACCTATCACGTCACGTCAAACCTCTCAAGTCTTGTTTACCGACACAAACTTTAAGGCATCTAACTACACATCAACTCAAATTCCTCAAAATACAAAATTACAAAACTGTTAAAGCTTAGGTTCGTTACGACTCAAGTTCTTGTAGAACGAGTTAACGGTACCGACCCAACATGGGTCTTAATATACAGTAGTGGTGGGCTCACCCCGAATCTCACACAAACTCTAAACTCATTCCCGAGCATTCTACAGCTGATCACCAGTAGAAGAGAATCAAATTAAGAGTGAGCTTTTGATAGCTCAATAAGGTCATACAAATACAACCGAAGGAATTACAACAAAATTCAAAAGAATTTATTGGATGATAATGTTTTAAAACATTTCAATAGTCAAGAATAATGTGATAAATTCCAAAAAGATCATAACCAGTCACAAGTATATGCCAAAAACAAAGACAATTCTGGACAGACACCTGAATAAACATTGACAATCATCCCGGTTTCGAAAGTGAATATTAGCAAACATAACCAAATACCAATACGATCATTTGAAGATCATTTCAAAGCCATTAAACGATGATTTTCCCAAAGAGTTTCAAAACGAACACGGATACTTCAAGGGAAATAAGGGAAAAGTTTCAGACGATCACAAACAGTTTGAGCACAATCTAGGGAGGAGTTTCACTCGATCCCCTTCAACAAGATAACAAGACATTTATTTGAACATCATTCTCAAACAATCGTTGTAAGACACAATATAAACAAATCAAAGATGTTGATCTTAGGCAGAAGCAATGTCATTCAGACAATGCACAGAAAGTGTACACATGCAATGGATGATGTACGATAACTAGACCTTCTCATTAAGGTACTAGCCCTGCATAATTACGCAGGTTCAGACCCCTCGTAAAGCCTCCTCCACATAACAGATTCTCAGGTCAACACAGAAACAATAATCACAGAATCAACAAGAAATTCACTACTCAGCGTGCAATAAAATAATCACTGAGATAAATATAAATAATTGGAACAATTAAGTTTTCAATAACCATTAAGCATACTAATATAATTCATCATTCAAAATTTCAGAACTACCACAAACAAATAGCAAGAACTGCTAAGAATTATCGAATTTAAACACAATAATTCAACACAACCCAATTTAGTTCATTTAAATGTTTACCCAACTCAGACTAACCCAAACTTAAATTAGTTGGGTTTGGTTAGTTAAAACTTATCTGAATTTGGGCTAGGTTGGTTAAAGCCCATTTTCAACTAGCCCATATTGCAGCCCTAGTAGGAGGTGGAAATTTTCGATAATATTTTCTCACATATCTACACATGCATGCCACTGGTCTAACCGACTTTCTATAATTAAAAAAAATAGCCTCAAAACTTCACAAAATCACAAAACTAATTCCAAAACTTTTTCACAATTATATTTTGACCCCAAAAGAATTTTAACCTTTCGTACTATACCAATTCTCGATCATTGCTAAAAGTTAACGCTCTCTTATTATCTTGACCAACAGATAATTATTTTAGACAGCTCTAAAAACTACAGGGCATTATTTTCTCCCCGCCTTAAGAAATTTTCATCCTCAAATTGGTTACACACCAAAGATGGAAAAACTGTAACCACTATGATTTCACTGCGCACTCTAATTTCTCAAATCAAACAAGTTCAAACTATTATCAAATCCATCACAGAGAATGTGTTACTTAAAAGGGCGTAAAAATATGATTATGTACACACATGTATCACACCTCCACTAATTTTTACAACTCTAAGTTATCACGTCACGTCACGTACAAAAAGCTATAGTCTTGTTCTTCACTTATCTTCTTTGGTTAACGTCTAAAATCCTTAAATTCTAAAAGTAAGTAACATCAGGTCTATTCTTTTACAACAAAGTCGGAGCCTACTAAGCCATACAACTCTTAGTCTAGGAAAAACCACAACATTCCCTAAACAATTCTAGGCTCCAATGACTCTCGTCTAAGATTAATTGCCGCCTATGATTCAGTATAGTGCGGTCAGAAGCGCAATCATGGACAGTTTGTTGAATCGTGTAGATAACTCCGATACTGGCATCCACTGTATCCTCCAGGGTCTGACTCGAGAATTCTTTTTCATACCCATGCTCAGGCTCGGATTTCTCTATCATTTGATTGGTGCTGATTTTTAGGAATGCTAACTAACTAGCCAAGTCGTCCCTCTCTCTAGTCAACCAGTGACAATTTCTCTTCCAACGCTTCATCGGAGCTCTACTTGTCCTATACTCCAACTCTCTAGCATTCAATTTGAGGTCTCCTAGATATAAGTTCTCGACCTCATCCTTCTCCTCCTCAAGAGGTCCTTATAATTTGATTTCTTCCAGACCTTCCTTGGGATCTTCCTCAGGATCCAATTCCACAAGCATCCTGCAATTGTACCACCCTGTCCAAGTTAAGGTCAAAGAGTTCTTCGTCCATTTCCTAGAACCACAAACTACAGGCCTCAAAATACACCTTCGTCGACTCAGATTCACATAACTAATTAATGTTTTCCCAATCATCCTTCGTCGACTAAGATTCACATTCTTCTAAAGTCTACAAAATCACATACCCCAGCTCTAAGTACCATATGACCGTATTGCTCTGATACCATTCTATCACAACCCGAACCCACAGTTGGACTTGTGCGTAAGGTCTATGGCTGGCCGCAGTCCCACTAAACTTTCACCAACGCTTTGCCAGACCTAACTACAACTTTTACATATGATTTATTTAAAAGTCACTAGAATCCAAACCATTAATAAGGCTAGCAAGAGCCACACTTAAGGATTCTTAAAACGCTGCTAATAATATCTTCAAAAAACCCGACTGAAAAATAAAAATTTAAATTCATGGAACAATTCTATTCGTCTTTTTAAACGATTTAACATAATCATAATAACAGTTCTTAAAATGCTTAAAAAATAAATGGCACAAATACATATACTTGAAATTAAAAATAAGGTAATACGAGGGGACATGACAAGAGTATTTACCTGAATCACTAATCGGATCCGGAATTTACTTGACTATTGGTCCTAATCCTCCTCTACTAGAACCTTGGACTACCAATTTCTTCCCCGTCCCATAACCTTGGACTACAAGCTTATGGGACGGTTAGTCAGGGTCCTATCTTCCTATAATTTTGAAAAATCTAATTAAATCCACTAAACAACTAACCAATTTACCCACAAGGTTGTCAAAGGGTTAGACTGCACCCTGTCTCCTCCAAAAAATTTTCAAAAAACCCCAAAAACCTTATTGACAAACCGATCGGTTAATCCACCAGGCTAACAAACGGCTAGCAGAACCCTATAATTAATCATTCCCAATCCTTATAAGGGTATAAACCTATCAGTCCTATATGTGTCCTATGTGTTTAAACTTTTGAGTTCTCTATACTATTGAGGCTAAAAGAGGCTGGTATTAGGATCCATCTGGAAAACTCATACAAACCCGAATCTCTGAAGAATGTTGTAACGTCCCGAACCCGAGGGCCGAACACGTCCTTAAACCAAAACCCAATCATGTCCAAAACATAACAACCGTAATTGCAAAGCAGAGCATCTAAAATACCGCAAGACATAATTATCTAAATCTCAAAATACTTCAAAATTTTATTACAAACCTCTCAGACTAAATATATGAATCAAAAGTAAAAAAAAGTCAACTAACCAATAATTCGTCTAAAGAAATCATAAGCTATATTCTCAATATCATAAACTAGAGCAATTCCTGCCGCTGTACTAATATCTCGCCCTTCATGCTACTTTTGGCCTGGAAGGGGAAAGAAACGAAAAACAAAGGGGTGAGCACGAATTGCCCAGTAAAAGATCTTACACACGGAGGGCCAAAAACAAATACAAAACTAGAGTTATCAAATAGAGCCAATAAATAGGAGTTTAGATAACTCAATCAAATTTCACAAACGAATGATTAAGGTGACCAAAAGAGAGTTACCAAAAACGAATGACAAATATGAGTTATCGAATAGAACCAATAAATAGGAATTCAGATAACTCAATCGAATTTCACAAGCGAATAACAGAAGCGACAGAAAAGGAGGTTAAATAACCAATAAGTCGAATACCGATTCAAACACGAATAACAAACCAACCCAAAAAGGGGTTACATAACCAATAAGTCGAATATCAAAATATATTTACCAAATCTTGTGAGTGTCATATACACAAATTGCTTATTATTATGCATCACACAACATGGTTATACCATGTCGAATGTCGTAGTCGGCGCATCACAAATAAGTCACGATAATCAAAAGTAACTTTTAAACACAAATATCACCCATAAAGTAATTTGATAAATATAGCGAATATTCATTCGGCGTCCAAAAATAGTCATTGTAGACTCAAAACGAAGAGAACAAAAATAAGAATTCAACGGAATAAAAATCAGCTCAATCGGAGATTGGGTGAATGAGATATCGTCAAAAATAATTTTTGGTGAAAACTTAATGGCACAAAAACCGAGAGAATAAAGATGTTGTAAAAGAACCAAGAGCTACTAGGAAAATGACACGTGGCAAAGAGAAGTTAGAGGGTAAACATTTGAACCCAAATATGGCTTGCTACAGTTCGTAAATTTTTTTTTTAAAAGTCAAAGACCAAAAGAAAAGAGACACGTGGGACTAAAATCTTTGAAAGTAACTTTTTCTCCGCGAACAAAGAACGGCTGGGAGCACAAAGTAATTGCAAACGACTTTTTACGATAAAACGAACACATATTTTTATAAATCACATGGGAACTGTCTTTAACGCAAATTACAAAACAGTAAAACAAGATCATTGATAACGTTACAAAAAGCGTGATGATCAAAAATACGCTCAAAGTCAAATATATTTTTGAGAATCAAAGTATAGTACATAGATGTCGTGTATAAAATAGAAAGACGGCGTAAGAATCATTACCTCAAAGTAACGAATATCATGTCAATAATCTCCTCTTTATCTTAGATTTTTACTTCAAAATAACAATATCATGTCAAAAATCTCATCTTTATCTTGGATCAATCACCACATTTCTGCTTGAATACCCAAAATGATGCACTTGACTCTTTATCTTAGATCAATCACCACCATTTTTTTGAATGCCCAAAATGATGCACTTTTATCGTAGATCAATCACCGCCTTTTTGCTTGAATACCCAAAGGAATGCACTTAACTCTTTTCTCTTTCCTCTCCATTGTCTCTAAAAAAATATGAAGACTCTTATCATATCTTCTTCCCCCTTATATAGTTTGCTAATCTAATTCCAATATGACTTGAAGTCCCAATTTCTAGCATAATTATAACACAACTAAGAGTCCTTATTATTAGTATAATGTTATTATTATACAAATAAAAGTCCTTATTGCTATTGTAATTATTACACAACTTAAAGACTTCATTACTAATTTAATCATAACATGACTTAAAATCCTAATCCAAGTCGAAAGCTCTTCTCTTTTTCTTTGTTTTAAAAAATATTTAATCTAATCACATTAGCCACTAAGATCATTAAATATTAATTTCATCACTAAAAGTACTCCAAGAAAATTCTCTATGGTCAATTTCTTAATTCAAAATCAGTATAATTTTTAAATTATTACCTACACAAGTAGCCAAAAATCTGGGTATTACAAATGCCCCTCACGTAACATATTTGGTCTGCATCGTTAGCAAACTACATAAGGATTTTTAGACTAGTTTTGCAACCCTGGCAGATCAGCAGGCAAGTCAACTATTTCAAAAACCTCAAGAAGAAGGGTAAAAGGGAGCACGAGGATGAGTCCAAGAAGAAAAGAGAGAAGATAAGAAGAAAGTCGAGTTTAAATGGCAATATGAGTCAGAGGATGAAGAAGGAAAACCCACCGCCCTAGAATCGAAGGATAAATTGGCCGCACTCGAGTCCCAAATTGCTCGGATGAGAAAGATAGAAGACCCATTAGACCTCAATTCAATCATTCTGAACCCTGAGGACCGACTGTCACCAAGTTTAAAATGTTTGATATGTAGGTCCCTAAACACAGTAGAGGGAGGGATGAATAGGTGTTTATAGGTCTAATCAAAAATTTGAAATTTAGGTAATTAAGATAACAACAAATACAACAAAAACAGATCGACACAAAGAATTTATACTGATTCGGCCCCACCTGCCTACGTCTAGTCCCCGAGCACTCCACACAAGGGAAACCTACTTGAGCCTTTCACCAAACAACTAACTTCGGGTGCTAGCTCAAACCACATTACATATTTGAAACCCCTTCAAGGTTTCTAACTATTACAAGTGAAATGAAGAATATAATTTGAAATACAGTTCACACTCCTCAATGAGTAGATATTACAATGAAAACAAATGATCTAATCTTTCTTAGGTAGGAAAATCTGAAACCTTAAAGAACTTAACCAAGAAGCTAGCTATTCAAGATCTCAAACAAGGAACTCACTCAAGGAATAGTTTAAAGATGTAAGAATAAGTTGAAAGAGTCTTCTTTAGAGGAATAAGAAAGATTTTTCAGAGATTGGAAAAGTTGAGAATAAACTCTCTAATGATCCTTTTATATTAGAAGGAATATGACCGTTGAAAAGTAGAAAAAGAGATAACACAGAGATTCATTCAAATGAATGAATAAAATCATTCGAAGGAATTTTCAGTTAAATCATCTATGAAGAATTCGGTCAAATGAATCTTGAATCAATTTGAAGAGCAGAGATATCTCGATGCCATTGAAAGATTCAGTCGAATGAGAACCTTTGCTTCGAATGACAACATTTGCTTCAAATGAAACCACATATTTAATATCAGACAGGCTATGACTGAAGGATTCAGTCGAATGTAAAAATATTTTGCTTCGAATGAAAACCATTTTAAATCCAGATAAGTAAAGACTGAAAGATTCAGTCGAATGAAAATCTTTTGCTTCGAATGAAAACCTTTGCTTCGAATGAAAACCGTTTTAAATCCAGATAAGTGAGGACTGAAAGATTTAGTCGAATGAAAATCTTTTGCTTCAAATGAAAACCTTTGCTAGATAAACACTTCTTGGTTTAGCCTTTTTGACTTTTTGGTAGATCTTCAAGAAGGCTTAGCTTTAGATAATTTACAAGGAAAGAAAAATACACTTAGTCCAAGTCCAGAGTCTTTGACCAGAGAATATTCCATGCTATGGTTGGTCTTGAAATCATACTCAATAAAATTTTTAGATTAATATTAGAGTAGTCATCTTAGAATTATCAAAATAATAAATCCAGACTTTTAAAGTTAACACGATATGGACAAGTTTGATAGAACCACTGACCCCAAAATCCATGTTAAGGGACAATATCCTGAGAGACTAAGCCTGGAGGTTATTGAGCCGGTACACAGAATACCATTGCTCAATGCGACACCCTTCACCCCAAATGATGTCACCAGAGCTGAGTTGTTGGTTGTAATTACAACATAACCCTGCTAGATTATAGAGCAATCTCTAAATGCATAAACCTTATAGACACAACCTCAAAAGGTCATTCTTACAAAAATTTTGATAACAACGTTTGGCATGTACACAAAGGAAGTCATAAATATGAACACCTAGAACCAAAACCATGTTGTCACCGTCTTATGTCTCCTTTTTCCAACTTAAGCCAAATGTTTTTCCCCCTTCCTAGACATCTCACCCTATTTAACTTACAACCTGAAACACACACAAATAAAGATTAAGCGCAAATCGCCTATGAGGAATAACATGCGCAAGTGATTCGAAAGTTTCGGAGGAATAATAATCAACTCAACGATAATAATGAATCAAGAGTTTAATAAATAATGCAACATCAAAGTAAATGGTCAAACGATCTTTTCTTTTGTTAGATTGAGCGGCTTTAAGGCCCAGCTGAACAACATCATCCTACATTTCACGAACAGGACTGACTAACTGACGAACTATGCAAATGAATGTTAAATCAGTAACAACCAAGATCAACGTTGATGAAATACAAGTAATTAAATTTATTAACATCGAAATAAATCAAGTGGCATGCAGACTCAGACCCAACAGACTAGGTTTGACCAGAGTGCCATACATCCTTTTTGCTAGTGATCATATTTCACAGGCCATCCTTTTCATTTAATGTCCCCTTATACGGGATGTTCATCTCAATCTCAGGTAATTAAAAGAGACGCAATCATAAGAAGGAAACTCTCAAATAGTATTTATCCCTAATCGCATTAACGCTAAGCAGTAGGCTCTACCAACATGGCGGATTAAGGGAGATTATTTCGCCTTACGTTCTTAACAACAATAACTCAAGCAAGAATTACCGGTCACATGACAACCAGTGTTCAACACAACAACTGAGGTTCACATAACACCATCAATGGGACGAAATTGAAGAAACTTAACCATAAGTCTTCAACAACATTCTTAACTAAGAGGAATATAGGTACAATAACAACTGACATCACATCTCAATAATACAACAATCTCTACATAACATCATTATCAACGACAAGTATGCTAAACGAAACAAATCATAGCATACAAGGAACCGCATTATCCTTACATGACTGGCTTTTAGCCGACGCGACAAATAACTTAGGATCACAATGAATGGGGTCACCTAATAAAGTAAGACATTGCTCGTGAAAAACCATCCAAACCCTATCTCTTTCTCTCTCTCTCTCTCTCTCTCTCTTTCCCTCCCTCCCCCCAATAAATTGTTTACAGCGTCTTACGATGACTAGTTATTCTGACTCGGTAGCCAAATCTTTAACCTAGCCTTATTAACGCATTAGCAAAAACAACTCCCTCGTTTTAGGTGTACTAATACTATTCCTCGCTTCCCGTCACTTAGAATGCTTAATTACAGGCGTTTCCAAAAATTTAGTGTCGACATGATAAATTATCAAAATACCCACTGATGGCCATTACACCACCAATACTATAAAACCGCTTCAAAATCACTTTTTAGATGTTCTAAATTCAATTCGGACCAAAAAGTCATTCAGAAAATTTTATAGGAAATATCAAAACACCCCTGGCTTTGGTAAAATTATCAAAACACTCATGGTGGCCATCACCCTAACAAAATCCCTAAACCACTATATTAGTTTTTTAGGCTAAAAAGCTCTTTGGAAGTTTTTAGATAAAAAAAATCCTAATAAAAATAACTATCGACTTTGAAATGCCCCGAAACTTTAATTATTGAAACATCTCATTATTTTAATGTCCTCATAAAATTTCTATGCACAACTGCATTGGTTTGCTATTTTCAAATTCACCATAAATTTTTACATTGACAGCATCAGTTAACCCCCTTCATGACCTCAAAAAAAATCTGAAATTTGCCTACATTGTAAGATTTCATAAAAATAATTAGGGTTTCTTTTTTGTTGCACTTTATCATATTCTACCCCGATTCTAAAAAATTCATACAATGGATTGCCGAAACCCTAACAACTCCCCCCCCCCAAGCGACATTTATAGCTATTGTTCACTGTTACATAATTACCCACACACGACACTTCACCTTTTGGACACACACACTTTCATCTTCCTCTCACTGTCGAGCAGTACACCCCCCACACTAAATTCCTTTCCCCCCCAATTACACACATACACACTCTCTCTTCACATTAACCTCCAATATACACACATATATATACACCACACCATAAGACACATGCACCTCACAAACAGACACACACACACGCACACACACAACATAGCAGTAGCCTCCTTGCTGCTGCCACATCCCATTCACCCCCTCTCATGCACACAGTGCTCGCCACATTGCACACCACCTACCCCTTCCACCAACACCTATACTACCTCATAACCTACCCCCACACGTATATGCACCAAGAAAACACATACCCCCTACACAATAACACTGCTATCATAGTAGCAGTGTGCTTCCCCCATGCACACACCACTTTACTAACACACCCACACAATGCACCATGAACACACCCACGGTAGGTTACCCACGCTAGATGAACACACACACACACACACACACACACACAAATTTTAATCAATTAAACCCCAATTGAAATTGGGGGCGAACCCTTAGGGTTTGATATCCTTTTTTGCTTCCTGTTTTTCCTTTCTCATCTTCCTTTCTTTTCTTTTCCTTTCTGAAATTGGGGGCGGGGAGATTACCCTTAGGGTTTGATATCCTTTTTTGCTTCCTGTTTTTCTTTTTCTTTCTCTTTCCATCTTCCTTTCTTTTCTTTTCCTTTCCTTTCTTCCTCTGTTTCTCTCCTTCGTCGAATTCTGTTTCTCTTTTCTTTTTTCCTTTTCTTTTTCTTTTCATCTTTTCCCTTTTAGTTCCACATAAATCCCCTTTTGTTTCTTTTTTTCTTTAACTATATGAGTCACCTCCACTTAAGTCGGAGGTGCTCAAATCCCCGTAATTCCCCCTCCCCCTCATGACACCTCTTAGTTCCACTCACCAATTATTACAAATTTGCACTTTAACCCCCTCAGCTTTCCAAATTTGCACTTTGACCCCATAACTTTTATAAAATTATATTTTAGCCCCAAAGCCAAACTAGCCCGCCATTTAATTACTAATACACAATTATCAATAAAATAATGCTATCGAAGAAAATAAATAATTCCATAAATTAATCTTATTTGTGGTTAGATTAATTAAAGATATTTCAGGGTATTACACCCAACCTAAGCCTGCCAGTACCAATAACGTCAACAATGTTCGAGCACAGCAAGTTATATCCGGGAAAGCCAGTACTGAACCAAGGCAGAAGTTTAATCTATCAAATGCTTCATTACCTAATGTGTTTGAGCAATTGTTGAAATGGTATGATCTCCATGTTATCCCCTACCCTCACACCAACAGTGAGAACGAGGGGTATGTGGTCTGGGCATCTTGTATATGTCATTAGGGAAAGTGCCACTCTATGGAGAGATGTATTATCCTTCGGCATGCTATTTAAAAGCTTATCAACAAAGGTGAAGTATCCCCTTCTGCCAAGCCTAACGTAAGAAAAGAACCCTTGCCAGCTTACATGGTTAATGCCGTTGATAATGTTTTACGAGTGCTAGATCCTTCTGCACTCATAACATTAGCTGATCAGTGTGGGAATGTTTTGATTATTTATGGTTATAATCCATTACCAGATTTTGGGATAATCTCTTGGAAAGAGTTGATGGAAGGTGAAGCCTTCTCTGTGAAAGAGAAAGACCATACTGAGGACACAAGTTTTGTGTTTAGACCAAATACTATCGTATCACATTTGACGAGGTTTGGTTTAGCTTACCAGATGACCCCCAGCCTATTATATCAGACCCATTATTCTCTTAAGACCCGCTAGATGATGAAGTGTTTAGATAACTAAAGAAGACCTAAGCCAACATCTTTAGTTGGGGATTGTTGTCTACCTTCTACTCTCATAGGCAAGCCCTAATTAAACTGCTTAGCAAGGCCCAGGTTCCCATATAAACCTAACCGGATAAGCTATCTTATGTGATCGGGGCTATTCATTATGACAATGTTCTTACATTTTTTGAATTGGATTTGTTGAAGTCAGGACAAAGCCATAATGACCCGCTCTACATCACCATGCTGGCTCTTGATATGTAAGAGGGTTCATTTAATCCTCATCGATAATGGTTCTGCCATTAATGTCTGTCCATTACATAATGTTCAAGCGCTTGGTATCAACCCCTTCCAATTACATTTTTTAATTTCTTGATTGATAATATAATGATCGATCTTGATTACTCTTTGGTTGTTGATGTAAGTTATAACAAATTAGTCCACATGTTAATAATGAATAACAAGTAATGAAATAATAAGAGAAACAATACTTGAAAGAAATGATGAAAGAAGTAAAAAATCGAGTCAAATTGAGTTAAGCCAGTGGCAGACAAAAGAGTCAAAGTCAACATAGGCAAGCCTGAAAATGCAAAGGAAATAAAAATAGCGGCTAGCCTAAATGAGGAAGAAATATTTCCGGTCTAAGAGAATTCATATATGTTTTTGCTTGGTCATATAGAGACATGCCTGATATTGACACATCAATTGTTGAGCACCGCCTACCTACTCTGCCAGATGTACCTTACTTGGCTGGCCAATATGGTATCTATCCTTAAATCGACTGGCCAAGTTCTAATGTGCGTTGACCATCGAGACCTTAACTGGGCCGCTCCCAATGATGACTTTCCTCTTCCTATCATTGATATGGTGATAGATAATACGCCGAAACATGAGTTAGTTTCCTTTGTGCATTGGTTCGTGGGATATAACCTGATAAAGTTGGCTCCTGGTGATCAGGAGAAAACAACATTCACTACACCATTGGGCACATTTTTCTACACAATGATGCCTTTCAGGTTAAAAGATGCCAAGGCTACATACCAAAGAACCGCTACTACCCTTTTTCATGACATAATCAATAAAAAAGAGAGGTGTACGTAGACAACAAGATCATTTAGTCGAAGAAAACGGAAAGATTAGTGTACAATTTTGAGGTTTGAGAGGTTGAGGCGGTATAACGTTAGACTTAATCCCCAAAAGTGTGTTCGGGATCACAACCAATACGCTACTAGAATTTATGGTCAGTAAGCGAGGCATAGAAGTTGATCCTATTAAATTTAAAGCCATGGCAGATATGCTTAGGCAACGGAATGAGAAAGAGATCAATAGATTTTTTGGAAGAGTCCAGTACATAAGTTGCTTCATATCTTAGTTGACCATGTTCTGCGAGCCAATCATTAAATTGTTAAAGAAGGATTCAACCAAGGAGGAATCCCCTCTGCTTGAAAGATTTTGAAAATATTAAGAAGTACCTAAATAACCCTCTAGCTTTAAGCCCTCCCATCCCCGGTAATCCTTTATTACTCTACATAACAGTAACTGATAGAACATCCAGAAAGATGTTGGCTCAAAATTTGGATAATTCATTGATAGAGAGAGCCATCTACTTTGTCAGTAAGAAGTTAACCCATGGAAAAAATAAATTATTTAGCTCTAGAAAAAACATGAGCGTCACTAGTCTGGTTAACACAAAGGTTATGTCACAATGTGTTGGCTTATCCTATTAAGTTGTTGGCTAGGATGGATCCAATGAAGTACCTATTTAAGAAGCCGGTCTTAACCAATCGCATAGCAAAGTGGCTCTTGCTACTTTTTGAGTTTGCCACCGCATACGTCACTTAGAAGTATGTAAAAGGAAAGGTCGTAGCAGACATACTGGCGGATTGTTCGGCAGATACCAGTGATTGGGAGGCAAAGTTCCTATACGAAGATGTTTGCGTCGTAAAATCTGAGACCTGATGGCAGTTATATGATGACGGAAGAGTAAAACATTTGGGGTAAGGATACTGCTAATCTAACCTGACGGGGCGCATACCTCCATAGCATTCAAATTGACTTTTGACGCTACTAACAATACTGCTGAATATGAAGCATGCATGGCTTGGAAAATAGCCTTAAGCCTAGGTGTGAAAGAAGTTACAGGGTACGTAGATTCAACCCTAATCATCTATCAAATGCAGGGAATGAGGAGAATTAGAAATGAACGTCTACAGGCCTACCATGCTCATCTAGTGAGGATTGCAGAAAAATTCGAGGACATAGAATCCAAATACACTCCCCGACTTAAGAAAAAAGGTATATTGATGCTTTAACAACCCTTGTATCGATGGTAGAGATGCTCAAGGAATAAGAAGTGGAGCCATATAAGATCAGGAAAAGGGATCAACCAGCTTACTGCTTCATGATTGCACCCATAAAAATTTTCATAAAAATATTTGGTTTTGCCCTTGAAACCTCAACTTGAACCTTTAAGCGATTGTTTGGAATTCTTTGTTCATTCTCATCTATTTTATTGATTCAATCATCGTAAAATATTTTGAATTGTGTTTATCTCTTCTTAATGTTGACATGAATTAGTAAATCTGGAGAGTTATAAGGATGGTACGTATTGTTGGCGTTATAAGGATGGTCTATTGGTTAGGTTAAACTAGTGTGTTAGGGTGTGTTTTAAGTATGTGGGCGTAGTGTGTGTGTGTGTGTTTGAGTGTTGCAGTGAGGGTGTGAACTGTATAATGGTTGTGTGCGGTAGTTGAAGGTAGAAGGATGGGTGTGTGTGTGTGTGTTTAGGTGAAAAATGGTAGGTGTGTGATCGTGAATAGTTAGAGTAATTGTCGCTAAAGCTAGAAAATTAATTTAGGCAGTATTTTATAAATAGTTAGGGCTAAAATTAGACAAAGTCTAAAACGGTAACCCCCTAATATTTTCACGAGATGGATGCTCTGGAATTTTATGGGAATTTTTGGTGTCTGCGAAGGACGCTAAATTAGGATATCGATTAGGAGAAATTTTGGATTTATTTAACATTGTAAATAAAGTTATTTTAATCTAATTTTTTTTAAAATCTTATTTTACTGATATGATTCATATTCTAAAATTTTGGGCCATTCTGAGGTCGATAGATATTTTTTTCGAAACTGACTTTTGAGCGCTCGGTCCGGTCACCGGTTCGGAATTTTCAGGCAAAAATTTGCCACTCTAGAGGAGTATTTTGGTAATTTTACCTATAAAGGGTGTTTTTGGGTATATTAACACATAGGAAGGTTAGTTTGGTGACTTTGCTTGCGAGAATGCCATTTTGGTGATTTAAGTCCAAGAGAGATATTTTGATAATCTTACACACCTGGTGAGGGAGGTTCATTTTGGGACTATGTGTGAGTCCGTATTAAGTTGTAATATTGTACTGTAGGCTGTGTTTTAATGATTCGATTATTTCATTTAGGTTCAAGCTAAAGACTTCTGGTTAGGATAATTTAGCTGCGGATTCAGGTAGGGGATTTTATCTAAACCCTGGGTAAGGACTTTCGACCGAACCTTTATTTGATTACTCGTAAGTATACTTATGACTAATGTCGAACGCTAAATTATGTATTGATATCATCATGTTATTGCGCAGAAAACTCCGATATTTAATCTAAATCGATTATTTAGAAATCTTATCGATGCTCGCCTTGTATCACATGCTGAGTAAAGTCGATAATTGTTTGTGTTTGTTCTTCTGAATTGTTGTGCCTAAACTCAATAACTATTTGCAATCGTATTTATTTTTTATTTGTGATTTTTCTTCTGGAATTTCGAATGATGACTCATATCAGTATGTTTATTGTTATTATAACCCGAATTGATTTTGTTATTTGAGCTTATGTTAACGCTCATTGATATTATTGATTTTTGTGTTGACCTGGGTATCGGTTCTGTGGGGAGGCGGTATAAGTCTGGTTTGAATCCTGCATGAAACGCAGGCTAGTACCAAATTGAACTAGTATTACTTTGGTACATCATGCATGTGTACATCATGTTTAGCTTGCTGGATGGCATTGCAATCGCTCAGGATCAACGTTAAATTTTGATTTTATCTGCACCGTATCTTACCATGATTATTACGAAAAATGACTAAGAAAGGATTGTCTCAAATGGTTTGAAATCTCTCGAGAAATCTTTGTTGTATTTTGGAAATGATGACTTTGGAAATGATCTTTATTGATCGTTTTGGAAACCATTGATATTGTTATTGTGTATTTTGGTATCAACTTATAATGAAATTGGAACATTTTGGAAATCATCGAGCTACTTTGATCGTTTAAAGTGTTTTGCAAATCATCGTCGGTTGGATTCATTGGAATCTTTTTGTAGTCCTTATACGATCTTACTTAGCTCTCAAAAGTTCACCCTTCGTTTGACTCCCTTCTGCAGGTGATGATCAGGTGTAGCATGTTCGGGAATGGGTTAGAGTCTGTGTGAGATTTCAGTGAGCCCATCACTGCTGTGTAGTGAGACCCCTGTGTGGGTCGGTATTGTCAACTCGTTCTATAAGGACTCGAGTTTGTAAAGAACCTAGGTCTTAATAGTTCAAGTTTAAGCAGCTTTATAATATTGTATGTGAAGAATTGGAGTTGATATCAGATTAAATGTTTTGGAGGATGTGCTAGTGAACAGGATCTGACAGATATGATGTGATCTGGTAGGTTAACGTTCTGGGAGTTCGGGGTGACAAAGCTCCAAATTTTCTGGGAAGTTACAAATTTGGCGAAGGGTCCAGATTCTGGGAATGAGAGGCTATGGGTATGGTTGTGAGAGTAAAATGTCGTGGGTGTAGTGTAATGGCATGTTTTAGTGTGTTTTTTCTGTACTACGATGAGTGAAAAAAGGGGCGTTCAAGTTGGTCACTGCCATAGTGGCTGTGACCATGTTACCTGTATGTGGGTGTGTTTAAGGGACAAAAAGTGGCCATAGGATAATGGCTGCCATGAGCTTGGTCTATGGGTTGTTGATGCATGGGTTTTGGGAGTGCCATAGTGATGCATGAGGGAGTTATGAGATTTGGTTATGGCTGTGAGAGATAGGGCTGCCGTAAGGGAGAATTCTAGGGCTATTAGGAGGCTGTAGTGAGTGAGGGGAGCGTTTGTGCGTGAGTTAGTGTGTGAAACTTTGTGTTTTGTGTGAGTGAAGGGCTACAACGAAGGCATGGAAAAGGGTACTGTCGTAAGGCAGCATACCCATGTGTTTTGTGTGTGTTTTGGTGTGTTCATGAGGGAAGAAAGAAAGAGTAAACTGTCGTGGGTACCTTGTGGGATTTTTAACTGTAGCAAGGACTCTGTCGTGGGTTGTGTGGTTGTATGCATGTGTTTTGTATGTGTTTATGGGAGAGAAAAATACTCTTACAAGGTAGTATATTAAGGGTATTGTATGTGTTGAGTGCAGTGTATATGTGTCTGCTATGAGTGTGAATGTGTGCGTGTAGGTATGTACAGAATATGTACATGGGGGTGTGTGTGGTATGTGCGTATGTGTGCGGGCATGTTTTGTATGGGTGTGTGCGCGCGTGTGAAATTAGTGCGTGTAAGTGTGTGTTGGTGTGAATCTGTGTGTGTGTGCAAAGTGGTGTGTGGTGTGTGGTGTGTGCCTGAGTTTGTGTGTATGTGTGTGTGTGCGCGCGCGGGCGGGCGCATTAAGCTGCTGAGGGCAGCTATGTGTGTGTGTGTGTATGTGTGTGTGTAAGTGTTGTGTGGGTGTATACAGTTATGTGTGTTTCGTTCTGTGGGGGGTGTGTGTGAATGAGTGTGTATGTGTGTATATGGGTGGAGGTGTGTAAATGATGTGTGCAGTAGTGTGTTTGTATATATAGGTGTGTGCCTGAGGCTGCCATGTGTATGTGAGTGTTGTGTGTGTGAGTGAATGTATGTGTGGGTGCGTAATGTGTGCTTGGGTGTGTTTATTGTCTAAAATATGTGTCTGTAGATGGGTTGTGCGTCAGTGAGTGCATTGGATAAGAGACTGCAGAGGGGAAGAAAAGGGAAGTGGGTATTTTAGGTCACAGCACGTTGTGTGGTACACATGCGCGGTGTTTTAGGTCACAACACGTTGTGTGGTACCCTGTGCTTGCACAGGTGTACCACGGGTTCGTGCTATGTTCGGCGCGTGAGTTGGGCAGTGCACAGTGATTGTTAGCATGTAAAACTTTTAAAATATAATACCTTAGGATATATTAGAATTTCTGGCAAAATTTTATAATTTTGTAGAAATCGTATGTATTTTTAATATTTTCTGTCAAGTTAGATTTGTAAAATTTGTTTGGAGTCTTTAAAATTGGTAATAAATTCTAGAAAAATTTCAATAAAGGTTTTATAGTATATATAATTTCCAGATTAATTTTGGTGATTTTTTATAATTTGATTTGGTCTCATTACTATATCGTATTGATTTAAGAAAAAGAATAATTTAAAAATAGTTTTAATGTCTTTAAAATTCTGGTTTCAATTTCTATAATTTTTATACATATTTTAAATCTGTTAGAAAATTTATGAGATTTTTTTTTCAGTTAGAATCAATTATGATTATTTATGAATTTTCATTGAATATAAAGAAATTATTTTAATTCATCTCTCAGCATGAACGCCGCGAACATTAACTTCTGCCTCTCGGTACACCCCAAAATCTCCCTCTCAGTACACCCCAAAATCTCGAAGATGTTGTCCAAGTCTTATAGCCAGGACTCAACCTTGAAGGAATCAGTGGTACTGGAGAAGGAGGGCAGGTTCATCCTCTTGAACTTCTCAATAAACGAGCCTCTAGTTGCAGTCACATGGCGTTCCACAACCCTTGCAAGATTCTCCACCACACCTTGAGCACCGTTCCTTCATGCCATTATTTTTTAACCTATGAGGAAACTCATGTAAGGACACCTGATTTTCAAGCATAAAAAAGTATCATAGTAAATTTTTGCATATTCTAATTCGATATAAATTGTTCTACTTCTTCCCCTTCCCTTCAATGTATAAAAAATCAATAATTCACATTCATCCTAGGGATTGTATAAAAAACGACTAAAAATATACTAAAATCGAAATTACGACTTGATCAACGGTGCTATTTTATTTGCAAAGGTACTTGTTCAATACAATGATTCTAACTGAAAAGGAGAAACACTTTGCCTACTCACCAAATTTAGCTACCACTGTAACATCCCGGAATTTTCCGAAATGTTAACACTCAATCGATCAGATACACTAAGAGAATATGTTCTCATAATCCAAAGTGGACAACCCTCATCAGAGCAACTAACCTTAAATGAAATCATACTCTTAATTGATTTCATAAATAAAATACCGAATTGATATCCTACAAAATTTAAACAATACTCTTCACCCACGCAGGGGTTCTAATAGAAAAACATGGTAACTTAAATTCACTCGCTCGCTTGCCTCTAGTCCAATTTCAAGAAATCTAACGCTGGTTACTACCTGCAGAAAGGAAGTCAAAGGGGAGTGAGCTTTTGAGAGCCCAGTAAGGTCGCACAAAGATTTAAAAAAAATAAGAAAATGATACGGACGATTTGACATTTAAACCAGAGAAATTTTTGAAAGCGGAAAAACAGAGTGGTTCAAACAATCTTTCTATATACAATCAAACGATAATTTTAAAAGGGTTTTCAAAGAAAACCACAGCATTTCAATATAAACAAAGGAATGAGTATCAACTCAGTTCCCTTAAACCGATAACCATTTTTAAAACACTTAAAATGCAATAAACATAAATAGGAAACGTTGAACATGAGCAGTACAGAAGCAAAGCCACCCCGGCAGTGCTCGATACACTTACATATGCATATGTACACTGACTAGTCCATCTAGGTACTAGTTAAACCCATCCAACAGACCATCCTTATAACGCCAACAATACAGACCATCCTTATGGCTCCCAAGTTACTAACTCATGTCAACATGGAAAAGTAATAAATAGAATTCAAAAATGTTTTACGATGAGCAATCAATAAACATATCAAATGAACAATGGATTTCAAGATGAGATGAAACAGAATTCCAAGCGATCGTTATAAGGCTCAATTTAGGGTTTCATGGACAGTTTCAAAACATCTTTTATATCAAACATAAAATCAAATCAATGTAGTTTGTAAAACTGTTCTATAAGCATTTGAAAACAGAATAAAGAAATAGGGTTCGGATAGAATTCCTTACCTTGGTCCAAGCTTAGCGATGCTAACTGACCTCGATCCAAAAGTCGTTGAATTAACCTAAATTGGCAAATTCATTTATTAGAAAAAAAAATCTACAATACTATACTATAAACCCTATTATCAACTACCCAAACGGCACTCACTTCTAACCCCAGAATGACTCAACTCAAAACGGTTCCCGCACACGGCCAACCTAGCCGAAAATCTTATACACTCCTTAACGCGTAACGGTATCCCAAATTCATAATAAATTATAAGAAAACGCTTTTATAGCTTAAAACAGCATAACAAGTTAAAAATATGAATTTTCTGAATTTTTTGAATATTTTTGAATTAGAATAATTTCTTTAAATACAACAAAAACCCAATAATAGCCATAATTACTTCCAACTGGAAAATAAGTCCCATAATTTTTATAAGATCTTTAAAATACATATAAAAATTATAGAAATTGAAATCAGAATTTAAGAGACATAAAAACTATTTTCAGATTTTTCGTTTTGTTAAATTCATTGCGATACTAAAAATGATGACAAATCGACTCCAAAAATCATCAAATTTATACTGAGTCTTTATTATACCATGAAGACATTACTATAATTTTTCCCAGAACATTTTCTGGGTTTAAGGTCTCCAAAATAATTTTACAAATCTGAAATTACAGAAAATACTAAAAATTCATACGATCTCAGAAAATTATAAAATTTTGCCAACAATTCTAATATGGCCTAAAGTATTATACTGTAAAGTTTTATGCACTAATGATCATCATACACTATCGAATGCTCGTACCGCACTTAACGCTAACCCGTTACACCTACTGCACAAATTACTGTGACCCAAACCCAATTCACTTCCTTCTTCTTCTCCTTGTTCATTGCACTCATAGACTATTGCACTCACAGACCCCCATGAAACTCACACCCCACAGTCATTACATTCACAAAACACACACACATACATACATTACACACTATATTCTCACTTCTCCCTCAATACCCACCTGGTACAAACCCACATATCTTTATATTTATCCTGCCATGCCCACTGCCTCACTCACGCACACCTTCCACAGACACACACATGCACATATGCACCTAATGCACTCACTCTTACACAGCTACTCTCTTGCCTAACTCACACTTCACGCACAGCCGTCTACCTCTTCCACTACTCACCTGTACACACATTCCATTCACAACCACAATATGATCCCACTGACTTAACACACAATTTTCACACACTTCCTTACCCATCTACTCACACACTCACTCACACAATACACCCTCTGTAACATTTCCCTCACCCACATCTCACTCCCTCTCTCATACGGCAGGCCCATGGCTGCCCCATTCTCTTTACACAACTCCCACACTAACACCCATTTCATTCCACTCATGCATTACCATATATCCACACATTAAACACTCACAACACTTCTGAAAATTTACTTACCCATTTGCAATACCCATTTGTAATGCCCATTTCAGAGCATGGCAGTGAGTCTACATATATACTCTTCCAAACCCACACTCTTTCGAACCCATTACATTCACATTCCATCCATCTCACACACATTTCCAATATACACGACTTACACATCCAATTACCGAGCTGCCATTTCTGCAGCTCCCACATCACCACAAAAAGAAAACAACTACTGCATATATTCAGTTTACACACACTCACTTCACCATTTGAATTCTACTCAAACCCCTCTTTACACATTCTGCTACGTCTCTATTTAACACTAATACACGCGCGCGCGCGCACACACAACAACAACAACTCACAAACTCATGCACTCTCGAGCCCTGCTGCTTCCACGGCAACCATCACTCCACGGCCTCACCAAGCACACACATGTACATGACTGAAGTTCAGCCTTTCCTTTGCCCAATGCTCACCGAAAACCTGTATGGAGTCAGCTTCTTCTTCCCCTTTTCTCCTTCTTTGTCTCTTAATCCCATAGACACATGACATTCACGGCCCCCTTTCGCATTATAGCTGCTGCTGCCCTTCTTCCTTCCATTTCATACCCACATGCAAGACACGCCTAACACAAACACACATGTGGACATAGACACAACTACTCGGTCACAACAGCCATTACCCATGCCCCTACACTCACATTCTTATCACACACAAGCACACGTCTCTCTCTAAAGGCAGCCATCACTGCCTTTACAAAATCTGTTCTCTACCCAACGCAGCCCCGTAATTCTACAACCATTATTTAAACAAGGGAAAATCGGAGCTTACCTGAAATTTGCTGGAAAACTCTTCTTGGCATTCCTCCTCCGCCTCTGATCCACTCTCTCTCAAGCGTTTACAGAAAATATGGGCAGAACATTAGGGTCGGCTGTGGCATCTTATTGGTCTATATATAAGCAAAGCCCTAAAAAGACACTTACTAAAAAATCCCCTAAAGTTTCGTTAGTTATTAAAAAATGTACCCACAACTTTTATTATTACGAAATGGTCCAAATTAAATTATTTACTATAGTTTAGGTGCTCGAACAATTTTAATGGTTTGGTTAGATAACTTGTTATACTAAGTCTCGCTAAAAATATATCGATGGTAACTAAATGTTCGTAGCTAAAAACATATATCCGCCGATAAATTTCTAATTAGGTCCGAAAAATATCGGAGTGTTACAACCACTCCTTCTCTTTCTTCCCTTACCCTAATCATCTCCCTGCTAAAAGTAGTTCTTCCATTCCTGGATCTACTACTCTATTTCAGCCAGAGAGAAAATTTACCCAATTTACATCTCCCAATTGATTCTGTAGCTCTATAACTTTTTTCCCAAAATAATAATTGTAGTCTTTCTGCGTTTGCTCCTAATTGAAACTATATTTAATCCTCATACCCTCCAGTTGGACTTCCAGTACTCTCTTTTCCTCTTTCAACCATTGTATCTCCCTCTAACGGGATCATCCTCTCTCTCGAATATGCCAACTCCTCCCTGCGATGCTTTCCCAGTTTCTTGCCTTCATTGTAGGATGCCTGGTTAGAATCTCCCGATCCTTCATAAGGCATCTGGCTGACCTCTATCGATAAACTATCCCCACTCCGATCGGCCATAATCTTATCAGAACACAAATATCATAGACATCTTCTATTAATAATATACCGCTTAATTTAAAATCAAACACATAGTCGATTACCGAAATTCACAAGAAAGCACATCAACATTTTCTAATTTTACTTAGTCAAGGTCCTTTCCTATCCTATCCTACCCCAACTCATTAGCCTAAGTACGAGTCTACAAGATCGTAATAACTAGGATGTTATACCATTTTTGTCATGACCTGATCTCACGGGTGAGCCCATGAGCTAGGACCATGATAGGTTGTAGACCCACTAACCTCCAACGGGGCTCTGCCAGGCCTACTATAACCATTACTTGAGATTTAATTAAATTTACTAGGTTCCAAAACAATTAATTGGCTACTGTGAGTCACACTTAGAAATTTCCTCAACTGTTACACAATTAAACTCCATGGAGATCAATGCTCCAATCAATTCTCAAAAACATAAAATTTGTACTACAATGTCATCTAAAGATTAAGAACTACTCTAAGAGGGCCTAAGTCCCTAATGGCCATCTCAAGCGAGTTCGTCCTCGTCACCCTCATGGATGTCGGTTTCATCTAAATAATCACCTGAAAATATTTTAAAAATATGAGCTTGGAGCCAGTAAGAACACATACCATATCCCTGAAACAGGTTGAGGATTTCAAACATGCCATGGGTTGTCTTTCTAAGATCAGGCAATCAATACCATCGTAACGAAAATTGCTTCAATATATATACACTCACACACACACACACACACACACACACACAAGTACTTGCATAAAAGATTCTCAATACTAGGTATGACATCAAGAAGCTCATCAAATAGCTACCACAATTCACTAAAACTATGTTACGGTCAGCGTATGGTCCTATTGACTAGGACCCAGAATTCCTCCTCTCGGATAAACAATATTGTGGTCGCAAGGGAAAACCACAAGCAATAGTACTGTACGCCAATGAATGGTCTTGTTGACCAGAACCCAAAATCTACTTTTCCTATTGTGGATATAGGGCACAACAACTAACATTAACTTCTCAATACCATGATTCATATAGAGTTTCTAGAAACAACACAACAAATACCATGACAATTTTAATTCATTTTTCTTATCAAAACCAACTCCACAACAGCAGAAGTATAAAAAAAACTTAGAACTTTCATTTGGTAAAATCACGTATATACACATATATTAAAATATAGGTTCTATAGAGGAACATGACATAATTACTTGGATTTCTAAGTGGTTGTGGTTCTTGCTCATAAGTCAGTTCTAGCTCTTATCTATCAAAACCTAAATAATAAAGCATATGGGTGTTAAGTATTGACGCTTAGTCATGCCTAACTGCTAAATTTCCCCCAAGTGAGTGAAATTACCAATATACCTCCGCACTTGTGCCAAATTATCAAAAGACCCCAAACTCCTAACATACCTCTATAACCCAAAAATAACTTAAAACACCTTTTTAAATGACTAGGTGGGTTTTTGGGACAAAAAGGACCATTGTCGAGATTTTTCGTTCGAAAACCTAAACCGCTCCTTCAATTGAGCGCTACTACTCATTTAAAAAACATATCAATTGGCGCCAGAATGTCGTGAAACTTTAGACCCTCATGCGTCTTAATAAGATTAGATCACTGTAAAATTTTTGGCTAAAACTAAGTTTGTTTGCTATGTCAAACACACCCAATAATTATCAATTTCACACACAAAACCTATTTGAAACGCCCAAGATCATGGCTAAAATTAAAGAGAATGGTCTGGGATTTTTACTTTGAATTTCCCTTGCCCTAGCTTGGTTTTTCCCCTCCCTTCTCTCTCTGTTTTAGGTAAAAAAATGGCTGGCAGATTGCTTTGGCCGGTTGCCCTCTAAGACTCCCTTTAAATATGGTTGTCGTAGCTCAAAAGATTTTTAAAAAAGACCCCCCCCCTCATACTTAGCTATTTTCTCATTTCACCCACATTCTTTAAAAGACTACAAACTTTTTAGATTAATGTAAAGGAAAATCAAATTTTCAACACATAAAAGTTTTTTATCGACGAACTAAAATTTCGAGGGTTACAAGTAGCCATCTGAAGAATAAAAGAGTGAGCTAGAGCCTAACAAGCACACTTAATATATCCAAAAATAAGTTTAGATTTCGTAAACAAGCCATGGGTTTCAACTCAAAATTGGTAATGGGTCATAAGAAATAAGGTACATAAATTTCGTAAAGTACGGAATAATGTTTAAGTGAAACAGTTCTCAGGCATTGAAAACGTATAACATGATAATCATCAAAAAACTGTTTGATCCAATAATAATTTATGCAGTATGCCGCGGGCAGTGTTTGGTTCCACTGGATTGGACGCGGAACCCCACCTTTGAATAATCATTATTGTAGAAACAGAGGCGACCACTAGCAACAGTACTATGCTTTAACATTCACTCTAGTTGACAAGGACTCGAAATATAACTATCTCCCCTTAAATATGGGGCACAAGAACCATTTAACAAATTTCCGTCTGGTTCGTTAAAACAGTGTTCACAAATGGTTACTCACAAAAGCATTCCATGGCAAATCAATTTTCCGTCCCTTATTAAACAGTTTAAAATGAAAGGAGTAGTATTTCTCAAAAGACTGTAAAACATCTAGTTGGTAAAAAAAACACATGTACATATACCTAGAATTGAAAATCGGATAATAAGTGGAGATATGGCAAGAGTACTTACCTGAATAGCTAATTAATTCAGAGCTACTTTAAATCCGATTACAAGTTATTTTTTGTAGCGTAAATAAAATTCGTCGATTCTTTCTGACTATTCCTATCACGCTCACACGCTAACCTTTGTCAAAAATATACACACACGATTACCTATCCTCCCCCACACACACTGCACACATACTCGAGCACAGGGTGCCCACGCAGCCACACGATTGCGAACTGTGAAATTCCACACACACACACACGCTCTCTCTCTCTCTCTCTCACACACACACACACACACACACACATATCTACATGGTTAAACACATATATGGTTTCACACACTTTACAGACACTGTGTAATTTACTCTCCACACATCACTCACGTAGCCACACATTATGTCACACACGCACAGACACCTGGTACACACACACACCACCATAAAGTACAAATACATACACCACACAATCATTAGATACAGACACACACATCACTGTAATCTGCACACCCTTACTGACACTCATAACTTTCAGCCCCACAAGCGCCATAAAAACACAGAAATTTTTTGAATTAAATTGAAAGAAGAAAGGCAGAGGTTTATTGGTAAATCGCACCCCTCTTCTTCAGACTTTGCACTTTGATTGCCGAATTTCAGTCTCTCTTTTGTGCTAGTTAACTTTTCTTTCATCCCCTCTCTGAATTATCTTGGCTCTCGATTAGAATATTTGAACAACCCCCCCCCCCCAAACCTATAATCACTCCATTCATCCCCTCTCTAAATTATCTTGGCTCTCTATTAGAATATTTGAACAACCCCCCTCCCTCCAAAACCTATAATCACTCCACATATCTCACCAAATTTAAATTAGCCATCCCCCCTCCCCCCTCAATCCTCCCTTCTCTCTTTCGGTTTCTAGATTCTCCTCCCCCTTTCTTCTTTCTTCTCTCTTCTCCCGATTTTCTAAAATGAGAATGTAACACTCCGATATTTTTCTGACCTAATTAGAAATTTTAGCGGCGGATATATGTTTTTAGCTACGAACATTTAGTTACCATCGATATATTTTTAGCGACACTTAGTATAGCAGGTTATCTAACCAAACCATTAAAATTGTTTGAGCACCTAAACTATTGGAAATAGTTTATTTTGGACTATTTCGTAATAATAACAAGTTGTGGGTGCATCTTTTAATAACTAACGAAACTTTAGGGGTTCTTTTTGGTAATTGTCTTTTTAGGGTTTTACATGTATATATAGTCGTATACTATACATCAGCCGTTCCCTTCCCCACACCCGGTTCTCTGGTTTTACGATCAAGTGAAATAGAGAGATACAGAGAGGCATAGAGAAAGGATCAACACAGAGAGAGAGAGGCTGAGAGAGGGCCAACAGGAAATTTCGGCGACAGGAAAATCCATGATCGAAGTGCAAATCCAGCTAGAAGCAACGAACGAATATCGGTAAATATCCAAACTATGTTCCTCGATTTAATTCATGAAATTTAGTGTATTGCGGGGCTGAGATGTGCATTGTGAGAGTGTGTGAGTAAGCTGTGTGTGAGGTGTTTGAGAGTGAACCATTTAGAGAGCATACTGTGTGTACAGAGAATGGGTGTGGCCGTGGGATTGCTTGTAAGGCAGCGAGTGATGTATAGGGTGGTCTATATGGTTTGCGGCAGCGAGGTGATGGTGGTGTAGGTGGCTTGTAATGGCGAGGTGGATGGTGCTTGTAGCACCAATATAGTGCAGCGGGTTAATGGTGCTGGTGCATCTCAACCTGGAGTTCTGGGTGTGTCTTGCATGTGCCGTGTGTGTATGCCGCAAGGGCTGCCGCAAGGCAGTATATGGGGGAGTGTTTGTGTGTGACTTAATGCGTGAACTTGTGTGTTTGGGGTGAGTGAGGGGCTGCATCGCAGCCATGGTCAAGGGTACTGCCGCAAGGCAGTGTACCCATGTGTTTTGTGTGTGTGTTTATGTGTGTGTTGTGTGCTTGTGTGTGCAACCGTGAGTGAGGTGTGTTGTATGTGTGAGTGTAGGTGAAATGGAAAGGAAGAAAGGCTGCTAAGTAGCCATGTGACGACTGTAGTGTGTGTGTGCTTATGGTGATTTTCAGGTGTATAAACTGTGTGTGTGTGTGTGTGAGAGGAAGTGAGGGGCCAAGTTTCAGCCGTGAGGGGTGTGGGTTGTGTGCCTTCTGCATGCTTGTATGTCTGTGTTTGCATGTCCTCCGTGTGTGTGTTATGCTTGTGTCCTGTGTGAGTGTGATATTGTGTACGTGTAATGGGTGTATGTATGTGAGAGAAGATGTGGGTGTAGCTGTGTTTTGTGTGTGCATACAGGTGAGGTGCAAAGGTTGTGTGCAGACAGGTGCATAAGTGGGTTTATAGGAAAGAAAACTGTCGTGGCAGCACTGCTAGTGTGCTGTTTTGGAACTCATGTGTTTGTTAAAGTGAGTAAAGTGGGTGTAAATGGTGCGTGTGAGTGTGTGTAAATGTACACATGTGTATAGTGTACGTGAGTGAGTTAGGAAGAGGGTTCTGTACATGAGATTAATACTGGGAAGGAGCTGGGCACATAGGAAAAGAAGAAGAAGAAGAAGAAGAAAAATACGGAACGGGTAAATTTGGGTTAGCGTTAGATCGACACGTGCATATGTTAACGCACGCTTATCGTTAGCATGTGAAAATTTACAGTGTAATACGTTAGACCATATTAGAATTCTTGGCAAAGTTTTATAATTTTCAGAGATCGTATGAATTTTTAGTATTTTTCGTAATTTCAGATTTGGAAAATTCTTTTGGAGCCTTTAAACCCAGAAAATGTTTAGGGAAAAATTAGAATAATGCCTTTATGGTATAAATAAGACGCAGTTTGAATTTGATGATTTTTGGAGTTGATTTGCTATGGTTTCCATATCGCATTAGTTTTAGCAAAACGAATATTTGAAAAATAGTTTTTACGTCTTTTAAATTATGATTTCAATTTATATAATTTTTATACACATTTCCAAGTTAATATAAAAATTATGGGACTTAGTTTGCAGCTGGAAGTATTTTTGGCAATTTATGAGATTTTATTGTATTTAAGGAAATTATTTTAATTCAAAAATATTCAAAATTTCAGAAAATTCATATTTTGACTTTTATTAATTATTTAAGCCATAAAAGTGTTTTATAGTTAATTATATAAATTTTAGAGTGCAGGTACACGTTAAGGAGTGTATAGGATTTTCGGTTAGCTTGGCCGTGTGCGAGAACCGTTTTGAGTGCGCAATTTCGGAGAGAGTGGGTACGCAGTGGGTAGTTGATATTAGGGTTTATAGTGTATTTAACATAAATTATGTTCTAACAAATAAATTGCTAATCTAGGTTTTTTTCAGAAAATACTGATCGAGGTTGGTAGCATCGCTTAGCTTGGACCGAGGTAAGGATTTCTCTCCGAACCCTATTTCAACATTCTGTTTTCAAATGCTTATAGAATAGTCTTACAAACTACATTGATTCGATTTTATGTTTGGTATAAAAGATGTTTTTGAAACTGTCCATGAAACCTTAATTTGAGCCTGATAGCGATCTTTTGGAATTCATGTTTCATTCTCATATGTTTATTGATCTGACCATCATAAAATACATATTTTGAATTGTACTTATCTCTTTTCACGCTTATCTGTTGATTGAATTCGATAATCGAAAAGCATTTTCAATTGTAGTTTAATCGTTCTCAATGTTGACATGAGTTAGTAACTTGGGAGCCATAAGGATGGTCTGTATTGTTGGCGTTATAAGGATGGTCTGTTGGATGGGTTTAACTAGTACCTAGATGGACTAGTCAGTGTTACATATGCATATGTAAAGCGATCGAGCACTGCCGGGGTGGCTTTGCTTCTGTACTGCTCATGTTCAATGTTCCTGTTTATGTTTTATTTCACATGAAGTGTTTTGAATATTATCCATTCATGCTTTATTATACTTTAAGTGTTTTGAAATCATATTTATTTATGGGATTGAATTGATACTCACCCTTATGCTTATATTGAAATGATGTGGTTTTCTTTGAAAACTGTCTTGAAATTATCATTGATTGTATATTGAAAATCATTTGAATCGTTATGTTTCTCTGTCTTAAAAGTTGTTATTTGGATTAAATATGAAACTTGTCCGAATCGTTTTACTGTTTTTTTTAAATCTTTGATCGACCTTACTGGGCTCTCGAAAGCTCACTCTCCTTTGACTTCCTTTCCGCAGGTGACCGCCAGCAGTAGGTTACCTGAATAGGGATTAGAGCCGAGGAAGCGAAAGCAAAGAAATTAGATTTTAGTATTCATCATTAGAACCCCTGCGTGGGTAAACATTATTATTTAAAATTTTAAGACATAGATTGATACTTCTAATGGTCTACTAAGATATAAATTTTATGGTTTAGTTGCTCTGAAGTTGTGGTATTTTGAGGTAGAGGATATTAGTGTCTTAATGAACTGATCGATTGAGCGTTAACGTTCCGAAAAATTTCGGGATGTTACAGAGAATCTATCTTATTATTATATTTGCATATTAACCCTAATTTTGGATATAATTCCAAAGTCACTGACTAGCTTCAATTATTCCTCTATCGCCCCCAACTTTGATATATTTAAATTAATCACTTACAATAATAATGGATATACAATGACTATAAGTACATAATATGAACAAACAAGTAATTAGTAATTAAACAATTAATTGGATTAATGTGCAACATTATGATGGGATACCTCGTAATGACAGGTTCATAAGTAGAATCAAAGTTCACACAACAAGCAAGGGGAATAAAACAAGTGTATGCTAACAGTAGACCAAAAAGAAAATGTGATAAGTGTGAGTTGAAGGGTCATACAACGGACAAAACTGGGTTCCGGATCAAAACATTCCTGAAGAATTTTAAGTTTTGAGTACTTAATAATAAAATCAAGTTTTACAATTAAGTACTTTTGTAGCATTCACGTGATCATGACAAAGTAAATCGAGAAGAAATTCAAGTTTCCAGACCTGCTAAGTCTCATGCACTTTTACCGCATGCGCATGACCAAGTCTTGAGGGGGCATTGTTGAAGACAAAGAAATATTAGACAATTACAAACTATCCCTTGTAGTTCTTTTGTCTTTAAAGGTAAATATTATTTAAGAAATTGATGATTGACATGAAATCTGCAGAAAATGTCATCCGGTCCAATAGAAATTTGATACGTGTTAGATGATTTAAAAGTTATTAAACATTAAAATTTTGTGATAATTCTTTTTAGTATGTCATAGTAATGTGGCCAAGTCAACAAAATTGCGCCAATTATTATGATGAGTTGACTTGATCAATCAAAGCGTGCCATTTCATTTCATAAAAGTTTTCAACTAAGAAGATTATGCCACGTGAAACATGATTGGTATTCATATCATCATAAGAAATCAGAGATAATTTTCATAGCCTCTCATCTCCCACTATACATTCTAGTTTTGATCGTCTGGGTTGCACATTAAAGTAACAGTCGCCAAAACACTTATCGAGAAAGTCTATACTTTTATGCTTAATCGTAATAATACAATTTGTAGTGACAATAATAATAAAATTTGTAGTGACAATAATAAAATTTGTACTTTAATGGATATTCTACCATTTGATCTCATAAAAAATTAACTTAGGTAACAATTGTTTGCTTTTTAGTAACAAAGAAAGAAGTAAATAAGCATATGAAAAGGTAGAAGTAGTCTCTCCCAAACGATAAAAATAATATCTTGTGTGTTAAGGTTTGCATCAACAAAGGTCATCCAAAAGAGAATATAAAGATAGACAAAATGATAGAAATCAAGTGAGAGATGAGATTACATATATGACTTAATATAAAATAAAAGGAGGGAGACAGAAATTTGTTAACGAGAAATGTGTTGAAGAATACTGGGATATATTATCCAAGAAATACGAAAGATTTAAGATCAGAGAGGGACATAAATTTAAAAATTGAGAGAGAGAGAGAGAGATCTAAAAACTAGTATAATCGCAAACCTTTTAATTTCTAACGAACTTTTTCAAATTCACCAATTGATCTAGAAACAAGCTGTGAGCCTTGGTCAAGCATTAATTAAAAGAGAGAAGAATTAAAAGACTTTTTCTTTGGTTAGAAGTACATTCAGAGATAATTGTACTCAGTTCCTTTTTAAATTAATTATGTTGTTTTGTAGCTATTTTTTTTATCTTTTATTTTAGTTTTAAAATAGTGTGTACAACAAATCAACCTAAGGCAACGACTGACAATTGCCTCACATACGCTTAAAATAATGGTGGCAGTGACGGTGCTAGGGTTTAGGGTTAGGGTTAGGGAGAGGGAGAGAGAAGAGAAAGAGAGAGAATTTCTTACCACACAATTTTCATTTTTTGACTTAATATGAAATATAATTAGTGAGCCTCTCCCAAATGATAATAATAATATCTTGTGTGTTGAGGGTTGCATCAATAAAGGCCATCCAGAAGAGAATAGAAAGAAAATAATAGAAATCAAATGAGAGATGAGATTACATATATGACTTAATATGATATATATATATATATGTGTGTGTGTGTGTGTGTGTGTGTATATATATATATATATATATATATATATATATATATATATGAAAGTCGAAGCCGAGAGAAAGTGACTACGTCACCTCCTTCGTGGAGACTCTCTTCTTTTATCACGTAGATAAAAAATTTAATTCGTGTAAATTGTTTCACCTTTTTTGTCACATCTTTTATCTTGCCACTTTTCAATCCAGTTCCTCTATCTACCCCAAAAATCTTGCCATTTCTCAATCTATCTTCTCTATCTACCCCTAAAATCTTGCCATTTGTCCAATTAGACATTCTTTAAAAAAAAATTTGTAATCTATTTTTTTCTCCATTTCTTTTGCTTTTTCAAAATTCAAGTTATTCAAAATTCAAAAAACCTGAGCAGATTTGTAACATTCAGAATTTCCACAACTTTAACACTCACTCGATCACTTACACTAAAACAATAGTATACTCAAAACTTAACCAAATAATACCATCAATCTGTCAGAGCAACTAAACATCAATTAATGTATTGTTCCCAGTGCATAATCATGATTGATAAACTAAATTTAAATATGATAATGAACTACAGAGGTTCACCCACACAGGGGTTCTAAAGAGCAATACTAACTTAACTTCCCTAGCTCGTTTGCCTCTAGTTCAATTTCAAGTAATCTAACACTGGTTACTACCTACAGAAAGGAAGTCAAATGAGAGTGAGCTTTTGAG
Source organism: Escallonia herrerae (assembly GCA_033070095.1). NCBI lineage: Eukaryota > Viridiplantae > Streptophyta > Magnoliopsida > Escalloniales > Escalloniaceae > Escallonia > Escallonia herrerae. The sequence continues at coordinate 426,034 of JAVXUP010000465.1, forward strand.
AGCCTAGTAATATCGATCAAAGATTTAAAAAATAATAAAAAATGATTCGGACAATTTTACATTTAAGCCAAATAACAACTTTTAATACAAAGAAATGGAGCGATTCAAATAATTTTGATATACAATCAAATGATAATTTTAAAAGGGTTTTCAAATAAAACCACAACATTTCAATCTAAACATAGGGATGAGTATCAACTCGATCCCTTAAATCAGTAATCATTCCAAAACACTTTAGGGGCAATAAAACAGAAACATGAAACATTGAGCAAAGCCACCTCGATAGTGCTCGATACGCTTTACATATGCATATGTATACTGACTAGTCCATTTAGATACTAGTTTAACACAATCAACAAACCATCCTTATAACTCTAGCAAGCAGACCATCTTATAACTCCCAGATTACTAACTCATTTCAACATTGAGAAGTAATAAATGGAATTGAAACTATTTTACGATGATTGAGTCAATAAATAGATAAGTATGAATCAAAATTTCAAACGATCGCTAAACGGCTCAAATTAGGGTTTCATGGACAGTTTAGAAACATTTTTATATCAATCAAAAAAATCAACATTTAATGTAGTCTGTAAAACTGTTATAATAAAGCATTTGAAATCAGAACAATGATATAGGGTTTGGATAGAATTTCTTACCTCGATCCAAGATAAGCAATGCTACCAAACCTCGATCAATAATCTTTGAATAAACCTAGATTGGCAATCCATTTGTTAGAACATAATGTATGCTAAAATACTATAAACCTAATATCAACTACCTACTATGTGCCCACTTCTAACTCTGAAATCGCCCAACTCAAAACGGTTCCCACACACGACCACCTAACCGAAAATCCTGTACGCTTCTTAATGTGTAACAATATCCTAAAATTCTTAATAAATTACAATAAAACGCTTTTATAGCTTAAACATTATAAAAAGTCAAAATATGAATTTTCTAAAATTTTGAATATTTTTGAATTAAAAGAATTTTTTTAATGCAATAAAACCCATAAATAGCCATTATTATCTCTAGCTGAAAATAAAGTCCCATAATATTTATAACAGCTTTGGAATACTTATAAAAATTATAAAAATTGAAATCAAAATTTAAAAGACATCAAAACTATTTTTAAATTTTTTATTTTGCTAAAATCAATGCGATACTGAAACTATAGCAAATCAACTCTAAAATTCATCAAACTTAATCTGGGACTTTTTTATACTATAAAAACATTACTCTAATTTTTTCAAAACATTTTCATGAGTCTAAAGGCTTGAAAGAATTTTATAAATTTGAACTTGCCAAAAATATTAAAAATACATACATTTTCAGAAAATTATAAATTTTTTTCACAAATTCTAATATGGTCTAACGTATTATACTGTAAAGTTTTACATGCATGCACTAGTTTATGCACGTGTCGAACTTAACGCTAAACACCCAACACCCCTTAATCTCTCTCTCTCTCCTTGCAAACTCACACACTCCAAAACACACAACACACACCTGAACTCACACATGCACTCACATATATATGCACACAACACACCAAACACACACAACACACCAAATACACAAAACACACTCAAAATACAAACCCACCTTCCATTTAACACCCAGTTTCCCCATTCCCCTACACTCCCTCAAAAACTACAAAAAACCAAACACACATATATACTCCTTGCAGCTGCACTCATTCCCCTCTTGCACTCAATTACACACTTTCACGGCACACCAAAACACACACACAAAATGATTTTTAGCTCCTCGTTACAGAAAAAAATTCATGACCACTCACTATTCACACACACATGCAGCAAACACACCCACACAAACTTTAACACACCTGTACACACTCACATAGTGTATAAACACATACAAACTCTCAAAAGCACTCCCTTACGGCACACTCACCTATACACACTCACACAGTGTATAAACACACACAAACTCTCAAAAGCACTTCCTCACGGCACATTCAAAGCTTACACTATATACACACACACAACCACAAACTCACACAATGCACTTACCTTTACCCACCACAAAACACACTAGAACACATACTACTTTTGCAGCACCCCAAAATTTTGGAGTTGCTTAAAATATTACTGGTTGGTTGAGAGAAAAATGATGATGATGATGGTTTTTAGTGACAATTAGGACTTGCATTGTCGTGCTTGTTGAGTGTCTTCACGCAATCGTGACACCTCGTGCTTATTGAGGAGTCAGTGTTGATTACTTCTTTGATCAAAACCTCCTGCTCCCTATCACTGTCGTGCTTGTGACGTGTTAACATACTATTGCGACACGTCGTGCTTCAAGCATTATTGTGCTTTTCTTAGCCTTGTCGTGCTTGCTAGGTGGTACAACCTTGTCTTGCCACCTAGTACTTCGAGCCATGTCGTGCTTTAGGTGGCACAATAGTGCTTCGAGCCTTGTCGTGCTTGCTAGGTGGCATAGCCTTGTCTCATCACGTCGTGTTTGTATCCACCTCGTACTCCTAGAAATTTCTATAAATAGGGCTCTAATCTTTTCAAATTACTCTCTTTGACTTTCATCAGTATATTGAAAACTAAAGAGTAAGAGAAGACGATTAGCCACGGTTATGAAAAAGGAATCATAGGGCCTGGGCTTGATTGGGAGCAATTGTATAAGTGAATTCTTCGTCATTAGGTAAGGGGAATTCCATATCACTATTCTTTTATGCCACGTGATTATTTATTTCTCAACGTTCATTGTATTCCTAAACGCTGTTGTTCTAAAGCTTGCTCAAATGCTTTGTTTTGAATATTGGTAAATATCTTGTTTTTGAAATATGTTTGCGGGACGTGGCTTAAGTACTTTTGATCAATGACAGTATTCCAGTGATTTGTCTACGTGCATGATATGTTATGATTATGATACAGTTAAGCTTTGGCGGATCCCCTTGAGGATACCGGAGGCAAGATGCTGAAGTGTTATGTTTGATGTGCAAGTTGGATAGTGAATTGGTTTACTAATTGTTTGGGTACTAAGCCACGATTGCTTTGACGGTTTGGGCATCAAATTTTTTGACTGATCCTAAATTGTTTGCCATGTTTGATTTTGATCCTATGGTGCCATGATTATTCCACTTACTGAGCTACCAGGCTCACCCCCCACCAATTACCTTTCTAGTGCAGATGATTATTTTGATGAGCAAGTTCAAGCGGGGATGTGAACATGACTTGCAATTTTGAAGTTTAGAAATCTTGAAACTTATTTGTAGGTCTTGTAATCCGACTTGGGATTATTTGTACTTGTGTTGAAGATATAATATCTGCCGCTTGGGTCCTGTAATCTGATCGGGATTGTGTTGTGATTTTGTTTAAAAATATTGAATTGGGTGATTGACGAGTTGGGTCGTCACAACTTTCACACACAAACATATACACGTACCCACATGTATACTTGCACATTAACACACATAAATCTGTCTTAGGACAGCCGTGTAGTCTCCTTGTCAGACCATGGCGGTGCCACAAACACATGTCCGCGGCAGCCATGGCTGTTCACAGCAATGCCCTTTTCTCCTACCTAAACACTCACACAAACCTACATAATCCAACCCTATGGCATGGCTGCCATTTCCTTTCACCAACCCACAAAACCCATTCGCTGTACACGGGGCTATTTTGGCAGCCCCTTCTTCTCCTCAAATACAACCCGCACACACATGTACATTAACCACATTGATCCCTCTCTCATGCACATACTGATACCACAATCCCAACCCTTCTCCCCGTTAAATCACTAAGTAAACTAGAGAAAGTAAGGGTTAAAATCTTACCGGAGAAGATAATCCGATCGCTGGCAATTGGGCTTCCTCTGCTCTCTCTCTCTCGTGAACCAGAGGACAGTAATGTGGTGGACGGCTGCCCTATGAATACGTGTGTGTGTGTGTGTATATATATGTATAATAAAAACCCTAATAGGAAAATCACAAAAAACCCGCTTGAGATTTCATTAGTCGCTCAAAATTCACCCGAACCTTTAATTATTGTGAAATGGTCCAAAATAAAAGTGTTTACGATGAATTACGTGTTAGGAAAATTTATTAACGGCTGTTATGCTATCCTGCTTCATTATTTGTCGTTAAAAGTCGCTCATCAGTATACCGATACTAAAAATAAATCGCCGCTAAAAGTTGTAAAAAAATCGACGCTAAAAAAAATCATTTAAAAAAATTGGGTTAATTACAAAGCTGTCCCTTGTGGTTTACACGTTTTTGCACTTTGTCCCTCGTGTTTACAACTTTTGCAATAATGTCCCTTGAGGTTGACAAAACCATTGCAAATAGCTCCAAAATTGAACGGCCATTCAAATTCGGCTGTTAATGAGCCACGTGCACAGCACACGGGGTTTTGGCATGGGTAGATCGGTCATTTCCGATCCCAATCCCTCTGAAAACCCTAAACCTCCATTGCTTTTTTCTCATGGAAGAATCGACGGCGTCGCTCTCTCTTCCATGGAAGACGCGCGTTGCCCTTATGCTGATCTCTACCGTGACCGACGCCTCCCGCCGCCGCAACGACACCGTGAACAGGCCGCCTCCTCAACATGCTCGACTTCAAAAGCTCGCCGACCCTCAACCCCGTCAACGACGTCAAGTCCTTTGACGTTGCCGTCGACCCGTCTCGATGTTCCTGCTCTCGTCATCATTCCCACCCATCTGACACGGCTGAGGACCACTTTGACTGGGGCTGGCATCATCGATTCCATAAGCCTCATCGTTCTCTCTTTCCTGATTGCCTCCTTCAATTGGCAATTCAACTCGTGTTTCTTTTCCTCTCACAGGCTTTCAGTACTTGACACTAGATCGTCTCATGACAGACTGAGAAGAATCAGGCTTTATCGGCTTCTCAAGAGCCCGCCGACCCCTAACCCCGTCAACAACGTCAAATCCTTCGACGTCGTCGTCGACCTGTCTCGCGGCCTCTGGTTCTGCGTCTACGTCCCCACCGCCGTCGGCAAGCTCCCTGTCGTCGTGTTCTTCCACTGTGGCGGATTCGTCTACCTCAGCCCGGACTGGAAGGCGTACGATGGAGAGGTTCCTCTTGAGCTTACATAGATTCTTCATATGTCAAACTCCATAGTTCAGGTGATGTTTGTTTTAACATCAAATTTAGGGCTCTAAGAGAGGAAGAGAGAGAAGAAAGCAATGGAGGTTTAGGGTTTTCAGAGGGATTGGGATCGGAAATGACTGATCTACCCATGCCAAAACCAGGTGTGCTGTGCATGTGGCTCATTAACGGCCGAATTTGAACGGCCGTTCGGTTTTGGAGCTATTTGCAATGGTTTTGTCAACCTCAAGGGACATTATTATAAAAGTTGTATACACGAGGGGCAAAGTGCAAAATGTGTAAACCACAAGGGACAGTTTTGTAATTAACCCTAAAAAATTGGAATCAACTCGTTAAAAATATTTTAAGGTTCGGGGTATTACAAGATTCCTCAAGTCTATTCTAAGTTTTAAGATGTACTTTAGGTAACTGCTCAATCACTTGCCCATGCAATATTTTACTTAGAGCAACCTTTTTTTCTTTCTTTCTAATGTATTTCACTTACGTTGCCATATCTTTCATTATGCTTCAATTGGTGCGGTAAAATCACAAGTTTTAAAGTTATGGGCTTAGAGTTGTGGGGTAAGCCTCTTTTGAAAATTTGCTTCAATTATTTTTTAATTTTTAGTATTGTTTTTGATAGTTTTAGAATCGCTTCAATTATTTATCTTCTTGATTATTGCAAATTTTATGCTTATTCACTCCTTTAGACTTCTATATTAATGTTGCTAAATTTTATAATTTCTATTTCATTTTGTAGATAGGGCTTTAGTATAATTGAACCCGTGATACAGCTACTTCCCTTCCAGAAAAGTTGGATCTATTTGCGTAAGAGTCTTAGGCAAGATTGAAATATGCCAGGCAGAAAACGATGATTGTTGAAATAATCCAACCGAACATGTATTTTTATAGTTGTTACACAATGCTCCCATGTGCAATGCACATGGTTAAAACTAGTAAAAGGAGGGAGAGAAAGATTTCTTAACGAGAAAAGTGTTGAAGAATATTGAGATATATTGTCTAAGAAATACGATATATATATATATATAGCGCCCTAGAAATTCGGAGCTCCGTCGCCCCGAACTCTAGGGTCGTTAACCTACCGGATCACATCAAACCTGTCAAATCTGTTAACTGACACATATTTCAAAACATTTAATCCGATATCATCTCAAAATTCTTCAAACACAAGCTTACAAGGCTACTCAAACTTAAGCTGTTAAAACCTAAGTTCTTTACGAACTCGAGTCCTCATGAAACACGGTGACAGTACCGACCCACGCAGTGGTCTATTACACTGTAGTGGCGGGCTTACCGGAACCTCACACAGTCTTTAACCCATTCCCGAACCTGCTACAACTTATCATTACCTACAGAAGGGAGCCAAATGTAAGGTGAGCTTTTGAGAGCTCAGTAAGGTCGTACAAGGACTACAAAAAGATTATCACACAATTTTCGAGAATCCAAGCAACGATGATTTCCAATACACTTTGAACGATCAAAATTCAATGATTTCCAAAATGATTATAATTCATCATAAATAAAATACCAAAATCACCAAATACAAACACGATGGGTTCCAAAACGACCAATGAAAGATTCTTTTCAAGGTCATCAATTTTAAGATACGATGATGGTTTTCCAAAGGATTTCAAAACGTACACAGATCATCTGAGACAGTTCTTTTCAAAATACACTGAAGATTTCTCAAAAAGATTTCAACATGAGCACAAATAATTTCAGAGAATACTTCCCAATCATTTCTGTAACAATCACGGCAATATACAGAGTAGTCATTGCTGTAACAGTTACGGGAATATACAGAGCAGATAAAATCAAAATCAATGTTGATCCTGGGCGATTGCATTGCCATTCCGGGTAGCTAACAGAGTGTACACATGTATGATGTACCATAATATAATTATTAGTCCTCAATATCGATCAAGGAACTAGCCTGCGTTCCATGCAGGATTCAGACCAGCCTTATACTACCTCCCCACAGAATAGAAACCCAGGTCAACACAGAAAAATCAACAATAACAATGAGCTTTAACATAAGCTCAATTCACCAGAATCAGATCGGATTTCAATAACCATAACATATCAAAATAAGTCATCATTCAGAATTTTTTAGAAGAAAATCACAATAAACAGCAAAACGATTGTGAATAGTTATCGGATATAGGCATAAAAATTCAGAAGAACGGGATACAAATAATTATCAGATTTGCTTAGCATACAATACATGCGAGCATCACAAGATTTCCAAATACTCGATTCAGGTTCAATATTGGGGTTTTCTAGGCAATATAACATGCTAATATCAATACATACTTCAGATTTCGACATTAGTTGTAAGTAATTCAGAGGAGTAGTTACAAGTATGAGTTATCAAATAAGGGTTCGGACAAAAGTCCTTACCCAGGGTTCAGATAGAATCCTTTATCAAGATCTGCAGCTAAACTATCTAACCGGAAGTCTTTAACTTTAACATAAACGGAATAATCGAATCATTAGAACATAGACTATATCAAAATATTAGAACTTAATACAGACTCACACATACTCCCAAAATGAACCCCCCTCACCGGGTATGCAAAATTACCAAAATGCCCTTAGGGTGTAAAATTACCAAAACGCCCCTTTCGGAATCAAGTCACCCAGACGGCCTTCCCGTAAGTAGAATCACCCAAACAACCTTATTGTATGTTGATTTACACAAAAAATACATTCCTTAAGTCAAATTACCAAAATACTCTTTCGGGGTGACAATTTACCAAAATGCACCCCTTAAGGGTTCCCAATACAAGAAAAATCTTAAAACCACTTTAAAACACCATTTTAAACATCTTGAAATCATTTTTGAGTTAAAACATATTTTACAAAATTTTCGTTCAAAAATTTTGAACCGGTGTCCGGACTGAGCGCTTAAAAATCCGTTTGGTAAAAAATAGCTAACAACTTCGGAATGATCCGAAATTTTAAAAAATGAAACTTCTCAGCATCTTAAGGTCCCCATAAAATTTTTGCGCAAAACCTTAGTTTGTTATTTTAAATTCCACTATAAAGTTTTCAAAATTCCCGCTTTGGTTAATCCCCTTTTCGAACTCGAAAAAATCCGAAATTGTTTTACAATGTAAGTCTCCTAAAAATAATTTGGGTCTCTTTTTTGCACTTTGGCTAAATCTAATCCTAACTATTTTTAAAAATTGGGATTAGAAACTGTTTAACTAATTTCCACCTTTAGTGACAAAAATAGTCACTATTCACATTAAACACACACTAGTTCACTTTGGACACACACACTCATCTTCAACCTCTCTCCCTCTCACTGTCGAATGCCACACCTCACATGAATCCACTCTTTCACCCACAAATACGTCGAAATTCCACTCAATTCCACCAAGTTCCATCTTTTTACACATGTGAACATCCAATTTAATTCATTAATCCACCCCAAATCCTCATTCCAAAAACCCATCCAAAATACACTAATGAACATACACCAAGAACATACCCTAAACCCACATTAAACACACTCTAAACTCTGAAATTCCAACTGTTTTCCCTTATTTTTCCATTTTAGGCTCTCGTATCTCCAAAGTACAACATAATTCCATTCGAATTCCTTCCTCCCGAACCCATATACACCGTGACACACACACATGTACACACGAGCACCTTCAACTGAAACCCACAAACTTTATACAATAATTTCACATAATTAGTTCAAAGAAGATGAATTACCCTGTTAGGGTTTGGAAATCCTTTCTTTCTTCTCCCTTCTTTTTCCTTTCTTCTTCCTCTTTTCTTCTCTTTTCTCCTCCCTGTTTCTAGGTTCTTCACGGTTACTGTTCATGCCCAGCTACTATTCACGAATTTCTTCTATTTTCATTTTCCACCCCAAAATTTTCCTTTTATAATTCCCTCGTTAAATCTTAACCCAAAATAGTTTAGAATTTCCAAATTTGAGTCAGCTTGAAACAATCTCATGATCTGATTTCTCCAACTTGTGACACATTTTGCCAACTTTCAAAATTTGCACTTTGGCCCCTCAAGTTTCTAAAATTATATTTTGACCCCTCTAGTTTAGGAAAATTATGCTTTGACCCCATCATCACACTAACCCCTCATTTCACTTCCTAACACCCACTCGTCATCAAAATGACGCTACTTAATAACATATGACTCCCATTCACCATATTTTTTGAAAATTACAAAATAATCCCAAAAATTTTAAAAATTATATTTTTGCCCCAAAATTGTTTTAAGCTCCCATACTGTACTAATATTCAAGCATTGTTCAAAATTAGCGCCCGTTTATTTTTTGGATCTCTAATATTATTTTAATCCACTTTCAAAGTTCAGGTATTACAATATATCTATATATATATATATATATATATATATATATATATATATATATATATATATATATATATATATATATATATATAGATATATATAGAGTTTGCAAATCTAAAAACCGGTACAATCGCAAACCTATTTGTTTCTGACGAACTTCTTTAAATTCACCAATTGATCCAGAAATAAGCTGTGAAGTCTTCGGTCAAGCATTAGTTAAAAGAGAGAAGAATGAACAGACTTTTTCTTTGGTTAGAAGTACATTCAGAGAAAATTGTAGTCAGTTCCTTTTTAAATTAATTATGTTGTTTTATAGCTTTTTTTTAATAATATTTTATTGTAGTCTCAAAATTGTGTGTACAACAGTATCAACCTAAAGCAGCGACCGGCGACTGCCTCAGATACGCTTAAAATATTGGTGGCAGAGTGTGGCGGTGCTAGGGTATAGGGTTAGGGAGAGAGGGTATAGATTAGAGAGAGAAATAAGAGAATTTCTTACCAAACAATTTTCATTTTTTGATTCAAGATACAAATAAAACAATGTTTGTTTTCTTTCTTGGGGGGGGGGGGGGGGGGGAACTGGAATCAGGGACATCTACCCAACGAGCTCGCTCATCGTGAGCCTGACTCCCATCCAATCCAATCCTATTAAATAAACACACTCCAGATCCAACAATAATGCATTTTATTTTATGCAGTACAATTCAAAATCATAGCCCCCCAAAATTTCTCCAACGGCTTCATTTCTTCTCTCTGCATCTCCTTCTCTCTCGCTACCTTGTCCGATCATCAAACCCTAATCTCTCTCTCTCTCTCTCTCTCTTTCTCTCTCCCTCCTCGCTCTATCCACATTTCCCTCTGTACGCCGCTTTGTCGAGACAACAATGAAGCACCTTATGCAACCAAGAAACACTACCTTGAGAGAGAATGACATTGCACCATCTTCAAACCCTAATTTTCTCAAACAAAAATCATCATCTTCGAATCGCAAGCAAAAGTGCTCCAAAGAAAATGCTCCGCCGCCAGATCCAAATTCCATGCCTCACGTTTCCTCGCCCGCTGGAAAGCTGAAAAGTCCTCTTCCGCCAAGACCGCCGCCTTTGAATCCGCTGAAGCGCAAGCTCATGGTCGATTCTGCTCCCGAGAATTGCGTTGCTGGATCGTCTGATTCTGGTGTCAAGGTGAAGTCAAAACCCTAGTCATACATTTAATATTTTATTACATGATATAAATACTACATTTTTCATTGTTTCTCATTTAAGTACAAACAGAAGTGCATGATCTTACCTCAAGCATTAATGATTGAGACTGATTTGAAGTTTGAAAACAATTAACATGTGGAAATTTATGTTATTTTGCAATACATTTCTAGTTATCTTGCGTAATGGTTGAGCTTTAGGCGATTCTCGTGTAATTGCCAATTTAGGAAGTAGTGCCACTGCACCCACCGAAGAGTATAATTTTGAACTGAATCTTTTCTCTTGATTATGCTGTGTAGTTTTAATGCTATACATTTTTTAATTAAATTTCCACTCCGTCCGACTGGGGAAGGACAAGTGATTTTAATTTTGCATGAAAACTTTCTACATTCTATGAAAACAAAATCATCATAATGGGTTTTTGTCTTGTTGTTGTTTCTTTCTTTTTTGGTGATGACTACGAATTTAGGTTGTAGTACGAATGCGGCCACCAAGTAAAGATGAGGAAGAGGGAGAGATGATAGTTCAGAAAATCTCTGGTGATTCTTTGTCAATCCTTGGGCAGACATTTACGTTTGATTCTGTTGCAAATGCTGAATCAACACAGGCAAGATCTAGGTCATAAGTATCCTTTGTTTGGTATTTAGAAACTTTGAGCAATATATGAGATTCTTATCAAGTGTTGGTGGATATTGAATTTACAGCTAGATGTATTCCAGCTTGTGGGAGCTCCTCTTGTCGAAAATTGTCTTGCTGGATTTAATAGTTCTGTATTTGCATATGGACAGGTACCTCTTTGATCCACTTCCATGCCTTTGTCCTTTTTCATAAATATATGTCAAATATTTTTGCACGCACACGTAGTGCTGTCAAAACTATATGATTGCTGTTCGTTACTATGTTTGTTTCTTGCTAATGTTTCATTCAATCAATCAGACTGGGAGTGGAAAAACCTACACAATATGGGGACCAGCAAATGCCTTGTTGGAAGAAAACCTTTGGAGCGATCAACAAGGCTTGACCCCTCGTGTGTTTGAGAGGCTCTTTTCAAGAATAAGTGAGGTAAGACACTATCCTATTCACAATCAGATTAATGATGCTGAGCTTATTTAGAGTTCTTATAATGGTATCCAATAATTACAATGATATATCTGACTTTTGTATGTAGGAGCAAAACAAGCATGCCGAAAAACAACTTATATATCAGTGTCGTTGCTCTTTCCTTGAGGTTTGATACTTTAATTTGCTCTGTCTACTGTACAGTGGCATACTAACAATGTAAAACTTTCTCTGCTTGATCCTTGAAATTATGTGTTTGCAGATATACAATGAACAAATCACTGATTTGTTGGATCCAAGTCCACGGAACCTCCAGGTATATGAGATATGTGTTATTTTGTTGTATTTCTTTAGCATTGCTGACTTTATGCTTTTTAACATTGCCTTTCTCAAATTGCACCTTCCTTCCAGATAAGAGAAGATGTCAAAACTGGTGTCTATGTTGAAAATTTGACAGAGGAGTGCGTCTCTACAATGAAGGATGTGACACAGCTTTTGATAAAGGTTCGTGTATGCTCGAAATCTTTTAAAGCTATAGTAGCTGCAGTGTAGAATCTGTAGACGCATTTCATGTTCTGCTTTTTGTGTTCGTATTGACGCTTACATCTGAATATTAAGTTTGTTATTTGCTATTTTATTGGAAACTCACTAACCTTAGTTAATTTCCCATGTTTGTTAAGAACATGTGAACTCATTGTGGTATCTACTGATTGAAAGTCTCATGATTGAATATTGTTAATGTAATTATGAAATCTAGATATTTATCCTGTATCAAATATCTAGGATTGCGTATCTCATGTCGCATTGTGTTGCGTATTACAAGATACGGACCAATTTATATCTAAACTACAAAGAGTAAAGTACATATAAGGTTGGAGAACAAATTATGTATCTCATGTCGCATTGTGTTGAGTATCCTAAGCTGTGGATCAGTATTTTCCACTGCAAATATTAAGTAAATAGTTTGAGAAAGATGTATATTGTGTAAAAGATTATCTAGCCGAATTTGGTCCAGTGGTTTGACTACATGTCTAATGTAAAGGACTTAGTTGTTTGTTAGTTGTACTAAAATCTCTAGATGTGAAAGCCTGAAAAACATAGACAAACTAATTTCAGCCTCTGAAAGGCTTTGTAAATGATGCTGATGATCTTATTTGCCAGCTTTGTTTCATAGCATTTTTCAAATGAACTTAAATAATTACAAATCTTCAAACTATTTTCCGGCAATAAATCGGCAGATGAAAATTGCAACGACCATATTTTAAGCCAAACACCATATAGATCATGTGAAAACCCAAACGCAAAGGAAAAAGCCATCCTTCCCCTTTCTCGTGTAAATTCCGGTGACGGAATGCATGATGGAGCTTCATCTCAGGCTAAGGCTGGTTCACTGCCTCTTATCAACAACTTTGCAACACAGCACTAATTGTCATTGTCACTAAATCATTGATCTAAAACCCAAAAGCGTCTTAGAATAGAGAAACATAGGCTTTGAATAGCATACCCAGCATCAAACAGTCAAAAGTAAATCTTAGCTTGAAAGTTGAAAATGGTTTCCGTCCTCTGCTTTGACAACCTTTCAGTTCTAAAGATTTGAAATCTATGTTGGGCACTGCAATTTTTTCGAATATTACATTGAGAGGAGGATAGAGAAGCTGTGAGATGCAGAGACCCAGAGAAATGGAAAAGTAATGGAGGACTGAGAAGCTAGAGAGAGAGAGAGAAAAGGTGGTGATGTTAAACTTATGGGCCCCACAGTTCTGACTTTTCAGATTACTCGTCGTTCTTGAGTACTTTTGTGTTAAAAATTTCGGTGAGACTATCATTCTCCTATCCTGATACGTCTCATTCCCTGTGCAGTATGTGGCATTTATTAGTAAGGTTTGCCAAAAGAATACAATGACTTGTGGTATCCTATTTTTGCTTGTGCCGAATGCATTTAGATGTGTTATTATCTTTTTTCTTGTGCGTGCCTAGGTGATAGGATTGATAGTTTTCAGATATCATACTTTTATGACCATTTCATGTCTAGGGTTTATCAAACAGGAGAACTGGTGCAACAAGCATAAATGCCGAGAGTTCCCGCTCTCACAGCGTCTTTACTTGTGTTGTTGAATCGCGTTGTAAGGTAATAGAATCCTATTTCAGAAAATAATATTTATGCATTCTGTTCGTGCTTAATGTAAGATATATGAGAGGTTTCTATAAGTTTCCTTTTTTTGTTCAAAGAGATGGGTGGTTTCCAAAGTAAGTTTTCAGTATGGTCTAAATCGACTTCATTATCGTTGCCAAACCGCTCCTACAACAGGTGGTCTGTGCAAATTTACCTAAAACACCCGTACTGTGCCAAAAAAATAAAGTTCACTACCAACAGCCTTGTAATAGGCGGTTGGTAGAGAGACAAAAAGTGTGGGGGGGGGGAAGTGAGGCGTTAGAACGACAATACGTGGTTGTGAAGGGGTGTGCGTGGGGTGCAGGGATTGTGGTGGGCGGGTGACAGGGTTGGGGGGAAGGGGAGAGAGACCGACTTTGTGTGTGTGTCTTTGTGGGTGGATGTGCGTGTGCATTGGTGTGTGAGGTGGTGGATGGCATGTTGCAGTGTTTTGTGTGTGTGAGTGACTGGAAAGAGAGACAATACGTGGTCGCGAAGGGGTGTGAGGGGTGTAGGGGTATATGTGGTGGGCGGGTGACGGGGTTGGGGGGAGGAGGACCGACTTTGTGCATGTGTTGTGTGTCTCTGTGGGTGGATGTGTGTATGCATTGGTCTGTGAGGTGGTGGATGGAGTGTTGCAGTGTTTTGTGTGTGTAAGTGACTGGAAAGAGAGACAATACGTGGTCGCGAAGGGGTGTGCATGGGGTGCAGGGGTATATGTGGTGGGCGGGTGACGCGGTGGGGGGGGGGGAGGACCAACTTTGTGCGTGTGTTGTGGGTGGATGTGTGTGCGCATTGGTCTGTGAGGTGGTGGATGGAGTGTTGCAGTGTTTTGTGTGTGTGAGTGACTGGAAAGAAAGACAATACGTGGTCGCGAACCTACTTTGTGCGTGTGTTGTGTGTCTCTGTGGGTGGATGTGTATACGCATTGGTCTGTAAGGTGGTGGATGGAGTGTTGCAGTGTTTTGTGTGTGTGAGTGACTGGAAAGAGAGACAATACGTGGTCGCGAAGGGGTGTGCGTGGGGTGCAGTGGTATATGTGGTGGGCAGGTGACGGGGTTGGGGGGGGAGGACCGACTTTGTCCGTGTGTGTTGTGTGTCTCTGTGGGTGGATGTGTGTGCTCATTGGTGTGTGAGGTGGTGGATGGACTGTTGCAGTGTTTTGTGTGTGTGTGACTGGAGATGAAGGGGGAATGGGTTGGGGGTGGGTTACGATGACAGCATGAGACCGACTCTATGCGTGTGTTGTGTGTCTCTGTGGGTGGATGTGTGTGCGCATTGGTGTTTGAGGTGGTGGATGGAGTGTTGCAGTGTTTTGTGTGTGTGACTGACTGGAGAGAGAGGGGGAGTGGGGTGCGGGTGTGTGGTGAGTGTGGGGGGAGACTGATCTTGTGTGTCTGTTTGTGGTGTGTCTCTGGGGGTGGCTGTGTGTGTGCGGTCGTGTGTGTGGATGGTGGGTGGAGTGGTGCAGTGGGGGGTGTGTGTGTGTGACTGGAGGGTGGGGGGAGGAGACCTGCATTTTGTGTGTGCGTGTGTGTCTCGGGGGGTGGGGTGGATGGGTGTGTGTGCGTGTGTCTCGGGTGGGTGGAGTGGTGTGGTGGTGTGTGTGAGGGAGTGGGAGGAGAATCAGGGGGTGGGAGGGTGGAGGGGGGTGGGTGGGCGTTGTGGTGGTGCCGAGCTTTTGGAGAAGGGGTGTTTTTTTTCCCTTCCCTATAAACAGCCCCTGCTTGTGGTATATTTCGGTAAACTCGCACAGGCTGGCTGTTGCACGGGTGGTTTTCATATTTGAAAAATAAAACAGCGATCTCGGCCGTTTATGGATTGAAGTGGACAACCTTAGATCAGCGAATAAATTGCAATTATCTAGCGCTTGATTTGTATCAGCCGTCACATGTATATACATACAATATATATTCTTAATACATATGTTGCATTAAATGCCATGTATAGATGGTAATAGTTTGCAATTATTATGGTTGTGCTTATGGTGGGGTAACATCAATTTTTATTTTTGTAGAGTGTGGCAGATGGATTGAGCCGCTTGAAATCAAGTAGAATAAACCTTGTTGATCTTGCTGGATCAGAAAGACAGAAGCTAACAGGTGCAGCTGGAGAACGTTTGAAGGAAGCAGGGAATATCAATCGTTCGCTGTCACAGCTAGGGTACGCTTTTGCTTTGCATTTTCAGACTTGCTCAATCAGGATATGTTTTTCAACTTAAACTTTTGCATCCTGCGTATGTTTAGTTCGGAGCAAATGGTTTGACTTATGAATTAACTGCAGTTAATGAAAATTTGAACTAACTTTTTGCAACTTACTGGAGAAGACGAAACCCTTGAGCCAAAGTTAGAAAGAAGGTTAAGAAATATGCAGCAGCTTGATGGATACACGTAAAGAGGGGACCTGAATACAGAAGAAGAGAAGTACACAAAAACTTGGCTGCGATTCTTAGCCCCAAAAAAAAAAAAAAAATCTTTGGAATTCGGCTTGTGGTCATATGCTTTTAATACAATAACATGACTAACTTCTGCACAGAACCCTGCAATACTTGTGTACGTGTTCTATATTATGATTTGTCAACATTTAAGTACTTTAGGGGATTATGTAACTGACAACATGACTAAAACATCACGTTTGGAACTGATATTTTTTCTTTCATCCCTCACATTTGAAACAGTGATTTGGGCTTAACAAGTCAGAAATCCTCAGATATTTTGTTAAGTAAAGTAGCTAATATCTTGTATTAATCAAAAAGTGCTACAGAAATTGAGTGCAGGAACTAGATGACAAATACTTCAGATAAATTAATTTATTGTTTTCTATGTTTATGGACCATGTTCAGCCCCTACTTATTAAGAAAGTTAAGTTTACGTGACAAAATGAAAGGTTAAGAATATTATTGAGGGGATGGAGATACTGGTTTCGAGTGTATATTACCATTTGCAAGCTTTTCCTGTTCCCACTTCCCATCAGACGACTTTAAGATTCAAGAGAAAATTAATGCTCATATAGTCGTATACATGTATTAATGTCTATATTATGGTAAACCTGCAATGTCAGTCTTCAGTATCAACCTTGTTGTATCTTGGATAAGTATCTAAAAGACCAAGTTACTTGTGATTTTTATATTGTGAGTAGTCAAGTGGTACATGTTTATTTCATTAGTCTGCTGACCTGATAGTCGAAGTTCAAAAATTCACATCTCTTTAGGTTTCGATCAGTTGGCATATTGATCTGATTCTTAAGATATGTAGGTAGCACAAAGTTTGCGTTGTTTCCAAATGTTTGAGGCTCTGTAGAGAAGATTATTAAGGAAAAAAAACTGCATTTTAGTAGAGAAATTTTAGTTGCATTGATCTGATAATATAAAAAAGGAAGGTTCCTCTCAACTACTCCCTCAGTCCCGAATTAATTGATCATGTTTGACTTGCACGCTTATTTAGGATATGAGTTATATTTTATGAGTTTCCCATTCTATCCCAAGAGAGAGGAAGGAAGAAAGTGGGCCAGGCGAGAGAAAAATGGGTTGGAGGAGGATTAAATGTGGAGAGATAAATAAATTCAAAAAAGTTTAAGAAGGGTAAACACGTAACAACACATATGGAATCTTTCTTCATTTGGAATGTGATCAATTTTTTTGGACAGCCATCTAAGAACGCCAGAAATATTTCTCCGATCAGTTAAAGCCCAAAGTAGCTTCTTTCAGTAAGGCAGTGTTTGTGTGCGCGTGTGTGCATTGCAGTTAATCAAGACTCTTCGCGTATAAATGGCTAGTATTTGTAATTCTTTGTAGTATTCATCATGTGTTCGTCGCATTTATCTTATGTAGAAGTTCAAATATTGTGGTTTTTTGGTGTGGTTCTAACTGCCAAATATCTGTGAGATCTACAGGAACTTGATCAACATCCTTGCAGAAGTTTCTCAAACAGGAAAGCAAAGGCACATTCCCTATAGAGACTCCAAATTGACATTTTTATTGCAGGAATCTCTTGGTGGGAATGCAAAGTTGGCAATGGTTTGTGCCATCTCTCCAGCACAAAGGTAATGTGAGAGACACCTGCGACTTGCTCCTTTTGCCTGGTTCCTCTCCTTATCAACGGACACACATGCAGTATATACACATGTATATATATATGTACATATATATGTTCGCAGACACAGTACAATACGTCTTTTCCCTTTTTGAACTGTAAATTGACACAAGCTTATTTGCAGCTGTAAGAGTGAGACTCTAAGTACACTGAGGTTCGCCCAGCGTTCAAAGGCTATCAAGAACAAGGCCGTTGTTAATGAAGAAATGCAGGATGATGTGAATGTATTGCGTGAAGTTATAAGGCAATTAAAGGTTTTGTCTCCTTCCTTTTTATACCGATATTAAAGTAACAATATTTGCTACCAACTATATTAGTAAGTGATTTTGCTACTGGATATATATACACGACAGGATGAACTTCTTCGAATGAGGAAAAATGGAAACCAAACTGACCCAAATGGGGGCTACTCAACAGGGTGGAACGCTCGCAGAAGCTTGAACCTCCTGAAGTTTAGCCTCAATCGTCCAATGACATTACCTCATGTAGATGAGGATGGTGATGAAGAAATGGAGATTGTCGGTGAAGCGGATCAAGTTGCTCTACACCTAGGACAAGGTGAAAATAATACGTTAGATCAGTGCAAAGTAGAAGCTATACAGCTAGCTTCCCAGTTTTTGGCCTCTAAAGAAGGAAACAGTGAACCTCGGCCTAAGTCGCCTACAATTTTATGTATGGTGCAAGGTTCTGAGGATAAGGATATTAATATGGAAGAAGAAGTATCTGAACAGGTTGACAAGCATGAAGTCGTCAATTTTCATATTCGAGAATCGGGGATGGATAGGGCAGGCTGTTCCAAGGCCGACGTACTAAGCCATTGTAATCGCATTGATGACATGCTTGATAAAAATTCTTTCGCACAGGCCAGTGAGGAGTGCCTTCCATCCTCTGCTGGTTTGCTGAATGAAGAATTACCAGGAAAGCCAGTGGAATATTCCACCCTTTTATCTGTAGAATCAGCAACCCAGATTCCTGCAGATGATACAGTACCAGGCACGCATCAATTTCAAAATGGTTCAGCATGTTCCATGGCTCCTCATGTAAGCATAGCCCCATGTGATGGATCCCCAGTTCTTACGTCTCCCACTCCAAGTGCTTCACCGAGAGTTACCAGCAGCAGAAAAAGTGTTAGGACTTCCTCCATGTTAACTGCATCTCAGAAAGATCTGAAAGATAGCAATGTACTATTGGAGGAGGTACACTCGTCTTTTGCAAACCCCTCAAAAAGTACTTGCTTGAATGCTCTGCCTAATCAAACAACCAAAAGCTGTTATGCACCGACTGAACTTTTGGCCGCTAGTCTCCATCGTGGTCTTGAAATTATTGATAGTCATCGCAACAGCGCTGCTTTTAGGCGATCATCATTCAGGTTTCCTTACAAACCTGCAGATGTTAAGCCAATTTTGATTCAGAAGGTTGATGTGGGTGTACAAACTCAGTTACTGGAAGAGGACTCGAAGGAATATCTGTGCAGCAGATGTAAGGGTAGAGATCTGCAACAGCTCAATGATGCCATTGACTGCTCAAATTTGCAGTTAGTGCCTGTTGATGGGTCACAGTCGGCTGACAAACCCAAGAAGCAAGTTCCCAAAGTATGTTGAGCATGTCATCAGGAATTTTGCGCATTTCTGCCGACCTTAGTATTATTATGTGTGTAACGTTGTTGTTATCCTGCAGGCAGTAGAAAAGGTTTTGGCGGGAGCTATTAGAAGAGAGATGGCATTGGAAGAGTACTGTTCCAAGCAAAATTCAGAAATCCTGCAACTTAACCGTTTGGTATGCTTGTGTCAGTTGCTAACCATATGCTTGGAATTTTGCGCACCCTTATAACCTTTTTTTGGCCATTAATAACAGGTTCAACAGTACAAACACGAGAGGGAGTGCAATGCCATTATTGGGCAAACACGAGAAGAGAAAATTGCCCGCCTTGAAAGCCTGATGGATGGTACGTTATCTACTGAGGAGTTCTTGGAGGATGAATTGGTGTCGCTGACAAATGAGCATCAGGTATGCTATTGATTTTCAGTTTCAGATTGTCCAGGTTGGATACATGTCCAAGTCGGATTTTGTCTAAATTTTAATGCACACACGTGGACATGGCAAAATGATCATATGAATCATATCTATTTTTACATTTTAGTTATTTCCAAGGTAAAATAGGCTTTTATGCGATGCGCGGTTTTAATTGAGAACTCCGAAATCCTCATCTCAAAGCAATAACAAGTTTAATGTAACACTATAAGATGGCGTTCACATGGCAAATCTTATGAGATGTGTCGGACACATATCCCATACCCATGTCCAAGTGTTGTGTGTCTGACACATTAGCGTCACACGTTCTGAGGAGCTCATGTTCGTTACCCCAATTGGTGTATTTCTAAGCCGTTTGTCTTTTCTACCTATGTCACACGTTTGAACTCGTGTTTACAGCTTTTGAAGGAAAAGTATGAAAATCATCCAGAAGTTTTGAGGACAAAAATTGAGTTAAAAAGAGTTCAGGATGAACTGGAACGTTATCAGAACTTCTTTGATATGGGTGAGAGAGACATATTGTTGGAAGAGATTCAAGACTTAAAAAGCCAACTGCAATATTACGTCGACTTTTCACCTGCTAGAAAACTAAGTCCTGTCCTGCGCTTAACCTATTCATGTGACCCCAATAATGTTCCATCTTTGTGTACAATTCCTGAGTCGACTGAGGAGAATGCTGAGCAGAAACTCGAACTGGAGAGAATTCGCTGGACTGAAGCAGAGAGCAACTGGATTTCTCTTGCAGAAGAGCTAAGAGTTGAGCTTGAAGCTAGCCGCTTGCTTGCTGAAAAGCTAAAGCAGGACCTTGACATGGAGCAAAAATGTTCAGAAGAGTTGAAGGAAGCTATGCAGATGGCCATGGCAGGCCATGCACGAATGCTTGAACAATATGCTGAACTTCAAGAGAAACATATTCAGATGCTCGCTAGGCAAAGGCAGATTCAAGATGGCATAGAAGATGTCAAAAAAGCAGCTGCCAAGGCTGGAGTAAGGGGTGCTGAATCTAAATTCATAAATGCTCTTGCTGCAGAAATTTCGGCACTTAGAGTGGAAAGAGAAAGAGAGAGGCAATATCTTAAGGATGAGAATAGAGGGCTTCAGGCTCAACTGAGGGATACCGCTGAAGCTGTACAGGCTGCTGGTGAATTACTTGTGCGACTTAAAGAGGCAGAAGAAGCTGTTGCTACTGCCCAGGTGAGTTTGCTATTGACTGCCTTTTGATATCCTATGGGTTACTTTTTCTACCTTTGCATGTTTCGTTATGCAGTCGTTCCACTGGTCGTGTATCCTTGTATTGTAGTTGTATGCTCAAATTGATTATTTTTTGTAAAAATAAACAGTAAGTAATTTGATTGATGGGGATGAAGCCCTAGCTTTGTTGCTTTGAGCATGAGCAGTTATTTGTAAAATGTATACTTTCTTCGGCAGTTGGTGCATGTGCTTTTACAAAACCTTTTTTCTTCACTTCGTGCATGTGCTTATGCACTTGCCCGATCATAATCTATGTATTCCTTTTCGCATCTCACATAATCTTACACATCGGGTGTGCGGTTTCTGCTCTGTTATGATAGTTCCCGTATGCAGTATTATGCCTTTCAATCATTGTTATATTCTTTTTTGTCTTCGTCGAATTTCTAGTATCTTATGAGAAGTGAACATCAATGTCTCTTAACTCAAAACTTTTTGCGAAAGTCTATGTAGCGAACACTGCTGTTGTTATATGTTAGTCAAAAGAGCCTTGTCTAATATCCAATATGAAATATGTGGTTGGATAACTTGCTGCTAGTAAGCCATTTATCAAAAACCCCCATTTTTTTACAAAATATAAATTTCTACTGTCAGTTAATGCTGATGGTAGGTTGCAAGTCTCTACAGCCTCACCACCACTGCAATTATATGTTAGTTGTAAGAGCCTGGTTCTTGTTAATTGTGATGTATAAAAGCTCAGTTAGCAAGTCAACATATTTCCAACTGGAAAGCGTTCTGGACCCCCAGTTCACTCTTTGTTTTTTGGTACTAGTAATTGGAAACATGCGGTCTGTTGCTGTATTTTTTTCCTTTTGGCTAATGAACTGATTATAGACTTGGAACTTCAGAGTCATTTAGTTTCCAATACGTGCAGGCACTAGCTGCAGAGGCTGGGCAGGAAACTGAGAACGCTAGCAAAGTGATTGATAAATTGAAGAAAAAATATGAAGAGGAGGTTAGCACTTTGAATCGGTTACTTGGAGAGTCGCGTGCTCCTCAAGAAGCATTACGGCCTGTTTATGATGACACCGACATGGCCAAAAACGATGCACGGGAGGCCCATAGTATAGGTGATCAGCAGTGGAGAGAGGAGTTTGAGCCATTTTATAATGTCGAAAAAGCTGAGTTTTCAAAACTAGCAGAACCCTCTTCCTGGTTCTCTGGTTATGATAGGTGCAACATATAAAGAGGAGTTGCGCTGCACGTTAGTGTATGTTAGAACCGTTTGCCGTATAGCTCTAAAGTTGAAAAGAAATGTCGTTGGTTTTTCCAGCAATTCCAGTTGTTCTCACCGATTATCTGGACCAAGGTATTGGTTCTCTTACTCTGATTTGCACTCAATTTTTTATTCATGAAAGTTGTATGAATGAATGAATTATTTTCCATAAGCCCCTGTAACCAGCATTCGTCCTTTTACAGCATTTATATTTTGTTCGCCTTCCTGCAATGTTTTTGCCGTACTCCCACACGGAAAAAGCAATAGCAAGTGCGTGTGCTAATACCCAACTCTTCTCAACTCGCTGAAGGATTCTCTAATTATTGGAGGGGTGCTGTTTGCCATATCTAGGGCCATACTTCTGTTGTTCCCTCAGTTTCTCTGTTGGTATTTGCACCCAAGTATGGCATTGAAAGAAATCTCTTTCGCTCTCTTTTCCGCATTGCATACCGAAGCTGGGATTTGGGTTGTTTGTATGCCGATGTGTAGGGTGAGGACCAGCGTTGTAGAAACAACTGACCTGTAGATCTTAGAAATAAACTAGCATTGTCAACTAGGTATAGATCATTTTTTTCTTTTTCCTTTTGGTTTGAACAGTAGAATTGGATTGATCTGAAAGGTAAAAACATCATGCAATCTTTAGATCCATACAAAACAAACCAAAGAAGAACATTATGCGATCTTTAGATCCATAGATAACAAACCAAAGAACAAATTTGTTGCAAAAGCCAAAGCAACGTAAATAACGCCTTTTCTTTTTAAACCCCAAGGAACAAAATCGAAAATAGGATCAGCCAAAGAGGAAAGAACCATCTAAGGCAGTGTCATAAAGTAGTCAATCCTGATACGAGGAGCATTTGGCTGGACATGATAGCGAGATAGTGTTTTGACTTTCTGATGGAGTTCCCTTTGCATCTAAATCTATACAAGAACTAGGAAAATCTATACAGACAACACGTGTCGAAGAATTGAAGTTTCCATAGCCGATACAATATTTGCTCTGTTATGAGATATAATAACTGTGAGCTAGTTTGGAGAATTCGATGCTCGATGTGTTGATTTTGAGGCATACAACACGCTAAAAGGACTGCTGTAGCCTGCAGAGAGTGATGGTTCAAGGACTTGGGAGATTGGGCCAAATGTTCAGGCATTTTTTCAGAAGAAAGAGTGATCACTAACCCTATGCCAGCTTTGATGATTAAGGAATACCTGAGCGTCAATGAGAGCACATAGTCGGGGAACATACACAACTCTCTTGACTTTGATGGATCAAACACGAAAATGCGTAAAGAGGGGGGACGAGCGAGCGATTTACAAGTATTATAAGTAACTGAAACTACTAACTTCTCAAGATGGTTGACTAAACGGATGGTTGGCTAAATAATCTGGTGAGGGTCATAAGATGCATCACGGAATATGATTCATGTTGATGCAACCAAATATACTACAAAGATGAAAAGATGTAGAGACTGAGTTTGGATTGTGTCTGATTATGGGAGGTTGTGCTACCGATCTAGGCTATGAGCCATTTTCGAAAAGGAGTTTAAATTTTCTCTCTCTATCTTTGAGTATCCATTCACTCGAAACCAATCTGCTTCCATTTCCACTTTCCATAAGCGAGCCCACCTGACACACGGTGGCCCTTGATGGCACAAGGAAACCGCGTGTGACACTCGACTTGCCGCTCGCAAGAAGAGTCCGCCAACCAATCCCAACAATTTAAAGCAAGCAGTGCATCAACATCGCATAAAACAGTGCACAAAGAGTAAATTTCAACACGAGGGCAAAACGGTCACAAATATCTTCATTACTTCAATAGCATCATTACAACTTACAAAAGGCTTTGTTTGCATCCACAGTGTGCAATCTAGCTAGACAGGCAAGCTAAAACAAAGCAAGGGACTCTCGGGTATGGGTGTGCATGACTCCCATGTAGTACCATTAGGAGGAAAAACCAAAGTGACAGTAGTAGACGTAACTATGTGCGAGGAGTCATAGTGCCCCTTTTTAGAGAAATACAACTCGAAATGACTTGAAATTTTACAGGGAAACTTAAATATATACAACGGTGGTCTCCACCAAAATTGAGCAAAAACGCACGCCTGGATCTTTAAATCTTCACTGTTGGCTTTTGACGTGCGCGGGCACTGCAATTGGGCGCGCGGGCGCTGTGCTTGACGGGCGCATGGGCGCGAGACTTGAGGAACTTGTGAGGGCGCATGGGCGCCTGTTGGAAGGGCGCGGGGGCGCTGAGCTGGATGGGCGCTGGGGCGCTGTGCTAGGCGGGTGCAAGGGGCAGCCCGTGACATTCTCCCCCACTAGAGCTGTTGACGCCCTCATCAACTTCTGCATGTGGTAGGCTTCAATCTTGTCGGCGTAGGCTGATAAGTCTGCTGCTCGTTCCCAAGTGTTTTCTTCATCCATTTGTCCCTGCCACTTGACTAGGTACTCCTGATGGCGTTTGCGGGAAGCTATAATCACTCTATCATTCAAAATAGCTTCGGCAACTCGCTTTCCTGCTGCTTTGGGTTTGAGTCCTTGTCTCTTGATTTGGCCCCTGGAGGGGTCGGCTGTGTCTTCATAGAATGGCTTCAACATGCTGACGTGAAAGACGGGATGGAGCTGGCGGCTCCACCAATGAGGCAGATCAACTTTGTAAGCCATCTTGCCTATCTTCTTCACTATAGTCAGGGGTCCCTCATATTTCTGCAAAAGACGAGAGTCTCTTCCCCTTAGAAATTTGCGATCTTGTTGCAGTAGCTTAACCATAACTTTGTCGCCCACGTTAAACTCTTGAGATCTCCTGTTCTTGTCAGCGTGTTTCTTCATTCTTCTGGCTGCTTTCTCAAGGTAGGAGTGAGCTAGATCTATATTCTGCCTCCATTCTTCACTGAAGCTTATGGCCCTTGGGGATTTCCCGGCATTGGGGACGTTTACCGTGTGGGGTAGTAACGGTTGTTGTCCATTTACAATCTCAAAAGCACTCTTCCCTGTCGAAGAGCTTTTGCGTGAGTTGAAACACAGCTGGGCAACATCCAGTAGCTTAACCCAATTTTTCTGTGTTGCACTGACAAAATGGCGGAGGTACTCTTCTAACATGGAATTGAACCGCTCCGTCTGACCGTCTGATTCTGGATAACTTGAACTCATCGAAAGTTGGGATCCGAATAACTTAAAGAGTTCAGTCCAAAAGTTTCCAGTGAAGCGGGAGTCCCGATCACTGACAATGTCTTGAGGCATTCGCCAATACTTCACCACATACTTAAAGAAAAGTTGCGCTGTGTCTTCGGCTGAGCAATACTTGGGTGTTGCGATAAAGCTCACATACTTGCTAAACTGATCAACGACAACAAGAATTGTGCCTAAGTCTTCAACCTTCGGCAGACCAGTGATGAAATCCAATGACACATTCTCCCACGGTCTCTTGGGGACCGGCAGCGGCTGTAGTAACCCTGCTTTCTTCTTACGCTCCACCTTGTCCTGCTGACAAGTAAGGCATGTTTTCACATACTCTTGCATTTCATCCCCCATTTGGGGCCAGTAGTAACCTTGTTAAAGGAGAGCTAATGTTCTTTCTCCTCCGGCATGGCCTGCCCAAAGGGTGTCATGACATTCTTGAATCAATGTTCGTCTCAGATCATCGACTCGGGGAACGTATACCCGTCTTCCTTTGGTCATCAGCAAACCATCTTCTTGCCAAAACTGTCGAGTTTTACCGCTCTCGATCAGTTTAAGTAGTTGTTGGGCAACCGGATCCCTGGTAAGGGCCTTCTTGATCTTCTTTCCGATGTTGATGGCAACTCGGCTATCTGCTCTAACAGTAGCATTCATGGCCAATAATGCTACCTGATCTAGTTCGGCTCTCCTGCTGAGGGCGTCTGCTACGCTGTTGGTTGAGCCTGCCCTGTACTCGAGCATGAAGTTGAATTCTGCCAAAAGTTCCTGCCACCTGGCCTGTTTCAAGGTGAGCTTAGATTGACTCAAGAAGTGGCTCACTGCAGTGTTGTCCGTCCGCACTATGAAGCTAGAACCAAGCAGGTAGTGCCTCCAAATTCTGAGACAGTGTACTACCGCGAGCAACTCTTTCTCATGAGTGGTGTAGCGACGTTCTGCTTCGTTGAGCTTCCTACTCTCATATGCCATCGGGTGGCCTTCTTGCATTAGAACCCCTCCTAGTGCAAAGTCATAAGCATCTGTATGAACTTCAAAGGACTTCGACACA
Source organism: Escallonia herrerae (assembly GCA_033070095.1). Lineage (NCBI taxonomy): Eukaryota > Viridiplantae > Streptophyta > Magnoliopsida > Escalloniales > Escalloniaceae > Escallonia > Escallonia herrerae. Next base: position 452,707 of record JAVXUP010000465.1, read on the forward strand.
TCAGGGAGAGCAAGTACCGGATCTTCAGACATAGCCTGCTTCATAGCCGAGAAGGCCGATTGACACTCCTTGGACCATTCCCAAACATTGCTCTTCTTCAAAAGGCCGATTGACACTCCTTGGGCCATTCTCGAATAATCTCGGACAAACTTCCTATAATAGTTGGTCAATCCAAGGAAAGATCTCAGTTCTGAAACATTCGTTGGCGGCTGCCACTCCTGTATCACTTGAACTTTAGCTGAGTCCATCCTTATCTGACCCTGTTCTATCACATGGCCCAATAATTTAATCTTGGTCTGGGCAAAAGTGCATTTCAATAGCTTCACGTATAGCTCGTGCTCCCTCAGTCCGGTAAGCACCTTCCTTAAGTGCTTCAGATGCTCGTCCAAGCTGGAACTGTAGATCACAATATCATCGAGATACACCACTACAAAATCGTCAATGTAGTCCCGCAAAACCTGATTCATCAAGGTGTAAAATGTGGCCGGGGCGTTGGTCAAGCCGAACGGCATGACCAGGAACTCATACGCACCGTATCTGGTGACACAAGTTGTCTTCGCCTCGTCACCTTCGGCAATTCGGACCTGCCAATACCCAGACTTCAAGTCCAACTTGGTAAACACTCTCGCCCTACTAAGCTGATCAAAACAGTCGGCGACTAAAGGAATAGGATACTTGTTCCGAATAGTCACCTTGTTTAGCGCCCTGTAGTCCACACACATCCGTAAGGAACCATCTTGTTTCTTCTGGAAGAGGACTGGTGCACCGAAAGGCGACTTTGCTGGAGTGATCAAACCCGCATCTAGCAACTCCGTCAATTGTTTTCTGAGTTCAGCAAGTTCTGGTTGTGACATCTGATACGGAGCTCGGACGGGTGGCTTCGTGCCTGGCACGAGCTCTATCTCATGGTCAATTGCCCTTCTAGGTGGCAATTTCTTCGGCAATTCATCAAGCATCACATCTTCAAAGTCGTTTAATATCACTTTAACTTCTTTCGGTAATGGTCCCGATACTTCTTCAATTTCTTCCCACCGTAGCATGGCAAGGTAGGTTGTTTCATCCCGTTTTAATCCCCTTTTCAACTGGAGGGCTGAGATAGAACGCTCTCCCGCCCTAAAAGATATAGTTGGGATGACACACGGTTTATTCCCAAGCATGACTAGCGAGTTGGTACATGGCATCACTGTGGTCTTTGTGTCACACAGAAACTCCAACCCAAGGATCAGTTTAAAGTCGTCCATGATGACTACTGAAAAGTTGGTCCTTCCTTCGTATGGGCCAATCTTGATCAAAACAGATCTCGCTATCCCCGCTACTGGCTGTGCGGCGGAGTTGATAGCCTTCACCCGTCCGCACCCTTTTTCTAGAGTTAGACCCAGTCTTTCCACTTCGGTGCTAGAAATGTAATTATGGGTAGCTCTTGTGTCCACCATGGCCCTGATGGCCTTCCCGTTAACCTTGATGTCCACATACATCAAGCCTTTTCCTGGTACATCACCCTTTTTCTTTGGCGGCATGTCTTTAGGCTCTTCCCCAGTCAAGCTCTTTTTGGGGTTCCCAACCTGTGTTGTCACCGCATTACACCACTGAGGAAAGGCCCCGATGGCATCTTCCTCTTCATAATCTTGTGTGTCTGTTTGCTCATCTGTTGGTGGATGCCTTGGTCGAGAGCCAGATTGTTCCCCACGTTGCACCTGCCCAACGTTGTCAAAGAAGGCATTCATCATCTGTCGCTGCGGACAGTTAGCGATCACGTGCGGTCCTTGGCACAAGAAGCAACCCCTGAAAGGAGGTTTCTTCACTTCTCCACTGGTGCTAGCGTCAGGCTTGGCTTTGAACCCAACTCCACTCTTCTGTTGGGTAGAAGAGTTTGACGCCCAACTGCTTTTACTGCCCCAACTTTGGTTTGGCACTGGACCCCCTGGCTTCTTGCCACCAATACCTCTGCTTGGATTTCCTCTCTGAGGGGGTCTCTGTGGCTCGGAGTTGTAATCTGAAAGGCTCTCGGCAGCGATGATGGCTTCATTAAGGTTGTTCACCCGACGTCTATTAAGCTCGGTGCAAGCCCATGGTTTTAACCCTTCCATGAAGAAGAAGAGTCTGTCGACTGCGGGCATGTCACTGATGTCCAACATCAAGGCAGAAAATGCCTGGCAATACTCCCGGACCGATCCGGTATGCTTGCATTCCAGCAACGCTTTTCTCGCGTTGAATGCGGTGTTTTCTGGGAAAAACTGACTCTTTAGCTCACGTTTGAGTATCTCCCATGTGTTTATGACGCAAGACCCATCTTCGATCTCTGCGTACTTCTTCCGCCACCATAACTTGGCATCTCCAACCAAGTACATGGCAGCCATCGACACCTTTGTCGCTTCCGAGTCTACTCTGATGGCTCGAAAGTATTGTTCTATATCGAAAAGGAAATTTTCTAATTCCTTGGCGTCACGGGCTCCCCCGTAACTCTTGGGCTCTGGCACTCGGGGCCTCGACGAGTGCTCCGCACCCCCAGCGGGTGTGTTAACCACTGCACGACTAAGAAGCTCCACTCGATCCTGGAGTTCTTGAAATTTAGACTCCCAGTCTATACCTTCACTGTGCCGTGCATGGTGTTCCACTTGATCTTGAAGCTCCTGAAACTTCCCATCCCATTCCATGCTCTCAGCATATCGGGTATTATCAGTGGCTTCAAGATTCACTTCCAACGCATCAAGGCGAAGGGAGAATTGCTTCAGGATGCCCGGAGTATCCTGGTCACTCTTGAACATGTCATGTATCTGTGCTTCCAAAGCATCGATTCTCTCTTTCGTGTTGGCCATAGTTTTTCTCAGCAAACTATCCCACAATATTTTCTTAGCTGAAGCCACGGTCCCTTGGGCAACCGTGGCTCTGATACCACCTGACACACGGTGGCCCTTGATGGCACAAGGAAACCGTGTGTGGCACTCGACTTGCCGCTCGCAAGAAGAGTCCGCCAACCAATCCCAACAATTTAAAGCAAGCAGTGCATCAACATCGCATAAAACAGTGCACAAAGAGTAAATTTCAACACGAGGGCAAAACGGTCACAAATATCTTCATTACTTCAATAACATCATTACAACTTACAAAAGGCTTTGTTTGCATCCACAGTGTGCAATCTAGCTAGACAGGCAAGCTAAAACAAAGCAAGGGACTCTCGGGTATGGGTGTGCATGACTCCCATGTAGTACCATTAGGAGGAAAAACCAAAGTGACAGTAGTAGACGTAACTATGTGCGAGGAGTCATAGTGCCCCTTTTTAGAGAAATACAACTCGAAATGACTTGAAATTTTACAGGGAAACTTAAATATATACAACGGTGGTCTCCACCAAAATTGAGCAAAAACGCACGCCTGGATCTTTAGATCTTCACTGTTGGCTTTTGACGTGCGCGGGCACTGCAATTGGGCGCGCGGGCGCTGTACTTGACGGGCGCATGGGCGCGAGACTTGAGGAACTTGTGAGGGCGCATGGGCGCCTGTTGGAAGGGCGCGGGGGCGCTGAGCTGGATGGGCGCTGGGGCGCTGTGCTAGGCGGGTGCAAGGGGCAGCCCGTGACACCAGGCAACGGCAACCCTGGTGGGGAAGACCAAACCACACAAGTCTCATACATGTGCTTTCAAGGAAAACGTGACCCACAGTCTCAGTATGTTCCAAACACAAGGGGCATACATCATCATTTCTACAATGAAATTTACAGAGGGCTGATTTAAGAGGAAGGCTGTCTCAGAGAGCTTGAAAGGAAGACCATGAGCATAAGGGACAGGTAAGGCCTAAAGTTTCTTCCAAGCACCCAACGGGATTGAGTTGACACACACTTTGGTTTCCCACATTGCAACAAGCGTGATATCTTTTCTCTATGCAGGAAAAGGTAGGGAAATTTGACTGAGAAATGCCCAGCCTCGGTGAGATCCCGTATCATCTTGTCTCATAATTTGCAAAAGAAAGGTGAAGAGCTAGAATAATTAAGGCAATGTGATCTAGGAATATTGACGAAACCAAATTCGAATCCCAGACCCCCTAAAGGGGGGAGATTAGCAACGTCTTTAGTCGATTGGTTCACTAGGCGGAAAGAAATTTTGTCTGCTAGAGATATTTTGGAAATGCAATAGTTGTCCCATGTAGAAATTTTTGGACCTTTACCCACCTGCCATTAGGAACCTTAGATGATAACATCTCTATCCACTAAGAGACTCTTGCATCCCCAAGGGCAAGTCCTAGGTTTTGAGATATGTACGAATGTGATAGAAGACAAATATTTTGTTAGGAGTATATAAGCCGAGGGTTCAGAAAGGACCTTCTATCTCTGTTTGGTTATCAATGCTTAATTGAAAAGTCTTGTATCTTCTTTCGATATTGAGACCATTGTTTAGTTTGGAGCCACAAATAGTGTGTTAGTTCATCCAATGAATCCCCTTTTTGTACCATCCCCACACGAGAAGAAATGACTAAGGACAAATTGATTTGCTGGCTTACGTAGACTAAAAAAAGAAACACTTGCATATAGTAGATTAGAAGAGATGATAACACAAATTTTGTTAAGGTGAGCCTTCCCACCTTGTTAAGTAAGACGCCCTTTCAACCAGCTCTACGATTCTAAACCTTCAAGATTAAAGAAATGAAAGAATTCCTGTTTTATGGGTGATGGTATCCAGAAAAGTATCCAGATATTGACTGTTGCTTAAAGCTTATCCTGAAAATGCGGTGGAGTGTTTGGACTTAGCACAAGCAATGATTAATGAAAAATTGATCTTTTTTCTACATTCCTTATAATATTGATTGAGGATGCTTTCGAATGAAACAAAGCTAAAAGGACTAATCCTAAAAAATAAAAGAGAGTCATCTACAAAGAAGTTGATTCCATGTCGTCCTCGGCTCATTAGGATGCGTTGGATCACTTGGAGTTCTTGGGCACGGGTAAATGATTCAAAGAGTAGTTCAACACATAAAAGAAACAAATACTGAGACCTTATCGAAGCCCACAAGAGGGGAAAAGTAAGAGAACCACTAATAACATGGCATAAGAAACAATCTTAACACATTGCATTAGTAAGCATCTCTATTTCACAAAAAGGAACCCAAGCTTTTCCCAAACCGCTTCTAAAAGCCCCCAACTTACTCGGTCATGGTCATATGCCTTACTCATGTTAGTGTTTCTAAGGGAGAGCTGCATGATTTGCATAGTCTGATATGATTTTGATCTCCTAAGCAAGTAAAATATTGTCCGAGATCTGTCAACCAGGTGTGAAAGCATTCTGAAAGGGGGATATTGGAGAGCTTGTAACCTTACTTCAACAGTTGGCAACTACCTTGGAGATAATTTTGTAGATGGTATTATAGAGACTAATTGGCATGTAGTTTGCACGGGTGGAAGGATCAGGACTTTAGGACAAGGGTTATATATGTCCTATTAGTCTCGAAAAACATGTAACTAGTGTTTAGGAAATAGATGACAACTAGAGTAATGGGATAATCTATGAACTCCTAGCAACTTTAGTAGACAAAAGCAGAAATGT